>CM077087.1:190487879-191014796 GCA_039513925.1 Platanthera zijinensis
GGGGGTTAGTGGATGTCCTTGTCCACTTGGCTGGTCATGGGCCAAGTTTGGTGGGCTTGGCCCAAGAGAAATGACTTGGGCTCTCATTTTCACCCTTTAGGTTAAAATGTTGACTTGTTGACTTTTTGAGTTGACTTGGTCAACATGGTGAGTGGGCTGACCCCACTTGTTGGTCATGAGCCCTATGGCACCACCCAACTTGGTTTGGGTCAAGGGGGTGACCTACTTAGGCTAATTTGGGCTTGTGAGTGTGGGTTTGACCACTTTAGGCCCAAGGTTGACTTGGGTCAACCAAGGTCAGAATGTTGACCTAGTGGCATGCCCTAAGGTCCACTTAGATTGTAATTAGGGTTAGGGCAGTGTGGTGGGGTCATGGTGTGGTTAGGGTTTCTAATTAGGCTTGTTTGACCTAGTTTGACTTGGTCCTATGGTGGGCCCCACATGGTTACAACCCACTATCTAGGGTCAAACCTAGTTAATACCCTAACACCCACCCCACGCCTAACCCAAATCTAAGTTAGGGGGTCTAGAAGTAACATTGGGATGTTACAAATCCTATAAACAAAAGAATAATTTCGTCCCCGAAATTTAAGTTCGGGTCTACGGGGTTCTACTTGCAAGAATCATAAGAACTTATTAGAGGTAACAATCCTCTTCCGAATGCACTTTCCTCATATTTTGGGCTACTCATATTGTTAGGGAGTCTTTAGCTTGTCACGTTGTGCTTATGCAATGTTATGTTATGCATGTTTGTGCTATGTATTCTAAAAAAAGGCCCTAATGCATGTTATGAATGGCGTACACATGAAAATGTTATGCATCTCATACTATATAACATTCTCATGCAACTAAAAAGAAAACGAGCTAGCCGCAGCCATGTGGTGAGGTTATGCATCTCATACTACATAACCCGCACATGTTGCCCCTATGATGGATCCATATACGAACACATATTATGCATCTCATACTACATAATATGCCTCGTATACTTCATGTTATGCTATAAGGGTAGTGTTTGTGCTTTTGCCAAGACGTGATGATGACATATCGGGGTGTGATTGACATGATGCTGAACTACTATTGCAATCAAAGGAAGGTTGCCTGACTGACTTGTCAAGCAACCTCCCTCTGATACCAACTGTCACAACCCGCATTTTCTCAGAATTTAGGAATTATCAGAGTATGAGAAAACACGCGTCATGATGCCACGTCGAGCAGGGGATAACTACTGACGCTCAGGCAAAACCATCTACTTTACTTTATGAAAGAAATTCATGAGTTTAATGATTAGAAAATCAGTTATATTTTTAGAGGCCGAATCCCTCGGCTCGGTGGATCATCTAGTCAACAGTTTAAAAGCTATATTTATACGCTGCGGAAAATACTTTATTCAGGTTTGACATCCTAAAGGAGTGCATAAGTGCCCCAAGAGGACAACTTATGCTATACAAGACTCTACATTTAATTTATATTATATAAGAAAACGATCTTTTTAACGTTGTTTGGAAAATAGTGATTGAGTTTTATAAAACATACTGATCATGAGCTATACTTATAATAATAATTGTAGTTTTTAAAAATAACTAGCAACCTAGCATAAATCCTCCTCAGAGCAAGTAGACTATCTCCAGAAAATGGTAGCAGCAAAAGTAACATATCTAGTACAAAGGTAAAAACTACCAGTGGGCGCCAACAACCTGACACGAACCCACTAGCAAATATATATGTCTGTAAGAAAAGTGCAGAAAAACTACCTCACTAACAAAGCAACAGGATCTCTAGAGTCTAAGAGACCACCAACAACACCACAGCAACCTAGCAACCAAACTGGCTACTGCCCAGAACCTGAGGCATTCAAAAGAAGAAAGAATACCTCAGCAAGCAAAACAAGCAAAACTACACGAACGTGTCAATAAGATGATAAATGAAAGAGGAAAAAACAAAGCAGTAAAAGTCACAACTGCCCAAGGCAAGACAAAAAGAAAAGCACTAGGTGCGAGGAAACAGCATCAACCCTGCCCAGAAACTACTTCCTGCAGAGTCTTCTAAGCTGCCAAGAGCCCAAAATGCTGCAATCTACCAAGGAAGAAACGTCTAACACCCTAAATTATGGGAGATGCTAGTAGCAAAACAAACAATGTGGATCTGGGTTGGAGGCAAACTCAGTCCCCCAACCACCATTTCCAAGCCAACAAGCTCAAGGGTCTACATGTGAAAGCACTAGGGACCTCCCACCCCCTTACCCAGCCCGTACCTGGAGCAAGATAGAAGAAAAAGGGTGGCCATGGCTAAATTACACAACACCTCCACCATGAAGAGCTTCAAACCACCACTACTAACCACGACCCACGATTCGGCATTTAGGAAAGAAAAACATGACCGACAAGGAAACTCAAAACATAAACAAGGAATTCACTCGGGAATGAAAATCGAGGTAGGGAAAAAGAGTGTTGAAATGACTCAACACGGCTTGGCGTTGAGTGGGACCCACTCAACGCCTAACCAGACCTTAGCGTTGAGTGAGTTAACCTTACTCAGTGCCAGAACAGCCATGGCGTTAAGTGAGGTTCACTCACTCAACGCCCTCCAAAAGAACAACTCTGGCGTTGAGTGAGCTAGCCTCACTCAACGCCAAAACAGAAATGGCGTTGAGTGAGGTTCACTCACTCAATGCCACGCGCATGAATTCTCTGGCGTTGAGTGAGCTAACCTCACTCAATGCCAAAACAGCGATGACGTTGAGTGAGGTACACTCACTCAATGTCGTGGTACTTAACCACAATCAGAGAAAGTGGCGTTGAGTGAGCTGGCCTCACTCAACGCCAAAACAGCAATGGCGTTGAGTGAAGCTCACTCACTCAACGCCCTTACACTTAGCCGCAAAAGAAAACTATGGCGTTGAGTGAGTACACCTCACTCAACGCCAAAACAACAATGGCATTGAGTAAGGTCGTCTCACTCAACGCCAGAAGTTCTGGCCACGAAGAAGGGCTGTGGCGTTGAGTGAGTCTACCTCACTCAACGCCAAAGCATAAATTGCGTTGAGTGAGGTTTACTCAATCAACTCCACGGGACTTGGCCGCAAATTTGCCTACAGCGTTGAGTGAAGTCACCTCACTCAACGCCAAAACCGAAATGGCGTTGAGTGAGGTCGACTCACTCAATGCCAAAGTACTTAGCCTTAAAATTAGCTGTGGGGTTGAGTGAGCACACCTCACTCAATGCCAAAGTACTTAGCTGCATAAAAAGCGACGGTATTGAGTGAGTCCACCTCACTCAACGCCAAAACCGAAATGGCATTGAGTGAGGTCGACTCACTAGATGCAAAAGTACTTAGCCTCAGAAAAGGCTATGGCGTTGAGCGAGCATACCTCACCCAACGCCAAAGTACTTAGCTTCTCAAAAAAACCGTGGCGTTGAGTGAGCTTGCCTCACTCAACGCCAAAACGGAAATGGCATTGAGTGAGGTCGACTCACTCAATGCCAAAGTACTTAGCCGCTGGCAGGGGCTACGACGTTGACTGAGTCCACCTCACTCAACGCCCCAGTACTTAGCCAAAATTTCAAACTAGCTACAGCTGTGGCGTTGAGTGTATGCACCACACTCAACGCCAAACCCGCAAAGGCTTTGAGTGTGTGCACCATAGTCAACGCCGGCCAGACAGAGAGTCCAAATCTGGCTCTTTCCCAAACACACAGCAAGCACCCCCCTCCTACTCTTTCTCTCGGCTTCACCTGCAAGCAGCAACCAGACTGAAATCTTGAGTTAATATATTAGCGGCATTACGCCGACGGGTTGGGCACCAACAACACAAAGAAGGGGAGCTCATTAGGAGAAACTAAGCCCTAAAATTCAGGAAGATAAAAGAACAGCTTGGCCTCTAACATAAGGCTAACCGGGATTTTTCAATTCAGCAAGAGAAAAAAATGGCAAGGGCAAGAATACCACTTGCCTCGATTTCTGACGAAGCTTGGACGACTTTCCCTCCTCTTCACTCGACACTAGCATTAGCAGCACCTAAAAGCACCTAACAAGCAACCTGCACGAAACGTAGATCTGAGCAAGATCAAGCCAACGCCGCTTTCGGAAATGAATTCCGTCCACGAAAGCTCCTGAATTCGCCGGTCGAAGGCTAGGGCAGTCCGCCGTTTCCGCCTCTGCTTTCCGCGAATAGGAGCAGGCGGTTTCGGTCTTGGGAAGAAGGAAGAGAGTGGGCCCGCCAACTTCTAACCAAAGCTTTATAAATAAGCCTTACCACGCCTGTTCAGCCTAACCGTCTCCCAAGCCACCGGTTCACTTAAACTAAGAGGGTTTCTAATTAGATTTAATTAATGGCACACCCCAAGCGACGTGAAAACCAAACTACCTCGGAATTTGACGAAATTCGTACCGTAGCTAAATTCAAATGCAAAGAACGCAAAGGCGAAGTCGAAATTAACTTTCGATGAATAGAACTCGAGTAATACCCACCTAAAGCCAAAACACAAGCATCCCCCAAGAGGCTACACCGGGTCACCCAAAACGACTCGGCTTGCTAGGTAGACCTTGCCCATAGGCTACAAAATAGGCCACTCAGTTCTAAGGAGCTAAACCACACTCCACAAATGGCACAAGCCCCGATAACGCGTCACCGTAACATCAAACGAGAAAAAAATAGTCGCAGAAAAATCAGGGGTGTTACATACCAGTCCTCCAGACCAGCTGGGAAGTACAACCAGTGCAAACCTCCAAGGTCATATTATCAAAGCCAACTTCAACAGAGATATTGTCCAAGTAACTTTCAACAGCAATCAATTCAGTACAGAATTCCTCCACAGAAAACTTCTCAGAGTGCTGAATAAATTTCTAATCCAGAGAGATCTTCTTCTCCCTCATATGAACCTCAGCTAGATCCAATTTACAGGATGGCCAGACTCAGGAGACTATTGTTCTATCTCAAATTAATAAAGCAAGAGAAGAAGGAGAAGATATATCTTAATATACAATAATGTCTTCTTACAGACAGGAAGAGCTCAACAGATTTCAGGTAAACTGAAACTTATTTGATCCTAATGAATACATGCAGATCCATCCAGAAGCTATAGTGCCCAAAGCTGTATCTGGGAAAATTCTTGGGGCTCAAGAGATGAAAAAGACTCAAAGGGAAGTTGAAGATCCAACCAGGATAATTGCTTTTGCTAAATCATCTTCTCCTCCCTCTGATGGTTCTTAAACTTTTTCTGTTTTGTTATTTACCTATGAATTATATGTGTAATGAACTTAGCTATATCATATCTGCTGAATAGTTTAAATTTTGTCAGATATTTATATTGCTTTGTGTTTTAATGTTTTCTTTATTTGGTTTAGTGACCTTACCCAAATAGGGGGAGATTGTTGGAACCCCAGTTTGGATTTGGGTTAGGTTCACTATTAGGTTTGTTGACCCAAAATGTATAGCCTAGGGTCATCTGTTAGTTCTAAGGTTAAAGTTAGTCTGATTAAGTTAGACTACTTTGATCTAGCCTTTAAAAGATTTCAGAGACTCAGACTTAGAAGAAATACATTTTTAAAGAGTTCAGAAAATCAGTTCAAAGTTCTTCGAACTCAGCTTGTCGATCGTCGATCTTTGCCGACGAACTCAGAGTTTCATCTCTAAGCTGAGCTCAGCGAAATCGGAACTCAGGTCGTCGATCCTTCTTCTACTACTCAGATTCTTTGGTCGACGAAAGTCTATTTCAGCTAGACAAACTTGGAACTCAGTATTGATATTATTTTACAGAACGATGATCTTTGAGCTCAGCTCAACGAAGAAGATTTCTCAACTCAACGAACTTGGAGTTCAGGTCGACAAAATCTGTCGTGAGTTTGACTAATTCCTTTTCAAAATCAGTTTGTCATATTTTCTATCAGCATGACTTCAAATTATATTATTTTAAGGCAGTAATTCTCTGATAATTTGCTCAAATTCTCAAGAATATAGCATTTTATGGTAGCATTAATTATGGCTTTCACAGAGTTAATTACTTGGCTTATTTACTGCGACAATTGAGGAAACATATTAAAGGCAAATTCCAGTCATTCTACTTACAGGATATTAGCAGTAAATCAAGGATATTATTCAAAATTCAAAGGCTGAAATCTACTCAGAAAATAAAAGACTTTTTTCTCTTCAGACAAAAGACTCAACTACTGATACAAGACACAAAGAAGAGACTTTTTCTTTTTTGCATACAAGAAATTGAAGAAGAATAGCTTACACACATCTTCAGTCTTCTTCATTTTCTGCTTTAGGACTTTTCAAGAGACAACAATCAATATCAGTCTAAAAGATCCTGAAGATCAACAATCCAAGTTGAAGGCATACACCTTGAGCAAAGCTTCCAACTTCTTGAACTAATCTTTATCTCTGGGGGAGCTTTGACATCACAACAATCCACTAGTCTTTTCAGTGCTATTGAGAAGGAGAAGACAACATAAATTTTCTTTACCTCACTATATAAAGGGTTTTTATAAATCCATTCAAAAGTTACTTTTGGTTGTCAAGTCTCCTTATCAAAAGACTTGGGTTGGTTTTTTGTCACCTGATCAAAAGCTCAAAGGGTTGTGAGATCTCCCTTGAAATAGATCTTGTGGTGACAGGGCACCTGAGCAAAAACCTGGGGTTGCTGGACACCTGAACAAAAACCTATTTGTGGATTCCTACCAGGGTGGTAAAAGAGTGGATGAACCCAGTTTTGGGGAACCTCTATAATTTCTTTGTGTCGTCTGGTTGTTCTATTTCTTGTTTTGCTGTGTGGTGATAATTTTGTTTTTACTTCTCTTTATATACATTAATATCACTTATTTTGATTCCGCAATAAAAACAAATCAATGTTTTTAAAACACTCTATTCACCCCCCCCCCCTTCTAAAGTTAAGAAAGATCTATCCCCTCTCTTTCAATTTGTTTGGACGTCTGCATGTGCATAAGTTTTTGAGTAATTCAAGAATCGATTGACCATAATACCTATTTTGTGCTCGACATGTGATATGGAGGGCTATGGAATCTATAGTGACACCTTAGGGAGTGGCTTAGGATGCGTTCTTCTTCAGCATGTGAAGGTTATTGCGTATAGCTCTCGCCAATTCAAAGTGCAAGAGAGGAATTATCTGGTCCATGATTTGGAGTTGGCAGCCATGATATTCACTCTCAAGCATTGGCGGCACTACTTCTATGGCGTGAAGATCGATATCTTTACGAACCATAAGAGCCTAAAGTATTTGTTATATTAGAAGGACTTGAACATGTGACAATGACGGTGGATAGAGTTTCTTGGGGACTACACCTTTAAGATACACTATATTCTCGGCCAGGGAATTGTTTTTTGCGGATGCGTATAGTTGAAGGACTTCTACATATGCAAATTGGATTTTGATGCATGACGAGCATGTAATCAGTGACTTGGAAGTCTTGGAAATCTCTTGTGTCGAGAGGAGAACAATGGCGATTGCATTCTTGAACTAGGCGGAGGTGCAATGTGATCTTGCGGACACGATTCAACAAGCATTGGAGCTTGATGAAAGCATGAAGCGTTATGTAGCTGACACCATAGATTGGTCTAATGAAGAGTTTTCTTATGAAAACGGTCTTTTGCTGAAAGACGACCATTTGCGCATCCCAAAGTTTTGCACTTTATAGGAGGAGTTGACGTACAAGGCTCATTTTACCAAGTACTCGATCCACCTAGGGAGCACAAAGATGTATAAAGACTTCAAGATACTGTTCCGGTGGCCGGGTTTTAAGAAGTACATAGCTCACTATGTGGCAAATTGTCAACTTGCGCACTAGTGAAGGTTGAATGTTAGAAGCCTTATGGATTCTAAAGTATTTACCGATTTTGGAATGGAAGTTCGACGATATATCGATGGATTTTGTGCATGGATTTCCACGATCGCAGCATGGGAACGATACCGTCTGGATAATCGTAGACCATTTGACAAAGATGTTGCGCTTCATTCTGAACAGGAAGGATGATTCAGTTGAAAAGCTAGCAAAGCTTTATGTGGATTACATAGTACGATTGCACGGTGTGCCCCGTAGCATCATAAGTGACTGTGATGGGTGTTTCACTTCAAATGACTGGAGGCTAATCCATCAACTATTGGGAACCTAGTTGAAGTTCAGTATAGCCTTCCATCCTCAAACTGATGGGCAGACCAAAAGTACATAGGAAAATATAGGACATGCACTATATGTGCGCTTTCGATTTCAAGAAGCGGTGGAAATATCGTCTCTTTATTATTGAATTCACTTATAACAACAGCTACCAAGTGAGTATATGAATGGCGCCCTTTGAGGCCCTTTATGGTAAAAAGCATTATACCCTTGGCTGGGGTAGAGACGGTCAAAACTAAATTGTTTAATCAAAAGGAAGTTTATGATGCTTCTTCAACCATACGAACAATCAAGGAGCGATTGTTGATCGCTCCGGATAGGCAGTCCAAATACTACAATGTCGAGCACCGGAACATCGAGTTCATCGTAGGCGATTGGGTTTATCTGAAGATCATACCATTAAAGGGCACATCAAGGATTCAATGCTTGAAAAAGCTAAGTCTGCGATACCATGGACCGTTTGGAGTTGTGGAGCGTATTGGGGAAGTTGCCTATCGACTCGCAATTTTAACAGAGTTGAGCGGCTTACACGATGTGTTCCATAAATCGGTGTTGCGGAGGTCATTGAAAGATCCTACTCAAGTGGTTGTGTTTGATCAAGTGTCAGTCAATAATAGGCTAAAGACTTGGTTCAAGCCTATCAGCATAGAGGACACCAAAGTTAAACTGCTGCGGAACAAAATGGTTTGAAAGGTCAAAGTCCGTTGGGACAATTATGGACATGGAGAGCTTTCTTGGGAATGGTATAAGTCTATGCTTGAGGAGTTTCCCGAGCTATTCCGCTAAGGTACCACTCAAGTTTTTGCTTTTATTCAGTTGATTTCTTTCTTTCTCGAAGTTCGCGACGAACTTTCTTTTAGCGGTGGAGAGTTGTAATGCGCCAGAAATCTTACACATAAATATCTCTCTGGATGCTACCATCAGGCGGTAGTACTAGCGTTGCAGTAGCGTAACTTATTTAATTGTCATAGCTCTCGGTGAGATACCCCAGTGGTAGTATTACCGTTGGCGATAGTGGACCATCTGATGTAAGCGGTGCAACGACACCTCGAATCGCCTACTACTCAGTGGTAGTATGGTACCGCGCAATGATAGTGTGCTAGTTACTGTAAGTCATGTTTCAGCATATGTGTGAAGAGTTTAAATGGTGGGCTTACTGAACAAGTCACCATCTGAGGTACCGAGCGGTGGTAGTTTGATACTGCGCGGTAATAGTATGGTTTTTAGGAAATCTATTTGAATCATTGTCATTCTTCAATATCTAGTGAGATCTGATGGTGGGGAGTTATTTCTGTTGGTTTAAGGCCGTGAGATGAGGCTTTTTCCACATTCAATCTTAGAGTTTCTCTATCTAAAGAGTTAGAGAGAGGGGAGAGAAAAAGAAGAAAAGAAGGAGAGATCCAGACATTGCCGGAGCTTCGAAGCCCAAAATCGCGAGCCGAGTCTAGATTTACAAGGAGCAGCCCGATGTGGTTCTTTCCATCTATTTGGATTTTTGATCCATGGCGCCAAAGAGAACTTAAAGGGTAACGATCATCCTTCTCTCATTAGGATGTGTGTGTCCTCTTTTCATATATATTCGCATATGAAAGTGTCACTTTCGCTAATTACCATATGACTAGACTTTCTCCGTGTCAATTAAGTCCATCCATGGCTTAAATTGCATAGAGTGTTCAGAATCGAAGTACGAACATAGGCATGTGTATGAAACCCATCCGGAAAAGTTGGTCTGGATTGGTGATGGTTATAATGTTCTTTGTATGCCAGAGAAGACTCCATGATTTATGTTATTTTTGAGTTATGAGTGTTGTAGAGTGTTAAAGGGAATCATGGACGCGAACCCTAGGAAATACCCGGAATATTGGACAAAATCGAAGTTCTGTCAGATACCTCCCGACAGCAGTACTACTGCTGGTGTTAGCTCCCAGTGTGCAGTTTTGTGGTTGTGAAACCGTGTCCATGAGACAAGGTGGGTAGCTTATTGAGCTGATGATCCTAGAGTGCATAGCTGTGTTGGTTGTGAGTGCCAGCATGGTTACATAACATCTGTTATGTATACGGTATCGGGAAGGGGAAGGGCGACCAACGTCGGGCGTACTACAAACCATGATTTTATCAACGGGATGTTGCGAAACTGTACCCACACTATGTCTATCGGGCTAGAATCCTAAGGTACTTGGAATTGCCATTATCATAGGAGAGAGTCGTGGTTACGTGCCTAACTAGCAAATGCTTATTATTTCCATCGGTCTGGACTGAGGATGGTGGTGGGACCTTGCAAATCTTATACACCGATAATGTGCCCTTAGTGTACGAGACATTTGGTCGGTCGCCCCAACGTCTGTGATGGTTGGTGCCTAAATTGCACCTCTTGTTATGTATATACTTGCTGATTTCCTACAGGGAAGGAGTTACACCGCCCCGGGTATAGGTTCGGGTAGTTATACCATGTGTTTGAGGATAGTGGTTAGCAAAAGCTGACTCGTTACATTCTTTTGTTGCGATGACCCTGGGGTTTGTATAGGTACAGGTGTAGGAGAGCCATGGAAGAAATAGCGGGCGGGAGCCCAAGCGTTACTGGCCCTCGAAGGCCCAAGTTTTGTTATAGCTTCCTCTTGTATTTTCGGTCTACGTGCCAATGTATGGAATCCATGTAGTACATAAATACTTTGATTATGTGTAAGGCCTTAAGGCCAAAGTTGATAATGTAATTGATGTTTAATCATTCCTAGTGATGTGGACATTCCTGTTCATGTTTATATTAATGCTTCCGTTAGTGTGTGTTTCTAATATGCGTTGTTATTAAGTATAGTTTGTATTGATATTCATCGAGTTGCTCTTTTGTTTGTTCATTCATTATGGCGTGGGGTCCTAGCAGGACCCATTGTTATATTCTGTGGAACGAACAGGGGTGTTACAAATAGATAGCAGCAATAGCTCTTCTGCCAAATCATTTTGTTGATAGTTAGCTAAAGGTGCCTATTAATGATGAAATGATTTCCTCTATTTGGTTTTCCAAACATTAGTGCAATCTCATTAATTGTTATTTTTTATAAATCTTTTCTAATAGGATAGTCTGATTATTTCTTTAGTTAGACCTAAGCAATATCGTAAGCAGAGGAATATTCTGGTCTTGGAATAGAAAATAGGGGCAGGATTCCCGCTACCTGTATATCATTCCTTGAATGTTCAGTCAACACATTCACTGTCGGTTGTGCTTTCTCCTTAAATGAAGAGATGACACATGACAATCAATGTTGTCGAACCTGTCATCTGCAATAACACTCCGTATCTACATATTGTTGATACGGTTATGTCTAAGCAATGAAAATGTAACGACATCAATCAAAAAGAAATATATACGACTGTATTTTCATAGTAATTACACAAATACGACCGTATTACACAAACTGTGGTCGTATTATCACAGCATTTAAAAAACTACAACCGTATTATCAGATCATAGTGAACAAACCAACATTATCAACTTGTATTTACACAGCATCCATTCTCGAATAAGGCTAAAACTACACAAACTACGATTGTATTTTCAGAGCAAAATGGGCACACAACATTATCTACTTGTATTATACAAACAATGACTTCGATGTGAATAAAATAAGGTTGTATATATGTATTTTACGGGCGTATTTTAACTGCTTCCACTCTGGAAGTAAATTATAGTCTAGATACATCTATATCTGCACCAAAATATATTTTATCTAATCAAATACGATCATACTTTAACAGTTGTTCAAAAATATATGATTTGTATTTACACGACTTCTTTAACAAACATCTTTCAGTAATGAACTACATCCTTTGACATTACGGTCGTATTATCACAACTTTTTAACAAATACGGAAGTATATGTCCAACCCTACAACAATATACAGACACGTTTTAATAGCATCCATATTGAAAGTAACATATAGCTTATATACAAAAATATATGGTATGTATTACGGTCATACAACATCATTCTATAATGCACAAACATCCTAGGGAATTATGGTCGTATTATCATAGCATTTGAACAAATACAGACGTATTTTGACAGCACTTCAATAATATATTACCGTATATACACAAGATCTTTACCATTGCAGGTAGTAATATGATATAATTTGGAAGAACACTTAAACAAACATATATTTTTCTCTTAGGGAAGAAGAAAGGTTTTCGCGGGAAATTTTTTTTGCAACCATATTTCCACCTAATGCAAGAATAAAATGGCATAGGGAACAGTAATGTACCTTCGCTATCGTCGTCGATGAGGATGCTTTCCGCCACCGGCCGATTCTCCGAGTTTAAAGCATTAATTTAGAGGCGGTCGGGATGTTTTTAGGTTGCCAATGGCGTTTTTCACGGGAAGGGGGAAGAGTTTTGGGAGTTGTGCGTCATTTCAAAATTAGGAGAGGAAAGAGGCGGTCCTAAATGAAAATAAGCATTTATACGCGGACGCATAATTATGTATGTATACATACCAAAAAGGGACGTCGGATGAAAATGAAGACATTTAAATTAAATTAATTTGTATTTTGCATAATGTAAATGGTAAAACAAAAAAATCATAAACAAAATCATATATTTGTAGGGTTAATTACCGGGACGAACTCCTCTGCGAGTTTGCATAATACAGGTTGAACTTCTCTATCTTTCGAAATTACACTTCCCCCCCCCCCCCCCCCCCCCCCCTCTAAGTTTCCCAAGTTTAGGGATGGAAAATGATCCCAAATTCCATTTTGAAATAAGGATGGAAAATGATAAAAACGGCCAAATTATTTTATGATATTTAAATTTTATCCTTTTATAATAATTCTAGATTAATTAGAAAGGCTAAAATATAATGAACCTTTTTCAATGCAGAGTTATTACAAAGGATAAAATTCAATTATTATAAAATAATTTGACATATTTTATCACTTTTCATTTATATTTCTACAGAAAAAGATCACCATTTCATTGTAGAGTTATTACAATGGATAACATTCAATGTCATGACAAAATTTGGCAGATTTTTTCTTTTTTCATCCATATTTCTAACGGAAGAAACAATTTGTAAATTGGAGAAACTTAGAGGATAGACAAATATAATTTGAAAAGATAGAAGGGTGCAACCTATAATTATGCAAACTCTGAGGGGAGGTCCATGTAATTAACCCAATATTTGTATTGTTTTTATTTGGGTAACAGAAAACAAAATTATAAGAATTAAAAAAATTCCTCAAGCTATAAGCTAAAGTTTTTATATATCAACCCGAAACTTAAATGAGGGTTCCACCATTCAAGACCTTAGAGAATGACGAAAGTTTTCTTGGCGGTACCTCCTTGGGGAGGATCGTCGGGGAAATATAAAATCCTCTTATAATTTTTTATTTTTCACAAAATATGTCTCGAAATTTTGATCTATCTATTTTTATGCTCATTTTAAGTACCCATAAGACTACATTTTGTTATGAAAATACAACACTAAAAAGTCCTATTTTTGAACTAAAAAACCTGTTCTAACTTTTGAACTAAAATTTTGTTTATTTTTTACAATCAATGAATATTTTTGAACTAAAAAAAAGCCCCCGGCAGATCTCTCATGCATTACCCACACAAAAAATTATCTGAGAATGCATCTTGTATTCTTGTGTCCTGCAAAATAAAATGATGTTTCTTTTAACATTGTACACGGACACCTGCACAATCAACAAAATGACTTTGGAAGTTTTTAAAATGATTTCTTTTATGTGATCATCTATCATCTCAGGGATTATCACAAAAAAATCAATTTCATTACTGGATTCCGCTTAATATTTTAAATAGAAAGTTTTAATTTTGCTGACCACTTAATACAATCATTAGGACTGGAGACCTAATTTGAAATTGGAGCAGTGTAAGAAGTTTGAGGCAAGAAGCATAAGGGCCAGTTCGTTAGGACATTTTAAAGAATTAGATTTCAATCAAATGTCAGCACGCATGCAGGAATTGGCATTTTTAATGACAGTGTTGTTGTTCGCTGCGTGATTATTTTCTATTAAAGGAATTGACTTTTGTCTTTTTTGTATGTTCGGAATGAAAAATTAACATTCAAGAACCGAATGTAAAGATGAGAAAAATTAATGTGCTCATGCGAAAAATAATGGTATTGCGAAAAGTGCGCGCTCGTGCATAAATACAAGTCCGTGCAAAAAATATACGCAGAGGCGAAAATATGCCCCCGAGAAAAAATACGAACCCAGGCGAAATTTGTGCGCTCGGGTAGATTATGCCCACCCGGGCAAAAAATTTCCACCCGAGAAAAAAAAATTTGTATGGGCAAAAAATATGCGTCCGAAGCGAATAATATGCATTCGGGTAAACAATGCATGTCGGGGTAAAAAAATGGTGAGCCCGGGCGTAAAATGTGCTCGCAGGAAAAAAGTGTGCTTCTGAGCGAAAATTGCACGCTTAGGCGAAAAATACAGACTCGGGAAATTTTTTTGTCGATGGACGAAGAAAATTGGTGCCCTGGGAAAAATGAAGAATATGCAAAATAATGGGCGTCCGGAAAAAATACGAGCACACGAAAAAAAAATGCGAATCTGGTTATAAAAAGCGCACCCGGGGAGACAAATTTTTGTCTCCAATGAAAAAATTGCGGCCGGGCGATAAATATGTGTGCTTAGTTGAAAAATTCGTGTCCGTGAAAAAAATGCGGGATCATGCGAAAAATGCGGGCCCTGTGGAAAAATGCTCATTCAGGAGAAAAATTTCTCTCTGGGAAAAATAATTCACGATTGGTCAAAAATTGCGCGTTCTAGAAAAAATGTGCACCAATGTGAAAAATGGTGCGCCTGAGAGAAAAGTACTAGGGTTAAAAAACGATCGCGGATAAAAAATGAGCATCCCAACGATAAATTAGAGCTTGGGAAAAAATTTGCATTCGGGCAAAATACACGCGTCCGGGTGAAAATTGCGCTCCGTGGTGAAAAAATGTGTTCCCGGACAAATTTGTGCACCCAAGTAAAATTTGCGCTTTCAAGCTAAATTGCACGTCCGGTTTAGTTAGCAGTTCAAGAAAACTTAATCTTGGATGCAAAGACAAGAGCTAAACATTCAAGAGAGGGTTTTATATGTTTACTTCAATATCGATAGAAAAGCCTAATTCAAGAATACCAAAGTTGTCCATACGAATGTACTCTAAGGGTCTGTTCATTTAATTGGAATTGACTTTCTGTAATTGATATTGGTGATTAGAAATTCAATTCTAATGTTTGACGTGATTAACTTTACGTGAATTTTGGCTTTGAAGCGAAAACCTATTTTTTTGCTTTGAACAAAAAAACAAAATCGTCAATTCTTCTTGGAACATGCATCCCAGATATCTTGCTTTGACAATAAAAAATCTTACTCTATATTTGATTACGCTTGTAGTGTGTTTATAGTGTGCAGGAACTACAGATAAAATACTCTCATGTGTGCAATGCAAAATGAAGATGGTGTTCTGAACAAAGTGCTAGAGCAGAGCGGTAACTTCTATCATTGGCATTAGTAATCGCCTAGAAGCCAATATTGATTGGACGATAATATCAGCTATAAAGGAATGTCGGCAAAAAGGCCATAAATAGCATGTCTTATCGTGGTGTGGTAACAGTTTACACGTGACGTTTAAATTCTAGAAAGCCCTCCATTTGTTTGTTGATTGAAGAGCAAATGGGAAAGGAGATCCGACGGCGCAGATTATATATTGCTAACGTGGTGCAGTAAGACCCGTCGTGGCATGGTAAGAGGGATTTCCTAAAATAATGCAACGCATGTATCATTTCTTGGCTCGATATGTGTGCCTCCCACCTTCCTTATAGGATACCACCCGACGGTAACCTTACCGTTGACGGTAGGATCCCGAGAATATTTAAAGAGTGAATCTCTTTCTTTCCAGACACAAACCAGTGTAATAACTTCAATATTTCGTGAGAGCCCTCTTCCCTAAAGTCCAGAGAATTCCCAACACCGTTCGGAAAGGCCAAGAACTTGAAGGAGGATTCAACACGCTTTATGTGAAGGCCGCATGCATCGACTCCAATGATCTCTTTGGCGTTCCTTGATAATGCATATTTTAACTTTAATTATTAAACTAAAAAATATTAAATTTTGATATAAATTATATATTTTTCGATAAATAATAAATTAATTTACTTGTTAATTATTATTTTTAATAATTTATACTAATGTTATTTTTTTTTGCAGGTTTGGGGAAATCCTATACAATCTGAAGCAAAAGCCTGCTGCCAAGTTTTGTTCGTCGAATCCCTTTGCCGTTCGAGTGCAGATATTATGAAACATGCTCGGTTCAACACCAATCCGCGTGAAGTCCATACAGTCACAACGATAACTCTCATGTTGCTTCTTCGCGCCAGCACTCGTCTGGTCGAGTGCAGCCAGCGCAATCTTTGCCACTGCATGCCATTCATGTAATTTTCATTTGGTCGAACTCATGCATGCCAATCATTTCCCCGTGAAAAACCTCATTCACACAATTCTTCCAGTAATATAATTTCTATGCAAATTGCCGCCACGTTCATCCATTATTAAAAACACTGCCACCTCATTATCCTATTCCCATTAAAATACAACATCATTCACGCACTTCATATTTCCTCCCACAATTATTTTCTTCATGATCCACCTCCACTCATCAATATTTAATAATTATCGCCACCATTCATCTTCTCTTTGCAAACCGTGAAAACCAACCTTAATGTTCCACCCACCTTCATTCCATTTATGTTCTGTTTGGGAGGACTTATTTTCACCGGTCAAGCGGTTACGATCGCATGAACCGGACCTTAATTAAGCTCTGGTTCATGCGGTCGTAACCGCTTGACCGGTGAAAATAAGTCCTCCCAAACGGAGCCTTAATATTACTGAGTTCGACCCCATGATTTTCCTTCGTAATATCGCCACTTGTGTACGCCACCTAACTCCCAATATATTATTATGACTGATATTTTCTTCCCCCGTTGTTCAAGTCAAGAGCTCCATTCCTCCCCCCTGTGTTCATTAACTCCTCTTATTATAAACTTCTAATCCTTCATATTTCTCCTCCTTCATCCCCTTCTTTGACCTATATATTGAGGCTGAATTCCAACACTAGTATGCTCTCTCTCTTCTTGTGCCCGTTTGGACATAGTATGCATTCTATTTCTCGTAGTTAACTTTTTCTTACTTTTAGCAATTATTTACATGCACTTTTCTATCTTGAAAACTTTATTTTATGTACCTTTTTTGAATTTTAAAGCAATGACAATTTAAATTACATTTCTAGCGATTGTCGTTCTATTTCATGCATTTATATTTAAGTAGTTAGTGTTGCAGTTCTTGATCATTGCGAACGTTGAGTGAAATTATCATTCTCTTTATAATCGTTCTTTTTCACCTTCGATTTATTTTTGATTTATCATGTGTCGATTCATATGTCGGTTATGGATTTCGATATATATTTTCATACTCTAGTAGCTGAAAGGATCGTGCGGGCGAATTGATTGCTCTGAAATAAAAAGAGTTGATTGTAATCCTCAAAAGAGGATGGAAAAAATCTTCTGGGTAAGAGTTAAATCCTATATAGAGAGGGATTCACCTCGTTGAAGAGAGTATTCGGTTATTGATTAGAACGGAAGTTCAGTCAATATTCCTAATCTCAGTTGAGCGTAGTTCTTAAAAGAGATGCGCTCATAATTCGGGAATCTCCAAAGTCAAGGATCAATTTAGACGTTTATATATTATCTTTTATTATTTCATTCGAAGTTTGTTTTGATCAAACTAGGTTTTTTTTCGTATTTTAGTTTAATTATAATTACACTTTATTTTCTTCTGATATAATAATCATTGTTTTCTCGAATTAGCATTACTCGACACACTCGAGTTTTAATACGGCTTTGATATTTTTATATCCTATGCTATATTTCGACAGATACACATGCCTTAATCGAGTATAGAATCGAGAACACGATTTTCTCTATCATTTCTTCAACTTCATCTTCAAGTTCTTCTATTGAGGGAGTTTTTATTTTAGATTTTATGGGTGTATCTCTTGTATTATCTTTATGTTGGTAATGAATTCGCTACAGGAGTTGGCAATTTAGTATTGCAAAACTTAGGGGGAATTATTTCACTGCAAGTGGCGACGACTAGGTCTACGGGGGCAACTCAAGGTCTTATCTGGAGAGAGATAGACTAGAGTTTATCGGTCCTTGGGAATAGATCGGTATTGAAAACCAAAAATATTTTTAGGAACACCTCGATCACAAGTGTTATTGAGGTCAAGTTTTGTAATCAATTTTTATGATATAAATTTTTTTCATTTTTTTACTCTTTAATTTATTTTCTCAATATTCAAAACAAAAAGGGAAATCTTTGTGGATAACGCTTAGCAGAAACTCTTATCAGTGGCGATAGTAATAGAGATCTCTCGTTTCTAACATCTCTATACAAGTTATTTTCTCAAAAGCATAAAGCTAGACTTTCATTAAAATATTCGGTAAAATATTTTCTATAACTATATTTTTTGCTCAAGTTTAAAATTTCTTAAAATCCTTACTCACCCCTCCCCTCTAAACACTACAACAAAGTCGCTTTACAGCGACATTTTTTTATGTCTTTAGTGACGATTTCAAAGCGTCGCGAAAGTTTTTGTGACTTTTATTAAAACGTCACTTAATCGTCACGATTGCGCATGTCGCCGTAGCTCATTACGATGCTTTCAAAAAAAATGTCGTGATTTGCGATTACTCTACCGTGACATTTTTTCCAAAAATGTCAAGATTGACAGTTGTTCTATCATGACACTTTTCTAAAAAATGTCATTATTGACAGTTGCTAACGTGACATTTTTTTTTAAAAATGTCATGATAAATTATTGATTTATTGTGACACTCTAAAAAATGTCGAGAAAAATATTAACTATATCACAATGTTTTTTGTAAATTGTCACTGAAATATTGAAATTTTAAATGCAAATAATGAATAATTACAAATAAATATATAAGGGGTGTATATTTTATTGTGGAATTCAACTTGGCGCTGTATAACTTCTAATGTTATCAACAGTAGCAGCATTTTGAACTAAATGAACCCAATCTTTGGTACAATTCATGATATCTGAAATGATGAACTGTATTCCTACCTTTTAAACTAAGCTCCTTTTATTTGAGTTTTTTTTTTTTAAGTCTCTGTTATAGTTTTCCCAAACGAAAAAAGTTTTTTTTTCTCTGTTATAGTTTTGAAAAAAACACAAACGCTTAATTTTTTCCAGTTTGGGTAACCTCCGTTTGGAACCATGGATCTAAAAAAATGTCATATATATATATATTCTCTCAAACTAAGAACATTAAAGAATGTACTACTTTCAAGTAGTAGAGAATTCAAAAACAATTACAGCTTAATCAATGATACCTTAAATACTTATTAAATTAATCAATAAATATTCATTTCATATTTTTACATGGATATAATTGCAAATCTTTACATAGTCATCACAACCGAAAAAAATGCTTCAGACTGCATATCTCTGATGGTTGTGAGTCTCTTCCAACCATTTAAGTGTATATGTATGATTGGAGTACATATATTCATCAGCACCAATTAATCAAGTTAATAACTGTATGAACATGTGAATGAATCAAAACTAAAGTTTAGTTAATCAATATTATAAAGAATTTAGCAAAGAATCAATAATATTAACATACAAATCATTTAAAAAGTGTAAGATCTTAAATGTTAACCTCCATCATGGATGTGATGCTAATAAGATCTACCTGTTGACAAAAATTTTTTGGATAGCCCTACATGATCATAGGGACAAACTATAAGTGAGGTGGATGTTATGTAACCTTATAACTTTAATAGAGCATATTTTTAAAAGAGATCATAAAGAATTTGCAAACTACATCAATAATATAATTTGCTATCTGGTTACCCTAACATTAGTACTTCAAGTACAAAATTTGCATATAAATTTAAAAGCTCCATCAAATTCAATCTAAGCATACACTCCATTAGCAAACTATATCAGTTATCCCAAGACAAAATGAAGAACATCAAAAACATAAGTAAAGCATACCTTCGAAACTCACTGAACAACATAATGAACAATTTTTTGACAGGTTTGAGGTCAAATAACAAAAATAATTTTTATATTTAGATTCAAATAACATTGCTAGCTAGCCTAATAGAAAACATAATGAACTTGTATGTCTGCTCAAGTTCATCAATTTGGCTTCACATTTCATCTAATGTTGGAGACTATAAAAAACATAATGAACAGAAATGATACGATATAGTGGAAGAAAAACTATGTTTGGAGATGACATACCTCAATATTGCTTCTAATCGGTCATACGTACTAAAAAATACTTGTTAGACAGAAATTGGGAATTCCGAGCTACTTGTAGAGGCCTGTAATAAAGTATGATACCTCAAATTTATATAAGATTTTAGGGAATATAATGGATAAATTGTAGAGTTAAAGACAGTAAAAAAAAATTCTACAATTGATTCCCAAATAATTATTTTTGAACAAATTCTACAACGTTCATCGTAATGTACAAAATGAAATCATTTGAATGCAATCCATACAGTTGAAACTCAAACCTTCACATCGATATAGCTTCCTCTGCAAGCCGAGAATGACCCTAAGCCATAAGTATCTACAATATCTGCTTGTTCACCCTTAGTCTTAATGGAAGATGAGTAAAGTTTTTTTGGTAAGCAATATGCGTGCATGAAAATATCTATCCTTTCAACTATCTGAGCATATAATAGTGAAGAATCGAACATACATAACTCTTTGGATTACCTGAGCATGAAATACATCTATCCTTTCAACTGTCTGAGCAGGAAAAATAACTATTTTGGATTGTCTGATAACTTTGATTAGAAAGACCAAAAAGTAGAACACATGAACAAACATTGGCAGTTGTGTCCTGTATTGAAACTCTTTTAAGAAAATGAAGTGATAAACATCTCATCCTAAACCTTG
The DNA here is from genome assembly GCA_039513925.1 of Platanthera zijinensis. Taxonomy (NCBI): domain Eukaryota; kingdom Viridiplantae; phylum Streptophyta; class Magnoliopsida; order Asparagales; family Orchidaceae; genus Platanthera; species Platanthera zijinensis. Next base: position 190,509,021 of record CM077087.1, read on the forward strand.
AAAGATCCAACAATCAATCCAATATATCTCTTGAATAATTGTTGCAAAACATAAATTCGGTGATGTCTAGAATTTCAAATAAATTCATTTATTGTACAGTGAATGAAAAAACCTTCATTAGCTTATGAGTAAACATAGAAAGTTAAATGGATAAAAATGAGATTACCTTAATTAATGATTAAGCTTCTCCTAGAGAACAATATAGACCCTCTTCCTTCTATGATTCACTTGACTGAGAAAATTCACATTAGTATGGAACGCTAAGAGTCAACATGAAATATAATTACCTATGGGGAATGCAGATCCTTGATGGGGGTTACAGTTGCAGAGGAGCAAGGGGAGCTTACGAGTAAGGTTGTTGGAGCGGAATAACCGATGATGGGTTTTTGAGTGTTTTGCGACAGGATTTGCAGAGTCGGCGACTGGAGGAGAGACGCTGCCGAGAAAGGGGAGTAGAAGAGCAGGGAGGTAACCGTTTGGAGACTGGCGGTGGCGTCGTAGAGGTGGAGATGCGTACTTGGGAGCTGCAGTTCCCTCTGGCGATATGGAGATCCGAAAGGCATGTAGACGGAGTCGATGCCCTCTTTTCATCGAACTATGGACTGGGAGAGATCAACTCGCGTGGGCGGCATGGCGGTGTTGCCCTATCAAGGCGAGGAAATGTCGAGGGCAAGAATCGAGGACTCGAGGAGCAATGAAACCGCACCTTTGATATGAGCTCGATGAAAGATGAGATGGCATCTGGAGGAGTTGCGACCATCGCTGGAGGAGAGAGGAGATATCCAAGACCCAGCCGTGGGGGATTCAGAGAAAAAGAAATCAGGAGGCTGGAGATGAAGGGAAAGGGATGCACGACGTGTGGGAGAAACGAGATTTAAAATAAAGTGAAAGGCAACCGTACAATGTTAGGATGGAAGGTGAAGAGGCAAAGAGCTGCTTATTTTGCACGGTGAAGAGTGGTGGCTGCGTGCTTGGACGGTGGAGAGTGGTGGGATGTGAGAGGGTGGATTGTTAGGGTTGGATCAGGTGCCTACAGATCAAACAATTCTTAGAGCATCTCCAACCGGCCTGCATTTCTCAGAAATGCAGGCTGGTTGCCCTCCAATGCATCGGCATTGGAGGCTGCAATTATGGAGGAGGCGGCATTTTTGCCTCCTCCTCCTCTAAATTTAGAGAACAAACAGAGGAAATGCCGGCCCTCCATTTCCATTTTTTTAATATTTTTTTTATTTTTTTTATTTTAATTATATATTTATTATATTTAAGGAAAACGTATATTACACAATAACGTTCGTAGCCGCTAAAATATTATTTCAAACTTCACATATAATATACCAATAAATTTGTTTTTTCGAGACCTACAAAACGAGACTAATATTGCATACTTTCTAAATATTATTGATCATACAAATAGCTAGAGAACACGATTTACTAAATAAAATTGCACATACACCGAAATACATTCAAATTAAAATGCATACAATTTTCCAAATTACATTGTTTCATTACCATGTCGTGTCCACAGATGTTCGATCAGTGCATCTCGAAGTGCGAAATGTGCCGCCTTGTCTCTGATTTTTTTATGTCGATTTAGGAACTGCTGAAATCTTTCGACTTCACTTGTGTCCATCTCTTCAACATTCTGAGTTGGCGGCGGTGGAGAAATAACGATATCTTCATTTTCATCTCGCTCGTCCTCGATAATCATATTGTGCATTATAATGCAAGCAGTCATGATATCATGCAACACATTTTTATCCCAAAAACGGCAAGGCCCCTTAATAATTGCAAAGCGTGATTGGAGAACTCCAAATGCGCGTTCTACATCTTTTCGGCATGCCTCTTGCATCATTGCGAAGTGTTGTTTTTTTTTTATCTTGTGTATGAGAAATGGTTTGAACTAGTGTTGACCATTTCGGATAGATACCGTCGGCTAAATAATAACCAACATCATAATTTTTACCTAGTATTGTATAATTGGTAGGAGGCGTTATACCTTGGGTTAAGTTTGCAAATAAATTTGATGCCTGCAAGACATTAATATCATTGTTAGATCCAGGTAAGCCAAAATATGCATGCCATATCCACAGGTCGTATGATGCTACTGCCTCGAGAATGATTGTAGGTCCACCATGACGTCCTGAATATTGGCCTGCCCATGCCGTTGGGCAATTCTTCCATTGCCAATGCATACAATCTAGGCTTCCCAACATCCCTGGAAAACCTCGTTCTTCACCTTTCTGTAGTAATCTTGTTACATCATTTGCATTGGGAGATCTCAAATATTCATCTTTGTATAGTTGTACGATTGCCCTACAGAATCTTTTCAAGCATTGAATCACAGTAGACTCGCCAATTCGAATATACTCATCGCAATTATCAGTTGATGTTCCGTATGCTAACATACGAAATGCTGCTGTAATTTTTTGTATTGTTGATAGTCCAGGCTTACCAACACCATCCTTCTTTTGAACAAAAAAATTGTCGTGCTCCTGCACTTCAGTAACAATGCGAAGGAAAAGATTTTTTCGCATTCGAAATCTTCGTCGAAAAAAAGTTTCCCCATATGTGGGGTGTTCGGAGAAGTAATCATTCCAAAGTCTAGTGTTGCCTTCAATCCTGCCCCGATTGATTACCACGTGGCCAGGTATTGAACCTCTGCGTCGCGGACGTGCATCTTCTTGAAGTTGAGCTGCGATTATGGCATTGTTGGAGGCATGCATGCGAGCTAAAACTTCATCTTCTTTCTCCCAATTTTTAAGCTCTTCTTCCCACTTAAGAAGTATTTGTTCATCATCATCTGAAGATGATGAAGATCGCAAATGGGATGAACCTTCTCCATAGTTCATTTTTCTTAGAAGAAAAGAATGTTTTGAATGTATCATTGACTATCTTAAAAGGGCGTTTATATAGCTCGCCAGCATTGGATGCCTTCTCCCAAGCATTGGATGCCTTCTCCCAAGCATTGGATGCCTTCTCCACTCAAGCCTCTGTCTTGTCTTGTCAATCCTGTCATCTCGTAACCCGAAGTCTTGTTTTTTCCCAGCATTGGATGCCTTCTCCCAAGCATTGGATGCCTTCTCCACTCAAGCCTCTGTCTTGTCTTGTCAATCCTGTCATCTCGTAACCCGAAGTCTTGTTTTTTCCCAACATTGGATGCCTTCTCCCAAGCATTGGATGCCTTCTCCACTCAAGCCTCTGTCTTGTCTTTGTTGGGGTTTGTGGCACACTTCTGGTCCTCTTGTTTCTCACACCGGGTTTGCCCGCGTGAGCTTAGAAGAATCGAAGTGTGATCCCCTTCGACATCTCCGGGACCGACGACAGCGGGGGTCCGGGGGCGGCAGCCCCCGGCGGAGGTCCCGCTGACCGGACAGCGGGCAGGGGTCCAGGGGACAGCGTCCCCGGTGGGGGCTCGGGGGCAACGCCCCCGGACCAAATTTTTTGGGGAGATGTTTTCTCCAGTCGTCGAACTGGGTTCGACGATCGTCGAACCCAGCTCGACGATCGTCGAACCCAGCCCGACGTCGAACGTCGAACCCAGCTCGACGATCGTCGAACCCAGCCCGACGTCGAACGTCGAACCCAGCTCGACGTCCGACGCACCGAACCCAGTTCGACGTTCGGCCGAGCTCGACGATCGTCGATCGTCGTTCGACGTTCGGCCGAGCTCGACGTTCGGCCGAGCTCGACGATCGTCGACCGCCGTTCGACGTTCGGCCGAGCTCGACGATCGGTCGAGCTCGACGATCGTCGACCGCCGTTCGACGTTCGGCCGAGCTCGACGATCTGTTATGCTGAAGCCTATTTAAGGCGTTTTCTCCCAAGCATTGGATGCCTTCTCCACTCAAGCCTCTGTCTTGTCTTGTCAATCCTGTCATCTCATAATCCGGAGCCTTGTTTTTTCCCAGCATTGGATGTCTTCTCCCAAGCATTGGATGCCTTCTCCACTCAAGCCTCTGTCTTGTCTTGTCAATCCTGTCATCTCGTAACCCGAAGTCTTGTTTTTTCCCAGCATTGGATGCCTTCTCCCAAGCATTGGATGCCTTCTCCACTCAAACCTCACTTTTTCATAAGTACTCATTCTAGCACTCTCTATAAGTACCCATTGCAGAACTCAAGTTCTCATCACTCTATCCCCAAAACCAAGAACTCTCTAATTTCTTTCCTCGTCATCATGTCATCTATTCGTGGCCAAGCATTCTCCCCAAAAGAAGATCAAGCACTATGTTATGCTTGGCTTGAGGTTTCGGAAGACCCCGTTATGGGGAGTAATCAGAAAGAACAAAGAATGTGGGAAAGAATTTCAACCATCTTTCACAATACAAGACCTCAAACTTGCGTAGGACAGAGAACCCCAAAATCTCTTTCTTGTCGTTGGTCCCTTTTGGCAAGTAAAACAAGCAAATTCCGAGGATGTATTCGGCAGATAGAGCAACGAAACCCCAGCGGTGCTTCTGAACTTGATATTGTAAGAATTTTTTAGAATTTAAATGCATAAATATCTTAATTAATGTGTGATTAAAGTAATTTTTTTTGTAGCTCAATGAAGCCAAAATGTTATATGCCTCTGATTCAAAAGAGAAGAAAGGCTTCATGTTTGAGCATGTTTGGCATATCTTAAAAAACACAGAGAAGTGGATGGAAACGTCAGGGTCTACAAAAAATAAGAACTCTCCAAATATCAACATGTCACAAACATTAAGTTCTAACACTCCCAGTCAAGGGAGAGGAATAGACTTAAATTCAGATAACAATAACATGAATCTTGGTAGTACTGGGGATGAAGAATCTCCAATCTCAACTTCCAATAAACGACCAACTGGGAGAAAGCAAGAAAAGGAGAGGAGGAGACAATTGAGTGGTAAGGGTTATGATATCGACACTCATACTAAAAAAAACGAAGAAATCTTAGAGTTTTTAAAGAGAGGGCAAGAACAACGAGCAAACGATATGTCTGCTATCCAAGAGCTCATGAGAATGAAAGCAGAAAATCAAAAAAGAAAACTAGATCTACAGAGCGCTAAACAAGATCACGATATCATGATGATAGATTTGGATAACATCAAAGGAACTCCAGAACGACAGTATTTTCGACAAAAAAAACAAGAAATTATGAATAGAAATATTATAAAACCATTATTTGGAGGATCTTCATCACTCGAAGGAACTGAATATGGAGGTGGCGTATACGGAGGTAGTGGTTACGATGGAAGCCAATATAGAGGAAGTCAATATGGAGCACCTCAATTTGTAGGAGGTCAACTTGGAGGAAGCCAGTATGGAGGAGATCGACATGGAGGACCTCGATATGGAGGGCCTCAATTTGGAGGACCTCCATTTGGAGGAGGTCAACATGAAGGAAGTCAGTACGGAGGAAGCCAGTATGAAAGAGACCGACATGGAGGACCTCCATTTGGAGGGCCTCAATTTGGAGGACCTCAATTTGGAGGAAATCAGCACCGAGAAAGCCAATACCGAGAAAACCAGTACGACGGAAGCCAATTTGAAGGACATCAGTTCGGAGGAGACCAGCAGAGAGGAAGCCAGTATGGAGGAAGCGACTACAACATACCAAGGTATGGAGGAGAACAACAGGGGGATAACGCGCGCGGAAATCGTATCGAACCCAGTGATGACCTCCCAGATTTTTAGTTTAAATTTCAAATGTAATATTTTAATTTTGAAATATGTAATGTTTATTTTATTTTTATAATGTAATGCTTATTTTAATTTAGCAAGTTAATTATTATTATTTATATAAATTATTATTTATATTAATTATTAATTATAATAAATAAAAATATGAAAAAACGTGGAGCTGAGCTCGACGTTCGTCGAGCTCAGCTCGGGAAAAACGTCGAGCTCAGCTCGGGAAAAACGTCGAGCTCAGCTCGACGTTTTTATTTAAATATAATTTTTTATTTTTTATTTTAATTATTATATATATTTATTTATACATATAAATATGTAATTTATATAAATATATTTTGGCATTAATAAATGTATATTTATTTATACATATAATATTAAAAAATTCAATGTTCTTCAAATATGGAGAACATGGTTGGAGTTGGTTCTCCATGTTCTCCATATTTGGAGAAAACAGTAGCACTGCAATCTCCATATTTGGAGAATATGGAGATCTCCCGTTGGAGATGCTCTTACCTCCGCTTATGAGGTTTTCGCAGAAATGAGTAATTTCGAGCCCGTGAGTATTTTCGCACAGGAGTGCATTTTTGCTGCGGTGTTTTAAAGGGCGCTGCTATCCGCACCGCAGTTTTGGCTATTCGCACCGCACTTTCTCCCAATTTTTCATATTTTCTAGAAATACGTCTTGTAGGTACATTTTTAGGAAAAGTGTTCAACACGAAAGTTGGAGATCTCGACGAGATCTGCAACTTTTGTGTTGAACACTTTTACTAAAAATGCATGTACAAGACATACTTTGGAAATACGCGCAGTTTTCACGCCTTTTTGAAATACGCCTTGTACGTGCATTTTTAGTAAAAGTGTTCAACACGAAAGTTGAAAATCTCGTTGAGTTGTAGATCTCGACGAGATCTACAACTTTCGTGTTGAACACGTACTTTTCCTAAAAATGTACGTACAAGACATATTTTCAAAAAACACAAAAAATTAGGAGAAAGTGCGGTGCGAATAGCCAAAACTGCGGTGCGGATAACATCGCCCTTTTTCACCCGGGCCAGTAATTTATATCCTAGGAGGACGTTTCTGACATGACTTACTTTTTTAGCCCAGGAACACATATTTTGTCTGAGAGTGTGTTTTTAGCCGACACGTGATTTTTTCGCCCGAGCGCCCTAAGTTTTAGCCTAGAAGCTCGTTTTTCTCCGTGAGTGAATTTTTCTCCTGGACACAAATTTTTAGCCCGGACACACATTTTTTGCCCGTGCACGCAATTTTTGGTCGGCCACAAGTTTTTTGCCCAAAGCGCTTTTTTCGCCTCAGACTTGTTTTTTGTCGGGGCACATGTTTTTCAACCAAGTACGCTCTTTTGGGCGAGTGCGTGTTTTTCGGCCTAGAGTGTGTTTTTCGGCTCGAACGAGATATTTTTGGCTGAACGCAAATATTTTGCTCAAGCACACGTTTTTCTCTCTAGGGAGCGTTTTTTGTCCCTGACTCATTTTTTTTGCTCGTGCGCACTTTTTTTGCTCTGATGTGATTTTTTTGGCCGAGCACGATATTTTTGTCTGGTCGCGCATTTATCGCCCTAGAGCGAGATTTTTTGTCATGGAAGCGAGAAATGAATGTCCGAGAGAAAATTGCTTATCCGGGACGAAAAACATGTGATCGTGCGAAAAACCCGTGGCCGGGGGAAAACACGCACCCAAGGAAAAACACGCGTCTTGGTAAAAAATGTGTGCACAAAAAAATCCTTGCCCGGCCGAGAAATGCGCCCTTTGGGAGAAAAATTTATGCCCTTGCAAAAAATTCCTGTCCTGGACAAGAAACGTGCATTCGTGCAAAAAATGCGGGTCCGAGCGAAAAACACGCACTGGCGAAATATTTGAGCCAATGCCGGATAACATGGTCTGGTGTAAAAAATGGGTGTTCGGGCCAAAAATGACCTGTGTGAAAAATTTGCATCGAAACCAAAAAAAACGCTTTAGAGCAAAAAAAATGCACGCTTTGGTGAAAAGCACGCCAAGGAAAAAATAGTGCTCATGATGAAAAATGCACGATTGTGCGTCAAACGTGCGTACAAGTGAATAAATCATGTTCGGGCTTAAAAACACGGCTCGGGAGAAAAACACACGCTCAGGCGAAAAAAGCCCCACTGTGCGAAAATATTGCGTTTGGGCCGTAAACGAGTGCCAAGTCTAAAAATTCGTTTGCAGTCGAAAAACGCGCGTTTCGACGAAAACATGCTCCCGGTGAAAAATGCTCCACTTGCTGAAAGATTCGTGTTCGGGCCTAAAAATCCGTGCATAGGCAAAAAATTTGCTTGCGGTCGAAAAACACGCGATCGGGTGAAAAATGTCTTTCGTACGAACAAACAAAAGTAATTAATATTTATTCACAAGATACGATACCATCATGGGTCCGAACAATAAAATTGAATTTAAACCCATGTCAATTTCTGTAAAACCAATCTCTATCAAAGGAATGGACCTTAAGAAAAATCGAATCCAAACTGCACCTGCAATGAAAACAACACTTTATTTTGCTTTGAAGACTCCTCTTCCCTTCCCTTTTCTATATGTGTAGTTCTTACAAACAAATTAATTCTCTCCTTTGCAAAAAAAATCCTTTCAATCACTGAAAGATAAGAGAAATTAGTAAAAAAAATGAAGAAGCGAATATTTAAAGGCAGTGGTCAGTAACATCACATTTTGGCTATTCGGAACTATTTTCAAATGCAAATAATTGTTTTTCAAAATGACTATCCTGCTGCATCAAGCACGCGGAGAACCTGATCTCCTCCCTGCACTGAGCACTTTGGTAAGCTCCATCTTAAAATCTGAAGAAAAAGAGGAGCCCTAGCTGGCAGCTGTGAGGTCTGGTGGGGGGCGAGCAGAAAGGCCGCAAAAAGCCCAGCAGTTAAAATCAATTCCATGTGGATAATGAATGTCTTTCGTAGTTACCAGATCGATTGGGTCACTAATGTTATAAAGCTTTCGACATAGTTGAAACTTTTCCATCTGAAGCATTAAAACAATCGTAAGTGATAGGGAAAAGAATAAACAGATGTAAAGATAGAATCCACTAAAATGTACTCATCATATTCGTGTGAGGTCAATCCACGGAAAAAATAAACTGATGTATGGCAAAAAGCGTTTAGATGTGCTCTTCGCATTTATCATTACACAAAATAAAATAAAATTTAATCAGTAGTATAGGATTATGTTTCATAAGATTTTTCAAATCACCAATTGTTATTTCATTATGGTCATTAACTCCTTAAATTATTCTGGACGCCGGAATCTTAACAACTGTCAACAGTCTCATATAAAATAACTACAATGAAAATTGATGGGTTTCACTGAAGGTTTTCCGAGTCCACCCAGTTTGGACTTTAGATCAAACCGTCAAAGTGGGTAGAGGGAGTCGGCCATGTGGGGCCGCCTCTAAGCAAGGCACACACTGGGCCTTGGGACAAGCACAATCAAGGGTTGTGCGCACGTGCATGTTGCCCACGTTAACACACGCGCCTGTGGGATACACACTGTTGAAAATAGTGAAGTGAAAGTGGGTGATTGGGCGACCTGTCCGTGCGGTCTTTGCGGACAGGACTGGCAGTTAGCCAGGTCGGGAGAGCTGTTGCAGACGGCTTGTTCTTTGGCGGTCTGGGCTATCTGTTCGCGCGAACTATGCGGAAAGAGGTGGCAGCCAGGCAGGCCGGCTTATGCTCAACAGACAGTTGTATCACAGAAGGTAACAGGGCGGATAGCTTCTCTATCCGCAGAGTCCGGAAGGACACAGACTTGGCTGGTGCTCGGCAGACCGGCATGGCAGATGCCTTCTTCTAGCTCTGGTGGTGCGGCTAGTGAAAGCCGCAAGGTTCTCCGTTAGAGCGGAAAGGTGCTGGCATTCACCGGGATTGGTGGACTGGGTCCAGTGTGCGCTAGTAAGCACGGACTGGCCCTTGTGGCCGGTGGTGTGGACTTGGTTGGTTCTGAACCAAGTAAAGGTTTGGCTCAGTCCGGGGAGCTGGCGCAATTAAGTGCGGACTTCTTCTCAGTCCGCCAAGCTCGGCAGCAGTTGTCGTGTTCCTTGGTTGCGAGCTTGGGGAATGCGGACTGGAGTTGAGTCTGCAAGGCGTGCGGAATGATACAGTGTCTGCCAAGTTGGGTAGCTTGGCTGTTGTGCCTTGGTTGCTAACTTGGGTGTGCGGACTTGTGCTGTGTCCGCAGGGCACGCAGACTAGAGCGGAGTCCGCGGATTGGCGGACAGGGTGTTGCTGCAGAGTTTTGCGGGTGGCTGTCTAAGTCTTTCTTGGCCCTTGGCGACAAGGCAGATATGATTGCTATCTGGTATTGTTGATGTTGTTGGCGGGCTGGAAATCCTACTCAGGTCGTGGCGGACAGGCTGTGTATCCGCGGCTTGTGGATACACTTGGTTCTTGCTGCAGGATGGGGAAGTTATCCTATCGTTTAGGGCGGTGACCACACTCCTCATTGTGCCGATAAATAGGTTATCTTATCACATCAATTAAAATGTGAATGAATAGTAAGTGAACTCGTGGTTAGTTGCTGCAGACTGGATTTTGTATCCGCGAGGTTTGAAGATTGATCGGGTTGTGCTGTGCAGGTTGTGCAGAGAGCACTGGAAGGCCAGGACTTGGTTCTGACTGCAGCCAGGGAAAGTGCGGACTCTACAAATAGCAATCAGCGGTTAACAGCAGTTTGCGGGTTGTGGCTAGGCGGTCTCTCTTATGCAACTAGTTTCCCGGTTCAATAAGCTGTCCGCTTCTGGCAGCCTAATTAGTTTGGCAGCAGCAGATCGTGCGATCAGGTGGCTAGGTGACCTTGCGGTTAGGAGGCTTGCTGATCGACGAGTAGAGTTCCTTCTTTTATTGGAATAATGGGAAGTCCGCGCGGCTTGGTTTGCGGTCTGGAGACCTGGCGGTTTGTGGACTCCGTAGTGCAGCAGTAGAACCAGTGTGAAAGGAGGGGTTGGAAGTTTTTATATTTATATATCAGAGTGAAAATAAGTGATACCAAATATAATAATAGAAGGAAAAAAAGCTAAGCTATTCTAACTATCACAGCCACAGCAAGAACAAAAATAGAAAATGAGCAACCAGACAACACAAGAAGATTTTATAATGGTTCCCCTAAACTTGGGTACATCCACTCTTCTACCACCATAGTAGGAATCCACTTGCAGGTTTTGATCAGGTGACTGCCACCACAATATCTATTTGCAAGGAGATATTGCAACCCTTTAGGCTTTTGATCAGGTGTCCAAAAACTAAACCAAGTCTTTTGATCAGGAGACCTGATAACCAAAATCTAACTTTTGAAGGGAGTTAATGTTAGATATGTGCCCTTAAAGCCATTTTTTGTATTATGTTTGTTTTGTTGAAACAATTTATCTTATAAAGGCGAGACTTTTTTGATTATGCATTTATTATATCCAGACATTATTGTAAGATAATGCATCATTGGGTCCATAGGAATAATGGTGATTATAACTTATTCTTGAGAAGTCAAGTATATTGTGATGAGTTTTCTATTATACCATGTTTCTTAAATATCCCTAGTAAATGGACTATTGATAGGACATCAATAGTCTAGTTAAGACTAGTGTGTCCTTTGTTTCCCTTATTAGGGATGACGAGTCACAAGTCAGTGATATGAGATGTCTAAACAAAGGGGACAGGTGCTTGTTGGACAAGTTCACTGGAAGTAACCCTTTTGGTGATCATCGACATGGAAGTTTTTTGTTGTCAATCGATGTATTACCTTGTTGTGACTATATAGATTGATCCTTATTACCTGAAGCATAATCATCACTCATGACTGAATTACTATGTACTCAAGAGACCATATGGTACTTCCTCTAGCCATGAGGAGGATCCGGTTCAAATGGTCATAGTCACTAATTCATGGAGTGAGATGTATGCCAGATATGGGAATACATCTGTCTGTCTATGCAATAGATTTGATGTCCTATGAGATCCAAATTGAGATAAGCATAAATCCTTGGCCAAGGTAGATAATAGAGATGAAAAGGGTTTCATCTTCTTAATGCTTATTTTTTACTGGATTGATATTGTTTTCAAGCGTAAGGGTATTCACTCTTTCCGTGACCTTTTGCTTGACCAGTACATGTAAGGATGATAGGATCTTACTATATTATTTGTCACATACTGAATTAGGTTCTATTAGATGATGAGCATTTTTGGCGTGTCATTCGCCACTATCTGGGGGCCATGATACATTGCTAGATGTCAACCATGGTATGCATAAGTGATAATTGATGGGGACATCAATGTCATCTGATGTGCTAAGTTGTTAGCCATCACTGAATGATTAGTGTAGTCATCCTCTTTGCTGCCAGTTTAGTGGGGGCCTAAATAGGTTACACACCTATACCTATATACGAGAATTGTAATTGGAGTATATCAACTACTAAGGTTTAGTAGTCATGTTCTATGTCTAAGTGTTAGACACTAATGAGCTGTAGGACTATGGGAGGGACTAGCATCCCTCATTAGTTCCTTAAGACCCATTAAACTAAACAAAGAAATATAAAGAATTATATATCTTCAGTATTTGGCAAGACTAAATAAAGTATATTAATTAATATGATTATTTAATTTACTTTATTAAAGTTGATTAATATCATTAATTAATTTGATTAATTTTTAATCTTGGTCATGACATAATTAATTTATGAGATCAATGTGTCATATCATGCTTGGTTAATTAAATGGATGATGTCCATTTAATCATAAAGCATAAAGTATAAAGTATAAAGCAAATGCTTTATGCTTTATGCTTATATGGAAAAAGTACTTTAGAAGTTATCTTTTGCTTTATGCCAAATGAGATCTTTTTGGAGGGAAAATTGAAGAGAGAAAGAGAGGTCTTTTTGGATAAAGACTTGACCATCTCATCATCTTCATGAGATGTTAATTTTGGCCAAAGCTTCTCCTTCATCCCTCTTGTCTCCTTCTCACTCTTGTGAGAAAGGAAGTGTGCTAGCATAGTCCATTGTTGGCAAAGGTTGCCTACCTCGTTGGTGGTGTGTCTTATTTAGAGGCTCTACACATTGTGGAGCTCCTTCCATATCTCATCAAGATCTTGAATCGGAGAAACATCGGTGCTTGAAGCCGTTCACGACGACCATTGATAAAAGCGTCACGAAGGTATAACTATCTATCGAATGTGATGGTTTCCTTATATGTTGTTGCTATGATATTTGTTGATATCATAGTTCTTATTGTATTGCACTTGCCCCTTTTTGATTGTAACATAGCATTCGAACCGTTTCCGTTATTGGGAAAGTTTCCGATTTGAATCAAAATTCTCCCAAAATTTCCTTCAATTGGTATCAGAGGGAGGTTGTATGGCTATGTTGCATTTCTTTGAGAATGGTTCTCTATAGAGAAATGTTCTCTTTAAGTCAATACAATATTTTTGTTTTCTTGTGTTGATTAGTTTTGTATGAGCTAATGGCCATTAGGTTTTCTCCTTTTATTGTTATATCTGAGAAATGTATGATGTAATAAATGTGGGTATGTATCCACTAGTTTTATTTGTTATCATTTGTAATTACCCATAAGGGTATTTAAGTTCTAGGAGTTTTTTTTTGATGGAGCCCTTGAAGACTACATTCTCGGTACCTTCAATGTGGAGAGGAGTAAAGATGGACTTGGAGGAGCATTGTTGATGACGTTTTCATTCAGTGCTTGATCCATGAGATGGTTGCATATTCTTTTCTTCATGGTTTGTCTCTTTTCTTAGAGGAATTAAGAGAATTTATTTGGGCAATAAAATCTCTTAATTATACCTTGGCCATTAGCTTCAATTTTTTTTGCTTTATTCATGGGATGAATGTTGTGAGTTTTTTTTTATCCAAGTCATTTACTTTTTTATTAGATATAATATTAAATGATTTCTTAAAAAAACTCTTCTTATGTATTAGATGCATTTCTAAATATGAATTTTTTTTTATGATTTTGTATATGCATATATATGATATGTGTATACATTAAACCAAATTTGAAATATCATATTTATTTTATTATTAAGTGGAAATGGGTTTTCCGACCCGTGGCCTTCCTTTACCGTGATAGAGTCCATCTACACACTTTTGACATACCTTCATGGTTAATTGGGGTTTGATCATTGTGGTGGTGATGCGAGGATGTCATGCATAAGATGTTGTGGGTTGAGAATTGTTCATTTCTAATAACTGTTAGGTGAGGGAATGTTCAATCTCTCAATGCTAATTGATGGTAAAGGGTCGTCACTTAACTATCAATATATATCCAATAATTGTTATGTGAGGAAATATGTTCTAGAGGCCATAATTTGATGGATATTTGCATAAGATGTAATGAATGAGATTCAATCACCAAAATATGTGGTAATCAATAACTGTTAGGTGAGGTGATTACATAAGTTGATGAGACTTCCCTCCCCACTAAGGGAATTTGATATTCTCCGTCTCCCATTTAAGGAGTATGGGTTTTAAAGACTTTTTAGTGGAAGGTCACCTTATTATTTTAAGCCCTTAATGATAAGGTTTTGATTCTTTCTACAAAACCTAATATAAATTTCTATTTCTGCACAGATTTATTAAAAGCTTTTTTCAAAATGGGTAGTAAAAATCCCCTGTCTTCTATGCTTGAGAAGCACACTCTTAATGGGCCTAACTTTCTGGACTGGTTAATGAACATAAAGATAGTTCTCAATTATGAAAAATTGACCTATATTCTTAAGGAGCAACCCCCTTCATCATTGCCCTCTGATTCAACAGAAGATGAAAAGGAAACATATGAGAAGTGGAAAGATGATGATTTAAAAGTTAGATCATACATGCTCGCTTCTATGAATGTGGACCTTCAAAGGCAGCACCATGAGATGGAAAATGCTAGAACCATCATCTTGCATTTGCAAGAATTGTATGACAAGAGTGGTAGGGCCATCAGATATGATGTGTCCAAGGCACTATTTCGTTGCAGAATGATAGATGGGGCATCTGTCCATGATCATGTCATAAAGATGATTGGGTATATTGAAGAACTAGGTAGATTGCGTCTAGCCATGGATCACGAATTGAGTATAGATCTTGTGCTACAATCACTACCAGATTCTTTTTCGCACTTTGTCCTAAACTTCCATATGAACAAGTTGGAGGGAACTCTTCCTGAGTTACTCAACATGCTTATTGTGGCCGAAAAGGATTTGAAGAAGAATGGCAGTGCAACTGCACTAGTAGTGAAAGGAGGGAAATCATCTTTCAAGGGAAAGAAAGTTGTCAAAAGAATGATGAAAAAGCCAGGTAAAAGGAAAGTGGACAGTAAGAAAGATGAAAAAGGAAAGTGTTTTTTCTGTGATGTCCCTGGACACTGGAAAAAAACTGCAGAAAGTACCTTGCTAGTTTGAAGGATAAACCTAAGACTGCACCTTCTGAAGGTACAATACTTATGCTCTCTCATATTGATCTAAATGTTAGATTAGAATCTGACACGTGGGTTCTAGATTCTGGAGCAACTACTCATATTTGTATGAATGCGAGGGATCTGGAGAGAAGTCGGATGCTGGAGCCAAATGAAGTATTCCTCACTGTCGGAAATAGAGCAAGGGTTGCTGCTATCGCTATAGGAGACTATCATCTTCATTTAGCATCTGGGCATGTTATCATTTTGCGAGATTGTTTAGTCTTTAAGAATGTCTTTAAGAATCTCATTTCCATTCCAAAACTTTTGAAGGAGAATTATGAATTTTCTTTTAAAGACCATTGTTGTTGCATTTATTTCAAATCTAAATGCGTAGGTTATGGAAATATGATTGACAATCTATTTATGATAAGAACTAGTGATGAGATTACTAATATTGAGCATAAATCAAATCTAATAGTGACTAAGAGACTTAGAGATGACCTTAATCCCTTTTATCTCTGGCATTTAAGGCTTGGTCATATTGGAAAGGATCACATTACAAAGTTAGGAAAAGAAGGATTTATTGATCCATCAGGTTTTGAACCTTACTTAACTTGTGAAGCATGTCTCCATGGGAAAATGACTAAAGTACCCTTTATGGGTCAGAGTATCCGGGTTGATCAATTATTAGGGCTCATACATACTGATGTGTGTGGTCCTTTTCCAGAGTCAGCTGGGGGAGGGTATAACTACTTTGTGACCTTTACCGATGATTTTTCACGGTATGGCTTTGTGTGTCTTCTAAAGCACAAGTCTGAAGTCTTTGAAGTGTTCAAGGAGTTTAGATTAGAAGTAGAGAAATAGAAAGGTATGAGCATTAAGGCTCTTCGATCAGATCGAGGCAGTGAATATCTTAGCTCTGATTTTCTTAGTTATCTTAAAGATAATGGAATATTATCCCAATGGACACCACCTGGCACTCCTGAGCATAATGGAGTCTCTGAAAGAAGAAATCAGACCTTATTGGATATGGTCCGATCCATGATTGGTTATACTGATCTACCTATCTTCTTATGGAGTCATGCCTTGGAGACGGCTATCTTCATCTTAAAAAGGGTACCTTCTAAATCTGTTTCTACTACCCCATATGAGATATGGAATGGTAGAAAGCCAAATCTTAATTTTTTAAGAATTTGGGGATGTTCTGCTTATGTTAAGAAACTCAAGGTGGATAAGTTAGAAGGAAGATCTTCTTTATGTAGATTCGTTGGTTATCCCAAAGAAACTATGGGATATTGTTTCTTCTATCCCACTGATCAAACGACTTCTGTTAGTAGGCATGCTATATTTTTGGAAAAATAGTTTATCCAAGAAGGCGGTGCTGGGAGAAAAATTGACTTGTATGAACAAGTCAAAGAAATAACCACTGAGCCCATATCAAAAGAGATCCCTATTCAAGTGGGAGGTTCTTCTAATACATGTCCTCTTAGAAGGAGCACTAGAGAGTCTCATGCTCCCGAACGTTATGGTCTCATGCATGATGCAGTTGAGTCACTATTCCTAATAATGATCTTAAAGACCCTAAAAACTATGAGGAAGCAACATGTGATGTTGATTCTGGAAAATGGCTTGAAGCTATGAAATTAGAAATGGACTCTATGTAATCTAACAAGGTTTGGAATCTTGTAGATCCTCCAAAAGGTATTGTACCTATTGGATGCAAATAGATCTATAAGAGAAAATTGGATGTTAATGGTCACATTGCAATATACAAAGCAAGACTTGTGGCAAAAGGTAATCGTCAAAGACAAGGTGTTGACTATGATGAAACCTTTTAACCTGTAGCTATGCTTAAGTCCATTAGAATTTTACTTGCTATTGCAGCATACCTGAATTATGAGATAATTCAAATGGATGTCAAGACTGCCTTCTTAAATGGGATCCTCTCTGAGGATATCTATATGGAACAACCTGAGGGATTTTTTATTCCTAGTGACACTCCAAAGGTATGCAAATTGCATAAGTCCATTTATGGACTAAAGCAATCTTCCAGAACATGGAACATGAGATTTGATGAAATTATCAAAATGTTTGGTTTCATTTAACATCCTGATGAACCATGTGTGTATAAGAAGACCAATGGGAGTGCTCTCGCATTCCTTATACTTTATGTAGATGACATTCTCATTTTTGGAAATGATTTGATTTTTCTCTCTTCTATTTATTCGTTCCTTTTTGACCAATTCTATATGAAGGATTTGGGAGAGGCTTCCTATATTTTAGGAATCAAGATTTATAGAGATAGATCTAGAAGGCTTATAGCCCTCTCTCAATCGTCTTATATAGACAAAGTCCTAAATAGGTTTAGGATGCAGAACTCTAAGAGAGGATTGTTACCATTCTCTCATGGAGTACATCTCTCTAATAAAATGTGTCCTTCCACACTTGAAGAGATTAAGTATATGGAAAATGTTCCTTATGCCTATGCAGTAGGTAGCATAATGTATGCTATGCTTTGTACTAGACCGGATATTGCCCATGCTATAAGTGTTACAAGCAGATATTAGACAAATCCAGGAGAAACTCATTGGATAGCTGTAAAGAACATACTTAAGCACTTAAGAAGGACTAAAGATATGTTTTTGGTATATGGAGGAGGTGAACTTGGTTTAAAAGGTTATACCGATTCAGATTTTTCCACTGATGTAGATGACAGAAAATCTACTACGGGGTATAATTTCATTATGAATGGAGGAGAAGTTTATTGGAAGAGTTCCAAGCAAGAGATCACTGATGCATCAACCTGTGAGGATGAATACGTTGCTGCATGTGATGCTGTAAAGGAAGCTGCATGGATGAAGAAATTTATCTCAGAGCTTGGAGTGGTTCCTAGTATTGAACAACCCATTGACTTGTTGTGTGATAACACGGGGGCTATAGCTAAGGCTAAGGAACCTAGGTCTAATCAGAAGTCTAAGCATATTGAAAGGCGATTCCATATCATCAGAGAGATCGTCAAGCGTGGCGACATTCTTGTGCAGAAAGTACCTACGTTAGACAACGTAGCAGATCCACTAACGAAGTCATTAAAGTTGGAGCTTTTTGAAAGACATCTCCAAGAGATGGGGTTGCAAATTAAACCTGAGTGGCTTTAGTGCAAGTGGGAGATTGTTAGATATGTGCCCTTAAAGACATTTTTTGTATTATGTTTGTTTTGTTGAAACAATTTATCTTATAAAGGCGAGACTTATTTGATTATGCATTTATTATATCCAGACATTATTGTAAGATAATGCATGATTGGGTCCATAGGAACAATGGTGATTATAACTTATTCTTGAGAAGTCAAGTATATTGTGATTACTTTTTGATTATACCATGTTTCTTAAATATCCCTAATAAATGGACTATTGATAGGACATCAATAGTCTAGTTAAGACTAGTGTGTCCTTTGTTCCATTCTTAGGGATGACGAGTCACAAGTCAGTGATATGAGATGTCTAAACAAAGGGGACAGGTGCTTGTTGGACAAGTTCACTGGAAGTAACCCTTTTGGTGATCATCGACATGGAAGCTTTTTGTTGTCAATCGATGGATTACCTAGTTGTGACTATATAGATTGATCCTTATTACCTGAAGCATAATCATCACTCAAGACTGAATTACTATGTACTCAAGAGACCATATAGTACTTCCTCTAGCCATGAGGAGGATCCGGTTCAAATGGTCATAGTCACTAATTCATAGAGTGAGATGTATGCCAAATATGGGAATACATCTGTCTGTCTATGCAATAGATTTGATGTCCTATGATATCCAAATTGAGATAAGAATTAATCCTTGGCCAAGGAAGATAATAAAGATGAAAAGGGTTTCATCTTCTTAATACTTATTTTTTACTGGATTGACATTGTTATCAAGCATAAGGGTATTGACTCTTTCCGTGACCTTTTGCTTGACCAGGACATGTAAGGATGTTAGGATCTTACTATATTATTTGTCACATACTGAATTAGGTTCTATTAGATGATGAGCATTTTTTGCGTGTCATTCGCCACTATCTGGGGGCCATGATACATTGCTAGATGTGACCCAGGGTCGGCATAAGTGATCATTGATGGGGACATCAATGTCATCTAATGTGCTAAGTTGTTAGCCATCACTGAATGATTAGTGTAGTCATCATCTTTGCTGCCAGTTTAGTGGTGACCTAAATAGGTTACACACCTATACCTATATACGAGAATTGCAATTGGACTATATCAACTACTAAGGATTAGTAGTCATGTTCTATGTCTAAGTGTTAGACACTAATGAGCTGTGTGACTATGGGAGGGACTAGCATCCCTCATTAGTTCCTTAAGACCCATTAAACTAAACAAAGATATAATAAGGATTATATATCTTCAGTATTTGGCAAGACTAAATAAAGTATATTAATTAATATGATTATTTAATTTACTTTATTAAAGTTGATTAATATCATTAATTAATTTGATTAATTTTTAATCTTGGTCATGACATAATTAATTGATGAGATCAATGCGTCATATCATGCTTGGTAAATTAAATGGATGATTTCCATTTAATCATAAAGCATAAAGTATAAAGTATAAAGCAAATGCTTTATGCTTTATGCTTTCTGCTTATATGGAAAAAGTACTTTAGAAGTTATCTTTTGCTTTATGCCAAATGAGATCTTTTTGGAGGGAAAATTGAAGAGAGAAAGAGAGGTCTTTTTGGATAAAGACATGACCATCTCATCATCTTCATGAGATGATAATTTTGGCCAAAGCTTCTCCTTCATCCCTCTTGTCTCCTTCTCACTCATGTGAGAAAGGAAGTGTGCTAGCATAGTCCATTATTGGCAAAGGTTGCCTACCTCATTGGTGGTGTGTCTCATTTAGAGGCTCTACACATTGTGGATCTCCTTCCATATCTCATCAAGATCTTGAATCAGAGAAACATCGGTGCTTAAAGTCGTTCACGACGACCATTGATAGAAGCGTCACGAAGGTATAACTATCTATCGAATGTGATGGTTTCCTTTTATGATTTTGCTATGATATTTGTTGATATCATAGTTCTTATTGTATTGCACTTGCCCCTTTTTGATTGTAACATAACATTCGAACCGTTTCCATTATTGGGAAAGTTTTCGATTTGAATCGAAATTCTCCCAAAATTTCCTTCAGTTAAAACCCTTTTACAAGAGGTGAGAGGAGGTGATGGTGTCTTCTCTTTTTCTAATCAACAGAGAAGACTAGTGGATCTTTGATGTTGACAAAGCTCCCCCTGAGATGTTGATGATTCAGGAAGACTGGAGCTTTGCTTCAGGGTGTATGTCTTCAGCCTTCTCTGAAAGCAGTTTTGGAACTTTTCTGACTGAATAGATCTTTGTTGTCCTGAATGTTCCTGAAAGTGAAGCTTGAAGAAGACTCTTGATTGTGATGATTGTTCTTCTTCTGTCTTCAGACTTGAAAATGTGAAACACAGAGAATTTTTTGCACTGTGAGAGGGAGAGAGTTCTGAAAGATTCGTCTATCTCAGTGCAACATATTTTTTCTGTAAGTTTTGGTGGTTCCTTCTATCACTTGTCTGAAAGACAAAAATCTCTTTTTATATTCTCAGTCAATAATTTCTCCTTTGAAATTAGAATTACTGCCTTAATTGCTGGCTGATCTGGAGAATACAAACGACTGGAATATATCAAAAATGAGTTTCCCACCCTGTGTCTTAATAAAATAAGCAAGTAAATATCCCGATGAATATCATAATTAATGCTGCCAATAAAGGCTATATTTAGAGAAATATAAGCATTAATTACTCAGGAATAATACTGCTATTAATATAGAAATAAAGGAACAGAAGGAAGAAAACTTCTCATTCTGGATGTAACATCCCATTTCCAACTAGACCCCTAGGAGTGGTTTTGTCATAACAGAACCCTAGGAAACTCAGGAATTGAAGTTTATCGACCAAGATTTCGAGTCAAGGGGTGGTCATGCCCGTGACCGACCCGTCACGCCCGTGACCTAGGGCATGACCCCTTCGACGATCATCGACCTCAGAAAGACGATCGGCAAGCTCAAAAATTTCAACATGGGTCTGACACGCCCGTGACCTTGGAATGGCGTTGAGTGAGCTAAGCTCACTCAACGCCGTAGTCTAGATGGCGTTTTGTGAGCTTAGCTCACTCAAAGCCATAAGCTAGACGACGTTGAGTGCACAAACTTCACTCAACGCCATCTTGTGTCGTCTGGTTGGCGTTGAGTGAGCTGAGCTCACTCAACGTCGTAGACTTGATGAAGTTGAGTGATATTAGCTCACTCAACGCCATAATCTGTCAGGCGGGATGGCGTTGAGTGCATTGAGTGCACTCAACGCCATAAGTAGAATGGCGTTGAGTGCACTGACCGCACTCAACGCCATTTTGTATTATCTGGATGGCGTTGAGTGAGCAGAGCTCACTCAACGCCATAATCTGGACGGCGTTGAGTGAGCTAAGCTCACTCAACGCCATCATTTAAAAAGGGAATATTCTTGATGGCATTGAGTGAGCAGAGCTCACTCAACGCCATAATTTAGATGGCATTGAGTGAGCTGAGCTCACCCAACACCATAGTCTGGGAGGCCATTCTGGATGGCGTTGAGTGAGCAGAGCTCACTCAACGCCGTATCTGGGATGGCGTTGAGTGAGCAGAGCTCACTCAATGCCATAGCAAGGATGGCGTTGAGTGAGCAGAGCTCACTCAACGCCATTTTACTTAGTCTTTTCTTGCAGATTCGTTTTTGCTGGGTGCTAGTTCAGCTGAACCGGTCCGGTCTAGATGGTGGGCCCAAATGCATTATTTAGCCGTTTCTTTTAATAAGACCCAATTAAGTCTTATTTCAAAGAGTGTTGACCGGTCAAGCTTGACACGTGGACCGACGGTTTTGTGAAGAAGGCGGTTACGACCATGGTCGAGAGCTTGCCTTCATGGCCATCAATTACATTTGATGTCGTGGCCTTTCCCCTCCCCCTTTTACGGCTGGATTCAACACCTCTTGGGAAGAGGAGGAGTTTCCAGCTGTTAGCTAGCTGGATTGAGTCGTTTCAGCCCCCCTCCCCCATGGCTGACCCAAGCTTTAATGGACCAATAATGGCCATTGAAGTTTTGGTCGTTCCCTCTCCTTGACCAAGCTTTTAAACACCCTCAGAGGCCCAAGAGGAGGTTTTCCTAGCCTTTACCTGAAGTTTTTGAGCCTCCCACTGTGCTATTGAGAATTCCGGCGATACCACCACCGCACCAATGGCATCCCGACGGTTTGCACGCCTCCAGCCCTCAAACAAGGTCCTCCCCTCCCTCTTCTTCTACAGATAGATCTTAGGATTCAATAGCGTTGAGAATCAGGCTCAATTGAGCCCGATTTG
Source organism: Platanthera zijinensis (assembly GCA_039513925.1). Lineage (NCBI taxonomy): Eukaryota > Viridiplantae > Streptophyta > Magnoliopsida > Asparagales > Orchidaceae > Platanthera > Platanthera zijinensis. Next base: position 190,531,514 of record CM077087.1, read on the forward strand.
AGTTTTCCTTTTCATGGATTTTTCATGAAATCTGCATTCTCGAGCTCGCCGGAAAAAGCCTCTCCGGCGGTTGCGCCGCCGCCCGGCGATGGCCGCTTCCTCAACGGAGGAGGTGGTGGTGGTGGCCGGCCAGGGAGGAGGCTGGATGGCCGGTGGCTGCGCTTGGAAGTAGCTCCAGGTCGGGCTAATCGTTGCCTTTGGCTGGAGGAAGAAGACAAAGCTAGGGCCCTTAGATCCTGCTTCAAGATCTGTGCATTTAATTAAGCTTTTATTTTATATGCATTTTTCTGTATTAAAATAACAGCCACCTTAGATAAATTAGGAAAAATACTTAGGGGCTTTTTATGAAGAAATGACCAACATAAAATTTGTAGTCCTATGAGTCTACTATATTTTAAAATTAATTTGGGTCAATTTGGTCAACTGGTTTGACCAGGGCACTTCTCTTGGTGGGACTTAGACCTATAGCTAGGCAGAGACTAAAAGGTGTGCCCACCCTTCATCCCTTGACCAAATGATCTGAAATCTTGGCAGGGATCCTACCCTAGCAATACCTAGGGCCTGTCCAAAAATGGGAATTTTTTGAGAATGTTGTTTTATAGTTGTTAGAAATATTTAATAATCCTTGGGTAAATTAATTAGATGGCTTAATGACTTCCAAACCCTCCCATATTTGGTGAGTGGCCCCTGGATTTATCATAAGGTTTTGTATAATTTTTCATCTTATTTGGAGATGTTTTAGATAGGAAATGGACAAACCTAAGCTATGCCCTATTAAGGGGTTTTAAGTCAAAAGTGCACTTTGAGAATTTGAGTGGTCAAATAATCTCAACAGAGGCTGAGATTCTTACCACTGACTAGGAATGCTCTCTAGCACCCTTCCATGGATTTTGAGGTGGAATGGGGTAAATTTTCCCTAGGACACAAGGTCAAACCCTAAGGATGGACCTTGGTGGCTTGTGAAGGGCATAGGGGTCAAATGCCCTTGTAAGAGCTTGAAACTTGGTGGAAAGAATTCTAGGATAGCTAGAACCCTCTTGTTGAAATTTAAACGGATTTTAAAGTAAATAAGTCCCTCAAAACCTTAACCCTAGTTTAGGGCACAAAACTTGTAGAGATAGAAAATGTCACTAAAACTCACTGAACAGTGATGAGATTTGGGTAGTGTTGTTTTTAGTGTTAGTACAAGTTTTGGAGATTTTATTATGAATTTAGGATCATTATTTTGGATACTTTATTAACAATGTAGTAGTTTGTATTATTTGCTTATAAATTTATTATGGAGGAAATACTTTCTCGAAATTAATGAACTTTAGACAGAGAAGTTGCATTATGATTTTAAAGCTCTGAGAATTTTTATGGAATTTTTAAAAGTTTATTTCTAAGGCTTGTTTCATTAAGTATTGTTTCCCAAGAAAACTTAATTAAATCTATTTTGATGTCTGGCAAGCCTGTAATATTATGATCTTTGTACAATGACTTTTTCTGTACCTTACTAATATTCAGTAATTTTTCTATAATTTTATGTTGAGTAATTTAAGTACTTCCTTCTTTACTTAGGATTAATGGGATTATAATGGATAAATCAATTAGAGGTTAAATACTTTCTGTAAAATCATGAAAATTAGTATTTGATGATACCTTGCTGTTATTTAGTGATCATAATTTTTGGGTGGCCATTACATAAGAAGATCATGTAGTTCATGTTTAAAATTACCCATGGCCAATCTTTTGGGAAATTAAATAAATATCAGATTAATTAGGAAAATTATTATTTTCTGGATTTAGACTAATTATGTCATGATAGACCTCAAGTAAATATGGTAGGAGATTTGGAAGACAATTTGGAGTACCTCCCCTTGTATACCTCATATAGCTTGGGATGGTCTCCATATAGTAAAACCGCAGAAACTGAACTACAGTGGCTAATGAACTTGGGGAGATGGAATTTTGGTAGTTTGCTGGTTTGGATAGGGTAAGTTAAATTAAGTTCATTATGGGAAGTCAGGATGAGTAGAGTGTGAGATTGACTAGAGTTAAGTGGCGTCCAGGAATCGACGAAAGATCGTCCTCCCCAGTTGGAGAGGAAGAGTCTCAATAAACTAGGTTAGATCTAAAGTAATTTAAAAGGGATCGGGTAATGGGTATCAACCAATAACAATAAGTGCCTTGCGAAAGGGAACGGTGGGCTTCAACTACCATTCATAGTTCCTAGTGCCCTTTGAGAGCCCTTCACGGGGAATACCGGGGGCAGTCCTGGGCTAACGTAAACCGTAGGAATAATAAACCAAAAGAGCAACTAGAATATCTAGGGTTGCACATTCACACACCCCGGTAGCTAGGGAGGTAGAATAAGCTGGTTGGTTGTCATTCAGACGGTAGCTCTGAAGGTATATGCACGGACGGGACAGTCCGGGGAGCCGAGGGCTCGAGAGTTTGAATACAGAATAAGGTGGTGGGTCTTCGGTATTTGCTTGTCATTCAAACCGACATCAGTACGTTGACTCGGCGGTGTGGGACACTTAGGCAAAGAAAGTCTGGTGGATATAGCCAGCACAAGTACGCAGATACTCTAGGTTGTGTTCTTCTAGGAGCGTACGGAAGGGCTAGGCACAGTAGTGTGCATACCCGCCCAAGAATGGGGGGGCCCGACCCACTATCTCCATTTGCCACGACGGAGGTTCCTGGGAGTGAAGCTAGCTGCCCGAATAGGGGGAACTAAAGGTTTGTGCGCAGAGAGTCGTTTGTGTGAGTTGCACTAGCATGAATCATGGCATAGCATATCACTACACTCATATTTGCATACAACCGACACCCCAACGTACAAATCGATATGGGACTTTTTATATGATGGGAGCCTTGCAGAAGACCCCTTAACTTATAAGTTTGTATGGACATTCATATAAGTTAAGGTTACTTACTTATTTACTTACTTGCTTTCTATTTGTCTTCTTATAAATTTGTTACTTACTACATGTCTACTTTATTACTTACTACCGTAGAATTGCTAGATGTACTTTATTCTAGATAGTTGTTTATACACCATGATAGTTGTTAGACTAGCTCCATTGTCATCTACTTGACTATTCTCCACCGTTATAGCTTCCCTTTCCTCCTCTCCGCTCGGTGCTTAGGAGACATGGGGGGAGGGGTAGGGGATGATAGGGCTTAGTCTTTATGAATAATGGTTTTCGAACCACAACATTACAGGAGTTCCGGATGGGAGACAGGGCTCAGCAGTCCAGGGACCAGCACCAATGGAGTACGGTGCGCATGGAGGTGGGCCAGTCTAGTACCGAAGCACCTGTGACCAGCTCCGTGAGTGTTCAGTATTTTTATAGCTTCTGCGATGAGTGATTTGTAGTGAGGACTCTGATGTACCGGGCTCGAGCCCATTTCTTTATATTTCTTCTGAACTTATCTTTGCAGTATTTCTATTTGATATTACTGATGGACTGGATGTGATTTCATTTTATATTTGTGTTTCTGTGGACCTGTTTACATTTTATGTATACTTACTTCTCTCTCCTTATGATCGAAAAGGGCCGGCAGAATTGGCGTTTTGTAGTGGCGGCCTTCCCGTGAGTCGGAGCCACCGCAAAGCGGCAATTCTGGGCTAAGACCCCGGTGTTCGAAAAAAGAAAAAAAAATGGGGTCTTACAAATGGTATCAGAGGAGACCTCGATCGGAAGAGAAGTAGTCCACAAAACCTTGGGCCACCCCTGTGCGAGCTTAGTTTGCGGACAAACTAGCAGCGAAAGCAGTGGTGTGCCCATAAGGGAAATCACATGTGAAAGTCCATCCTACCCCTTCTTAAATTCCATTCATTCGCTCTCTAACAAATGGAATTCTTCCTTGTAGCCTGCGACGAACCCAGCATCACATCAGGGGACCCCTCAGGCTCCGAATGTGGTCCCGTCTCCACCGGCTCCAGCTCCGTTCCAGCATACGGAGATGGGGCAAACACTGACGGCCATTCCGGAGGCCTTCAGAGCTCAGCAAGCCCCGACTCCACAGCCAAACCCTGGGGCCAATTGGATGACTGTCTTCCAGGGACTTTCCCCTCCATCCTACCTGGGGAAGGAGTCTGCAATACGTACGGAGGAATGGTTGGATACCATTTATGAGACGCTTGCAGGGATTTGATGCCCCACTAAGGAGGCAGTTGCTTTGGCAGTCTCCTGCCTGGAGTCACATGGCAAGAGGCGGTGGAAGTCACAGCTGGACACCACCTTTACAGGTATGGATTGCGCAAATATTACTTGGGAGGAGTTCAGAGCAGCACTCCTGGGACATTTTGTACCTCAGTCGGCGAGGGAAGACCTGGAGGATAGGTTCCTGCGGCTGAGGCAGGGGAACAGGACTGTGGTGGAATATTATCAGGAGTTTACTCACCTGGCCCGCTATGCGGACACTTATCAGTTGGAGGACACGGGCTATGCCCGGTGGTTTTACAAGGGGTTGCAAGACGATATGAGACAGACCTTCCTCTTTGTCTCAGAGGGGAGTTTGGCCAGAATTCTAGAGATGTCAAAGAAGAGAGAAGCGGATCAGCTTACAGTGAAGAGACAGAAGAGACCGACTGATGATACAGTGATTGGAGGTCGTACAGACCATCCTCGGGGCCAGGTTATTAGGGAGAGAAGGAACAGGGAACAACCTCATCAAGAGTTTGGGCAGGAGTAGAGGAGTCAGGGGGTATTAGCTCCCCAGCCTTTACAGATGCTGAAGATGCCAAGGACAGCAGAGCAGGCACCGGTATACTTTCAGTGCAATCAACCGGAGCATATTAAGAGGAACTACCCTATGAGGCATGCACCCCCACCAGCACATCAGGGCGCCCCACCTCCCCGTCAAATTGGCGGCCGAGGACATGATCGAGGGCGAGGATTTCAGGACCGAGGCCATAGGCCAGAGAGGGAGCAAGTGTATGCTGTAGACCTGACAAAGCCCCGGAACCCGGAGCAGGTTATCGCAGGTATGACAGTACCTTTAAGTTTTTCTGCAAATTAACTAGTTTTCTAGACATAACCTAGTTAGAAATTAACAGAAGACAACTGTAACAAGAATACTAAGACACTTAATTACCCCAGGCATAGTCTTCGCTAGCGGTAAGCCCGCTCACACTCTCTTCGACACTGGTGCTTCACACTCATTCGTGTCGGAGGATTTTGTAAAAGGATTGGCGGGCATGGAGCCGTTCACCGGAAAGATGATGAGGGTGCGCCTACCCGATGGATCAGAGATAATGACCTCTGCTCATTGCAAAATGGAAGCGAAGATCAGCGGGAAGGCGTTTGAGGCACCAGCGACGATTCTGAAGATGCAAGATTACGATCAAATCCTGGGCATTACTTGGCTGTGCTGGAACCATGCCCAGATTGACTGCGTGGCGAAGAGGATCACCGTGAGGCACGACGACTCCTTCATTGTCATCGAAGGTATTATACCAGCACCCCACACCTTATTATCATCTGTGCTGGCCGTTAAGGCCCACCTGCAGGGGGAAGAATTTTATCAGATCCTTTTTGAGGTGGTCGTGGCCAAGGACTCCCTTTCAGATATTCCAGAAGTGCGAGACTTCGCCGACGTGTTTCCGTAGAAGCTACCAGGGCTACCCCCGCACCGAGAGAAGGACTTTCAGATTCAGCTCGTACTGGGGGCTAAGTCGGTATCCAGAGCCCCCTATCGAATGGCCCCAAAGGAGTTGGTGGAATTTCGAAGCCAGCTTCAGGAGTTAGTGGAGGCCGGGTTCGTTCGGCCTAACTCTTCACCATGGGGAGCTCCAGTGTTATTCATCAAGAAGAAGGACAGAACCCTTCGGCTGTGTATAGATTATCGGGCCCTGAACAGGCTGACGGTCCGGAATACTTATCCCTTGCCAAGGATAGACGAGTTATTTGACCAGCTGGAGGGAGCCCATTGGTTCTTAAAGATGGATTTGAGGTCGGGGTACTACCAGCTTCGCATTCGGGAGGAGGACATCCCGAAGACGGCCTTCAGCAGCAGATATTGTTTGTACGAGTTTACCGTGATGCCTTTTGGGCTCACGAATGCACCCTCCGCATTTATGACCTTAATGAATCGGGTGTTCGAAGAGTATCTGGATGTCTTTGTTATCGTATTCATCGACGACATCCTTATCTATTCAAGGACGGAGGAGGAGCACGCGAGACATCTGGCCTTGACTTTGGAGAAGCTGCGGAAGCATAAGATGTATGCCAAGTACAGCAAGTGCCAGTTTTGGCTAAAGGAGGTGGCCTTTCTGGGCCATGTCATCAGTGGAGCAGGTCTGGCAGTGGATACGGCGTAGGTCCAGGCAGTACGGGAATGGCCACCACTAAAGTCGGCCTCGGATGTTCGAAGTTTCTTAGGACTTGCCGGTTATTACCGGAAGTTCGTAAATGGGTTCTCTCCGATTTCCCTCCCTCTTACGTCTCTGACGAAGAAGGAGTCCCCTTTTATTTGGACACCACGATGCGAATCTGCTTTTCAGGAGCTGAAGGATCGTCTTACCTCGGCTCCTATCCTTTCTCTTCCATCAGGGAAGGAAGGATTCTAGGTGTACACAGATGCTTCCTATTAGGGGATGGGTGCCATTCTAATGCAGAAGGGGCACGTAATAGCCTATGCCTCCCGTCAGTTGAAGCAGCATGAGCAGAACTACCCTGTGCACGATTTGGAGATGGGGGCAATTGTTTTTGATCTTAAGATCTGGCGACACTACCTTTACGGAATTCACTGCGATATCTTCTCTGACCACAAGAATCTGAAGTACGTCGACACCCAGAAGGAGTTAAACATCAGGCAGAGACGCTAGGTGGAGTTTCTGTTGGACTACCAGTATACAATGCACTACCATCCGGGGAAGGCAAACGTGGTCGCAGATGCTCTGAGCCGGAGAGCGAGTGCATCAGGAGTAGGCCCGCAGCTGATGGCCCTGGAGTTGGTTAAAGCATTCGAGGAGATGCAGATATCACTAGTGTCTGAGGATGACCAGGAGTTATACATGGAGTACCTGGGGTCGATGGTTACTACTGATGATATTCAGGAACGCATCAGAGATGGGCAGATGCTGGATGAGAGAGCTGAGCCGATATTTTGAGCCTTGGAGGAAGGCACGATAAGAGATTACTCTTTGAGGGATGGTCTCCTGTGTTTCCGATGCAGAGTCTACATACCGGCAGGAGGCCATATCCGGGAGGAAATTATGATAAAAGCTCACTGCAGCCGATATTCGGTACACCCGGGGATCACCAAGATGGTAAAAGATTTGAAGAGGATGATGTACTAGCCGGATATGACGAAAGACATTACGTACTTTGTGATGCATTGCGAGGCATGCCAACTCGTAAAGGCAGAGTGCAGGAACCCAGCAGGCTTGCTGCAGCCACTTCCGGTGCCGGAGTGGAAATTTGAGGATATAGCCATGGACTTCATACATAGGCTACCTCGATCCCGTGCGGGGAATGACTCGATCTGGGTGATAGTGGACAAGCTAAAAAAGGTGGCCAGATTCATTCCAGTGGCGAAGGACGCTCCGGTTAGTGTATTAGTACGGAGGTTCATTGAGCAGTTTGTGCATTATCATGGGGTGCCCAAGAATATCGTTTCGGATCGGGATGGGCGGTTTACGTCCAGGGAGTGGAGGTCAGTCCAGGCCTATCTGGGTTCTAGGTTGACATTTAGTACATCTTTTCACCCTAAGACCGACAGGAAGACGGAGCGCACCAACCGTACACTGGAAGATCTTTTGCGCCTATGTATTTTGGACCGCGGCGAGCCTTGGGAGAGATTGCTACCACTGGTCGATTTTTCGTACAACAACGCCCATCAGTCCAGCATAGGCATGGCTCCATACGAGGCATTGTATGGAAGGAGGTGTAGGACCCCACTATCATGGGTTCAGGATGAGGATCCGCAAGCACTAGGCTCAAAGTTTGTGGGGGATACGGATGCTCAGATTAGATTGATCCGGGACAGGATGTTGGAAGCCCAGAGCAGGCAGGCAAAATACTACGATGCGAGGCATCGTCAAATGGAGTTCCAGGTGGGAGACCGAGTTTTCTTGAAGATACGACCGATGCATGGAGTCTCGCGGGTTCGCGGGCGGAAGAAGCTCAGTTCGAGATATATGGGGCCTTACAGGATCCTGGAGCGGATCGGACCCTTGGCTTATAGACTGGAGCTACCGCCGGAGTTAACGGGATTGCATTGTTGGGTATTGTATCGACAATTACCTGGATTTGAGGAAGCCTCCTGTCAGGCTAAGATGAATTCTTAATGTGTTTGATGCTCTGTCTTCAAGTTGTGCTTGCAGTTATTCCATGCTAAGTACACACCAATGTCAGGGTGCAGTAGGTCAATATACACGGGTCTGCGCAATGTAATCCCATATTGAGCAGATCAGTATGTTGGCTTACGTGTACTCTCTCTATTGTAGTGTACTTACTTTCAAGTAGAGGGATGAGATAGATCAAGAGCAGAATAGGAGCAAGGATGGGTCAAACACCAACTCATGGGCAGAAAGACAAAGAATCGTCTAAGTTAAAGTCGACGAGAATCACTAAGTGATTCTCGCCGATTCGACGGGAATCACTAGTAATTCTCGCCGAATCGTCGAGAATCACTCGCCGATTCTCGCCGAATGCATCCGGCTGACTCAACGCCTTTAAGATTTCTACTAAGGCAGAATCGACGAGAATCGTCAACTCATTCTCGTCGAATCATCGAGAATGACTTTGCATTCTCGCCGATTCGTCGAGAATAGTTGTGATTCTCGCCGATTCTCTCCGGATGGTAAGCTTTTCAGCAGGAATTCTTCTAAGTAGAATTCGACAAGAATCATAAGTGATTCTCGCCGAATCGTCGAGAATCACCAATGATTCCCGCCAAATTTGCCTTAGGAGAATTCCGTTGGCTCGCTGGACCGGACCAAGTGTTCAGGCGCTGTTTGGACCGGGCTTAGGGCCTCTTCTCATGGGGCCCACAACGGTCATAAGGGGGTATTCTACAGTATATATACTCTCCTATTTTGAACTCACATGGTGGTGAAGAAAACAAAAAAGTCGGCATTCGCGGACGTGACCTAGCAGATCGCGGATTTCCTTCCGCCACCGTCGCCGCTCGAAAGGTGGTCGCCGTCGCTGGTCTTGGATTTTTCTTGATCTCCTGATGACAGAAACTCAGCCAAGCAACGCGTCTCACGTTTCTATCTTGAGATCCTTTTTCTCTTGGTTTGTTGAACGGGAATACTTTCCCCTTCCGAATCGATTGAGACGATCGATCCAAGTAAGATCGTTGGTAGACCTTGTTAGCTTTGTTACGAAGTTTGGATCTACAAAGCATCGCCGCCGCAATCATTTGCCGCCGCCGATGTCGGGAAGATCCTCTCCAAGAGGGTGCTTAGGTCGTGGACTCTTCGTCTCCTTCAAGAACGCTTCATCGAACGAAGAGGGACACCGAGCGCTCCAAACGTAGTTTGTATTTTGTACATTCTATTTTTACTTTTGTTGTAAAGGAACTTTGGTTCCTCATTGTAAGGGTTGGGTGCAACCCGTGGTGGAGGAGTAGTGACTCTTTAGGGTGGAAGGGTTTCTTCCATAGTGTGAGGATTGGATTTCAATCCGGTTAGTGAAGTGACCGAGTCGTCCCTTGTTGGGAGATAGGTCGAAGGGGGAAAGTGGACGTACCCAAATAGGGGAACCACTATAACTGCCTGTGTGTTTCTGTGCTGTGCTTGTTTTGTTTTATTGTGCAGGTAAATTTTTATTTCTGCAAAACGACTGCAAATCACCTATCCCCCCCATAGGTGAAGGTAGTTGACACTAAAGTGACTTTCATGCATGACGTCTTCCACGTCTCCTCACTATGGAGGGCTCTGCTACGGCCATAGCAGCTGATTTCCACAACAGACGGCCCGGTGGCCTTAGATCGGTCAGTCAAATTGGAGCCTATCAGGATCGATGACACGGCAGTGCGGGTCTTGCGACGTAAGAAGGTTCCGTTAGTTAAGGTTCTGTGGAACAATCATGGGTAGGAGGAGCATACATTAGATCCACAGGACTTGATGCAACAAAAATACCCGGAACTGTTTAGTCAGGTATACCTCACAACCCCTCTGGAAAATCAATTTGCTTTCCTGTTTTAAACCAATAGTACTGAAATTTCAAGAATAAGGGCTAATCTTTTTTTTATTGGGGTATATACATAGTCAATTGGACAAATTGGTCTTAGATTTGAAACTACACGTAGCAAACGTAACGTAAAGATGTAAATCTTTAAACTCTCATGGGATGTTACAAGCCTTTTTCTCCCGAATGGAGCCCCGTAGGCTTAACCTTGATTTCGGGGATGAAATCTTTGTTTTGTTTATTGGGATTTGTAATATCCCATTTCCAACTAGACCCCTGGGAGTGGTTTTGTCATAACAGAACCCTAGGAAACTAAGGAATTGAAGTTTATCGACCAAGATTTTGAGTCAAGGGGTGGTCACGCCCGTGACCGACCCGTCACGCCCCGTGACCTAGGGCGTGACCCCTTCGACGATCATCGACCTCAGAAAGACGATCGGTGAGCTAAGGAATTTCAACAGGGGCCTGACACGCTCGTGAACGATTCGTCACGCCCGTGACCTTGGAATGGCGTTGAGTGAGCTAAGCTACCTCAACGCCGTAGTCTAGATGGCATTAAGTGAGCTTAGCTCACTCAAAGCTATAAGCTAGATGCCGTTGAGTGCACAGACTGCACTCAACGCCATCTGGTGTCGTCTGGTTGGCGTTGAGTGAGCTGAGCTCACTCAATGCCGTAGACTGTATGGCGTTGAGTGAGCTTAGCTCACTCAACACCATAATCTGTCAGGCGGGATGGCATTGAGTGCATTGAGTGCACTCATCGCCATAAGTTGAATGACGTTGAGTGCATTGACCGCACTCAATGCCATTTGGTGTTGTCTGGATGGCGTTGAGTGAGCAGAGCTCACTCAACGCCATAATCTGGACGGCGTTGAGTGAGCTAAGCTCACTCAACGCCATCATTTAAAAAGGACATATTCTGGATGGCGTTGAGTGAGCAGAGCTCACTCAACGCCATAATCCGGATGGCGTTGTGTGAGCTGAGCTCACCCAACGCCATAGTCTGGGAGGCAATTCTGGATGGCATTGAGTGAGCAGAGCTCACTCAATGCCGTATCTGGGATGGCGTTGAGTGAGCAGAGCTCACTCAATGCCATTTTACTTAGTCTTTTCTGGCAGATTCATTTTGGCTGGGTGCTGGTTCAGCTGAACCGGGCCGGTCTAGATGGTGGGCCCAAATGCATTATTAAGCCATTTCTTTTAATAAGACCCAATTAAGTCTTATTTCAAAGAGTGTTGACTGGTCAAGCTTGACACGTGGACCGACGGTTTTGCAAAGAAGACGGTTACGGCCATGGCCGAGAGCTTGCCTTCATGGCCATCAATGGCATTTGATGCCGTGTCCTTTCCCCTCCCCCTTTTACGGCTGGATTCAACTCCTCTAGGGAAGAGGAGGAGTTTCCAGCCGTTAGCTAGCTGGATTGAGCCATTTCAGCCCCCCTTCACCATGGCCGACCCAAGCTTTAATGGACCAATAATGGCCATTGAAGTTTTGGCCGTTCCATCTCCTTAACCAAGCTTTTAAACACCCTCAGAGGCCCAATAGGAGGTTTTCCCTGCCTTTACCTTAAGTTTTCGAGCCTCCCACTGTGCTATTGAGAATTCTGGCGATGCCACCACCGCAACAATGGCATCCCGACGGTCTGCACGCCTCCAGCCCGCGAAAAAGGTCCTCCCCTCCCTCTTCTTCTACAAATAGATCTTAGGATTCAATAGGTTGAGAATCGGGCTCAATTGAGCCCGATTGGAGTTTTCATTTTCATGGATTTTCCATGAAATCCGCTGATACGCCAAAAAATGGTATACGCAATTAACCGCAAGTGTACGTGCCGTGTCAAGTAATAAATAGTAAGTAAAGATCGTTCCCTCGAGGAGATGGTGAATTCAGTGCTTGCAATTACTAGATGTGCCTTTTCTTTAAATTCAAGAAGAATACTATGATGGTTTCAGAATACTAGAATCTTAAAATAAACTTCTAATTACCAGAACGAAACTAAAGATCCGGGAGATAAATACTTGGTTACAAGTTTTTGAAAAGATAACCTTGCATCATGATTTCCTAAGTCTAATGTGATAACCCATGAAAATAGTTTTGTGATGATGAGTGGTGAAATGTTTGGCAACGATTTTAGAGAAGAAATCCGTACCTCTCGATATCAGAAGTCCCTAGTTCTCTATTACCCCGTAGGTGAAACAAGAATCGCATAAAGACCTAAAACCAAAGTTGCTAGCACCAAGGGGAAATCTCTTTCTCCCTTCAAATGCTATGCCGACTCTACGATATACTTACGCGACTCCTCTCTCGATTTATGAAGCGCAGTAAAAAGACGAAGTCTTGGCCAAAGATTTCAAATTAAAGATCATAGATTCATTACAAACAATCACCAAACATTCACAACTAAGGATAATTAAGAAATTGTCATCACAAAAGACATAGTACTCTCACAATACAAGGTTAAAACAAGTTAGTTCATCATGATGGAGAGAATACACCACCAAACAAGAAAGATCTTACAGCACATGGTAGGAGAAATGCAAAATAAAGCAGGAATTCGCTCTCCAAAGTGTGCAAAACCAGTTTTCCTCCAAGATCCGACATGCCCTCGGTCTTCTTCTTCTCCAAGATAAGCCCCCTCTTCCCTTAGGATTTTTTTTGAATTAATTCTGCAGATCTCTCCCTATTTCCTCCTTAAAATCTTGCTAAATACGGCCCACACGTTTCCCAAGAGACGCACCCTTCCAAATCTGGAAATGGCGGTTACTTTTTAAATTTCGAAATTTTAAATTCGCCAAAAGGTTGCAACCTTTATTTTCTGAGTGTTGCAACGCCCGCGCTGTGCCTGCTCCTGCATTGCCAAACAGCAAGTGAGACGTTGCAACTATTTATTTTTTTGTGCGTTGCAACCTTTTTCCAGGACAAGAGATTTTTAGCAGATTTCCTTTCCCAATCCGATTCCTTTTGCACACCTGTCAAGAATACAATAGAAAGAGACCAAATTAGACTTGAATTTAATAACAATTCATTTACTCCCATTTTTTATAATATTTAGATTTATTTATGCCAGATTAGCCGAGTATTTCGTCAGAACTAATGGCCTAGATAACTTCTTTTTAGAAGTTATCACACCCCCACACTTGAACCTTTGCTAGACCCGAGCAAAGAGAAATAACATCCATAATTAGGTGTCTGATAATTATCATACCACAAATTAAAATACTCCTTTACTTAACCGGAATTTAATCAAAGATACTCAAGAAGTTCGATTTACTCAACTGATAAGCTTGCAAATCATTAAGAGTTCAAACATCATAAATCCATTAGCTTGATAAAAGATAAAGCACCATTAAGAATTTTAGTGTTGTGTGTGTGTGCCTTCTCCAAAATTATTTACTCCCCCGCACTTTTTCATTGAACCTCCGCAATAATCTGGAAGGGTAAGAATAAGCTAGGTCTTTGTGCTAGCTTCGACAAAAATTAGCAGCTTACGTGAATGTAGGTTTAACTTTGGCTTGGTTAGTAATTCATGAACAGGCTTTGATAGTAGTGACATGGTAATTCCCTAGTTAAAACTCTTAATCTTTGACCAAGTTACGAGGTTCAATTCTTAAGCCTTGAATATATAAAATTGTCAATAGTTGGGATCATTCCAAGTATGTAATTGCCTACCTAGGCCACATATCACTATGACAAAAATTTCTTTTGTTTTCTTCTCTTTTTTTTTCTTTTTTTTTATGGTCACAGTTGGGATCATTCTAAATAGGCATATACATACTTAGGCCGCATATCACCATGACATTTCACATTTTTTTTATATATATGTTGAATTGAATCACCCATAAATGGATAAAGAATTAAGATAAAACTAGTAGAAATAAAAGGAATTTGGGCATTCAGAAGTGGATAGCAAAATGATGCAGAACCAGTCAAAGAATCTCATGAAAGATCAAAATGGTTTAGCTACTAAAATATTATCTTGGCTCACCACATTAACTCAGTTCTTGATCACCCCCTTCTTATTTTTAGAAGTCAACATCAAAAGATTTCAGGGAAGTACAAAAAAAATGAAGAAGGTTGTGCATGAATCAGACGCTTAAGAGTGCTTTACCAAAAAAATCTTACTACTTTTGAATTCAAAATCTGAACTCCTAGGATTTTTTAGCGTACCAATTAATTATCATTGAGCATCAAGAATAACTTATTGACTAAGTACGGTCAACCTTCGAATCATTAAAATCACGAGCCATCAAATTACTTAACACTACAATTGTAGGGGCAATTCTAGCCCTCACCCCCACACTTAAGGTCTTGCTAGACCCTAGCAAGGTTGTTGTGTTACTAAATGAAAGCAAAAGATTCCTTCTCCATACTCAGCAATTGCAAGAATTAAGGAAAACATAATTAGAAATAGGAGTACTCCCCTAGAATTTCTGAAGTTGTCCGTCTGACGAAGTTGTTGTCCCTACACCTTCCAATCCTTTGCTTGGACAGCTTCTCTAGCGATTCCAGAGTTCCAGACAAAATCCTGTCCCTTGCAAGCATTTATATATTTTGAACAAGGTTGAAATTAGCATTTATAAACTTTAGTACATGCAAAAGCTTATAACACAATCCACTCTAGCATGTAATAATCATAGATGACATATAATAATCACAGATATAATATCCACTCCAGCATATAACATTCACAGATGGAATTCACAAAACAGTCAGCATATAATCCAAAATCAAAACGCAAAATATTGTCCTCATTGTCCAGCATATAAACTTTGAGAATGCAAAAAAAAAACTAAAATTAGATCTCAATCATCATGGTCATCGTCCTCATTATCCTGATCTGCATCGCCCTGACCTGCATCGCCCTGATCTGCATCGTCCTCTTCAAACTCAGTAGGGTTTAGGGAGCTTCTATCGGCGGCCAGCAGCTCCCCTCTCTCATCGAACTGCCATTGGTATAAGAAATGCTCTTCCTCCACCTGAAGCTTCGCTTTCTTCACCAGACTATCTATTTTCCTTTCCATGATATCGAGTCTAGAACGGAAGTAACAATGCTGACATCTCAGATACACTTTAATAAACTCAATGCTATCCATAACCTCGGATAATGTTGCCCCTTCCCAGATGGGACTGCAACTCTCTCAGGTTTTCCTGCTGAAGAAGATGATGCCACACCCTTTATTCTCTTATACGGCGTTTTGAACCCACTGTCAATCTCAGCCCCCACCTTGATGTTCACCTGCACTACTCGTTCAGTAATCTCCCGTCGCACCTGTGTAATCAAGTCCGCTGTGGCACATGCCACACCTGCCCGTCTACAAAGCTCAGTAATCAGTATAGGGAACCACAACAGCCGGCTCTTGTCCTCCTTGATCTTCATCTTCAAATGACTGCTAATGATTTCTCCTACATTAATTCTATTGCCCTTTACTATGTTATAGATTAGCACAGCACGATCTAAGGTGACATTGTTCAAGTGGCGGGTTGGCATAATGCCTGCGTTGATGAATAAGAGCCAGACCTTTGCTTCTCTAGACAACGATGTCGACTTGAGTGCCTTCATGGACCCTTTTGACCATTCGGGCACAGAAGAATTGCAGATTTCAGCTACCACCTCCTCCGGCTCAACTTGGTGATTGAGACTCTCTAACTCCTCCTCAGAACCTATGTCATAAAGTTCGTTGATGGCCCTAGCGGAGATGTCAATCAGCTTTCCACGCACCGTCACCAATTCTCCCTCCATCTGTCTTGCATTCGCATAGAACTCGTAAACCCATGGGAGTAGGGCCTCAGATCGTGGGTGACAAAGCGTTTCCCAGCGGAGCTCACGTATCTGGAGGGCATAGGTGAAGCTCCAAGCCCGTTTCTCCATTTTGAACCCTCTCTCATAAATCAGAGGTGTGGACTTGAGGTTTTCAAAACGGTGCTCAGCGGCTTCACTCACGAATTTGTGGGATTTCCTGGCTACAGATTTTCCTTTCTTCCTTGAAGACATTATCTACACTAGAGGGATTGTGTGGCTAGGTTTAGAACCAAAACTCCTCATCTCTAAGCATTGTTGAATAAGAATAGGTTTTAGAAGTAAATGCTCATTACCTAGGTCGTCGGGATATTGTCGAAGGGGATGCCGCCTAGAAGATGGAGCACTTCCCGCCGGTGGTCGAGTGCCGAGGCACTGGGCGTCGTCTTCCTCTGGGAGATCGCCGCACCTCCCGCCTGGTTCAAGAGCAGCGGCTCCGGGTCGCGTGATTAGGGGCACGGCGATGGAGATGAATCGTCGTGCTGTTATAAAAAGGCTGCCCGGTTCAACTGGACCGGGATTATGGAATGGCGCAGCAGTGTTGCCCGAAACATGGAGGTTGCAACGATTTATTTTCTTGGACGTTGCAACCTCCGCGCCTATTTTCTTTACTGCTCAAACAGCAAACTAAAGATTGCAACTATTTATTTTTTTGGACGTTGTAACACTGGACACTGCACCTACAGAACTTCCCATACAGCGATTTCTCTCTTCCAACGTGACTCAACTAGCAAAGAACTAACTAAAATAGATCTAGCATGAGCTTAATATATATATATATATATATAATAACCGATGGGTTGCCTCCCATCTAGCGCCTAATTTCTAGTCCCGGCAGGACTTTTCGTCTAGTGATCTATGTCAACGTAATGAACGACACCAGTCGTTCGTCGTCTCCGCCTCGAAATATCTTCAAACGTTCACCGTTAACCTTAAATTCTGTCCCGTCTGTGTCATTACAAATCGTCACTGCTCCATAAGGATGCACCTCCTTGACTCTAAACGGGCCCGACCACCGCGATTTAAGCTTTCCAGGAAATAGGCGTAAATGGGAATTAAACAACAAGACCAACTGCCCCGGCTCAAAGTGTTTTTCTTTTAACTGTCGATCATGCCACCTCTTTGTCCGCTCCTTATAGATTTTTGAATTCTCATATGCTTGCGTTCTAATCTCTTCCAATTCATTTAGTTGCAGGAGCCTCTTCTTACTTGCGTCCCTAAAGTCGTAATTGATCTTCTTTATTGCCCAAAATGCCCGGTTCTCAAGCTCTAGGGGTAGATGACACGATTTTCCATAAACTAGTCTATACGGAGTCAATCCGATGGGCGTTTTAAATGCAGTCCGATATGCCCACAGGGCATCACTCAGCTTTTGAGACCAGTCTCTACGGTTAACACTCACCGTCTTCTCTAGAATTTTCTTGATTTCTCTGTTCGAAACCTCGGCTAGCCCGTTCGTTTGGGGGTGATAAGCTAATGCTACCTTATGAGTCACCCCGTATTTTCTTAGTAGTGAAGCAAATTGATTATTACAAAAATGGCTCCCTCCATCTCTAATTATTGCTCTCGGCACCCCAAATCGATTGAATATGTAATTCCGTAAAAAGTTCAGGACGACCTTAGCATTGTTTTTAGATGTGGCGATGGCTTCTACCCACTTTGATACGTAATCAACAGCTAACAGAATATAAATGCTTCCATTTGAGTTTACGAAGGGGCCCATAAAATCTATTCCCCACACATCAAATAACTCAACTTCTAGCATTATGTTCATGGGCATTGCGTCATTTCTTTGTATATTTCCAGTTCTTTGACATCTATCACACTTTTTAACAAAAGAATTTGAGTGCCGAAATAAGTTAGGCCAATAGAATCCAGCCTCTAACACCTTCATGGCTGTCCTAGTTCCCATGAAGTGGCCTCCATACGGTGAATTATGACATTTGTCTAGAATAGCTCTCATTTCACTCTCGGGTATACAACGTCTCAATACTCCATCGACTCCAATCTTAAACAGATAAGGGTCGTCCCATAAATATGACCGCACCTGGTGTAGGAATCTTTTTCTTTGATGATATGTAAGATCAGAAGGCATGATGTTGCTCACTAGGTAGTTTACAAAGTCAGCGTACCAAGGTGCTGCACTGTTAGAGATCGCTAATAGACACTCGTCGGGGAACCTCTCATCAACTTCCGAACGTAACGACGGATGGGTAAACTCAATCCTAGATAAATGGTCTGCTACGGGATTCTCTGATCCTTTCCTATCCTTTATCTCGACATCGAACTCTTGCAAAAGGAGCACCCAACGGATCAACCGTGGTTTTGCATCTCGTTTTACCATCAGATAGCGGATTGCAGTATGGTCGGTATACACGATAACTTTCGTGCATAAGAGATAAGATCTAAATTTCTCGAACGCGAAAACGACTGCGAGTAGTTCCTTCTCGGTGGTCGTGTAATTGACTTGGGCTTCAACGAGGGTTTTACTTGCGTAAGCTATCGTGTGAAATATCTTCCCCCTCACTTGCCCCAAGGCAACTCCCACTGCGTAATCACTAGCATCGCACATCAGAATAAAAGGTTCTTCCCAATCAGGCGTCACTACGATGGGTGCCGTTGTTAAACGCTTTTTAAGTTCATCAAAAGCTGTTATACACTCATCACTAAACTGAAACTTCACGTCTTTTTCCAACAAACTACTCAATGGTTTTGCTATTTTCGCAAAGTCCTTGATAAACCTACAATAGAAACCTGCGTGTCCTAGGAAACTTCGCAGCGTCTTAACATTCTTGGGTGGTGGTAATTGTTCGATCACATCTAACTTTGCCTTGTCCACCCTTAGTCCGTCTCTAGAAACATGGTGACCAAGCACAATCCCCTCACGCACCATGAAGTGACATTTCTCCCAGTTTAGGACAAGATTTGTCTCCACACAGCGAGTAAGTACCTTCTCCAAACACTCTAAGCAATCATCAAACGATTTCCCAAAGATGGAAAAATCATCCATGAATATCTCAATACTCTGGTCCATGATATCAGAGAAAATGGCAATCATACAACGCTGGAAAGTGGCCGGTGCGTTGCATAGACCAAAGGGCATTCTCCTAAACGCAAAGGTTCCATAAGGACATGTGAATGTAGTCTTTTCTTGATCTACGGGATCTACGGTAATTTGGTTGTAGCCAGAGTACCCATCTAGAAAACAGAAAAAGTCAATCCCTGCCAACCTATCTAGAACCTGGTCAAGGAAAGGCAAGGGATAATGATCCTTCCTGGTGGCTTTATTCAACTTTCTGTAATCAATGCAGATTCGCCACCCTGTGACCGTTCTAGTGGAAACCGACTCACCTTTCTCATTTCTTACAACCGTCATTCCTCCCTTCTTGGGCACACATTGCACAAGTGAAACCCATGGACTATCCGAGATGGGGTATATGATTCCCGCGTCTAACCATTTTATAATTTCCTTTTTGACCACCTCTTTCATAGGTGGACTTAGACGACGTTGATGCTCGATCGATCCCGTAAATGATTCTTCCAAAAGAATCTTGTGCATGCATAATGAGGGGCTTATTCCTTGGATGTCGTTTATGGTCCACCCTATGGCCCTTTTAAATTGCTTGAGTAAATCAATTAACTTTTGATGTTGATCAGATGATAAATGTGAGTTGATGATGACCGGCAAGGTGTCATTATCTCCTAAGTACGCATAAGTGAGATAGTCCGGGAGGGGTTTCAACGTCAATAATGGCGGGTCGAAGATAGACGGTTTTACTGATAAAGATCTTTCGGGCATCTCTAATGGTTCCGGCTTACGAAACCAAACAGCCTGCTTCTCAAATGCTTGCAAGCACTCTTGAATGTCTTCTTCTTCCTCGGATAGCTCACCCTCAGTCAACACACGAGTCAATAGGGAATCCTGTTCATCCAGCGATACACCAGGCTTATAGTCACCTATAGATATATAGTTGACCACCTCCATATTGTCCTCTTCTCGATGGGGAAATTTTAATGCCTTTAGTACATTAAATGTAACTTGCTCGTCATTCACTCTCATAGTCAGTTCTCCTTTCTGAACGTCTATCAGTGTCCTACTCGTGGCTAGGAATGGTCTTCCTACAATGATGGGGACTTCCTTGTCCTCCTCCATATCTAAAACCACAAAGTCAGCCGGAAAAATAAACTTATCTACTTTCACCAACACATCCTCAACTATCCCTTTTGGGAATGCCAGGGTCCTATCGGCCAACTGCAAGGTTATGGAAGTCTTTGATATTTCTCCCAAACCTAGCTTTCTATAAATCGAAAACGGCATTAAGTTTATACTCGCTCCTAAGTCACATAGCGCTTTACCCTCAAATTTATATCCTATAGAGCACGGAATAGTAAAACTCCCCGGATCTTTCAACTTAGGTGGGAATCTTTTTTGAAGAATAGCGCTACACTCTTGAGTGAGTGCTACCGTCTCATTTGTTCCAAATTTTCTCTTTTTTGATAGGATATCTTTCATGAATTTAACGTAACTCGGCATTTGCTCTAAGGCTTCAGCGAAAGGGATGTTAATTTGTAATTTCTTAAATATCTCGACGAACTTTTGGAATTGTTGGTCGAGCTTACTCTTCTTTAACCGCTGAGGAAACGGTGGCGGTGGGTAGACTTTCACATTATCTTTCTTCTTAATGTAGTCGGTGATCGGTTCTCTCTTCCTTTCTCCTAAAACTTCCACTTCCTTCTCAGAAAAGTCATCTAGTCTCACTTCTTCCTCGGGAATACAAGGGGTTCCCTCCACCAACTCTTTTTCTTCATCCCTCTTCCTACCCAGTTCATGTGTAGGTGCACTCACTTATTCCTTACCACTTCGTAACTCGATTGCTTTACAATGTTGGTTATCTCCCTTTGGATTTGGAGTGGTATCCGTTGGAAGTGTGCTCGGTGGCCTAAGACTCAAGGCATTAGCAATTTGACCTAACTGGGATTCTATCATGCGTAGTGACCCCTCTAGATTAGAAATGCGTACATCTCTCTTTTGCATCGACTCCACAATCATCTCATCAGTCAGTTTCCTAGAAATACCAGGTTGATTAAAGGCATTGTTATGCTGTGGATGTGGGTTGTTCAGATTAAATCCAGGTGGATGGGTCGCTCCCGCATTATTCTTCCAAGAGAAATTTGAATGATTTCTCCACTCGGGATGGTAGTGGTTTGCAAAACCTGGTGGTACTTGCCTTGGTTGGCCTCCTACATAGTTCGCCTCCTCTGTCATTTGATTAAGTTGTTCAACTGTTAGGGGTGCATTAGGTGTAGAGGTAGACAACAAATCTAACCTCTTATTAATTAGATTAAACTGAGATGACATTTGTGCAGCTAACGATGTAATCTGGTCTACTTGATGGACTCCAGCCGGTTGAGTATTACCTTGTCTCTCATAAGCCTGATAATTATTAGAAGTAAGATCTTCTAATATTGCGTATGCGTCTTCGGGATATTTCTTCATTAAGGAACCGCCTGCGGCTCCGTCAACTAAAATCATGGTTGCCGTTTGCAAACCATTGTAAAATATAGAGACTTGTTGGTGTTGGTGCAACCCGTGGTGTGGACATTTTCGTAATAACTCTTTAAAACGCTCCCACGCATCATAAAGAGTCTCCCCATGATTTTGCATGAAAGTCGTTATGTCTCTAATGAGTTTTGCAGTCTTTGAGGGTGGGAAATACTTGTTTAGAAATTTTTCTACCAGTTGATCCCATGTGGTAATAGAGTCATTGGGTAATGAGTCTAACCAGTCCTTTGCTCGTCCCTCCAACGAAAATGGAAATAGCCTCAACAAAATTGCATCTTCGGATGCTCCATTAAATTTGAACATGTCACAGATCGCTAAGAATGTACGTAAGTGAGAGTTCGCATCTTCGTGACTGAGACCCCCAAATTTATTATGTTGCACTTGTTGCATAATTAGTGGGTCCATTTTAAAGTTGTTTGCCGCAATTGCGGGTCGCACGATACTAAAGTGTAAACCACCTCTTAATGGTGTATTATAATCGCGACACGTCATTCGTGGCGCAGCGTCTTGACCATTATGGTCCACTTGTCCTTCATGATTATTCATGTTCTCGTGATCGTTATTATCCATCTCTTGATGAATAATATTCAGCGTTCTACAAAGTTTTCTGTTTTGCCTACACGTACGCTCTATTTCTGAATTGAAAGGCAATAGTTCAGAAGTTCGATGTCTGGACATGCACAAACAAAATTACAGATAGCAGTAACAACACAAACAATAAAAGATAAAACAACAAAACAAGAACTTGAGCTCTAAATACTCGGGTTTAACTAATATTGCAAGAAATAAAACACTAAATACGTCGCACCTCCCCGGCAACGGCGCCAAAAACTTGATACGCCAAAAAATGGTATACGCAATTAACCGCAAGTGTACGTGCCGTGTCAAGTAATAAATAGTAAGTAAAGATCGTTCCCTCGAGGAGATGGTGAATTCAGTGCTTGCATTTACTAGATGTGCCTTTTCTTTAAATTCAAGAAGAATACTATGATGGTTTCAAAATACTAGAATCTTAAAATAAACTTCTAATTACCAGAACGAAACTAAAGATCTGGGAGATAAATAATTGGTTACAAGTTTTTGAAAAGATAACCTTGCATCATGATTTCCTAAGTCTAATGTGATAACCCATGAAAATAGTTTTGTGATGATGAGTGGTGAAACGTTTGGCAACGATTTTAGAGAAGAAATCCGTACCTCTCGATATCAGAAGTCCCTAGTTCTCTGTTACCCCATAGGTGAAACAAGAACCGCATAAAGACCGAAAACCAAAGTTGCTAGCACCAAGGGGAAATCTCTTTCTCCCTTCAAATGCTATGCCGACTCTACGATATACTTACGCGACTCCTCTCTCGATTTTTGAAGCGCAGTAAAAAGATGAAGTCTTGGCCAAAGATTTCAAATTAAAGATCATAGATTCATTACAAATAATCACCAAACATTCACAACTAAGGATAATTAAGAAATTATCATCACAAAAGACATAGCACTCTCACAATACAAGGTTAAAACAAGTTAGTTCATAATGATGGAGAGAATACACCACCAAACAAGAAAGATCTTACAGCACATGGTAGGAGAAATGCAAAATAAAGCAGGAATTCGCTCTCCAAAGTGTGCAAAACCAGTTTTCCTCCAAGATCCGGCATGCCCTCGGTCTTCTTCTTCTCCAAGATAAGCCCCCTCTTCCCTTAGGATTTTTTTTTGAATTAATTCTGCAGATCTCTCCCTATTTCCTCCTTAAAATCTTGCTAAATACGGCCCACATGTTTCCCAAGAGACGCACCCTTCCAAATCTGGAAATGGCGGTTACTTTTTAAATTTCGAAATTTTAAATTCGCCAAAAGGTTGCAACCTTTATTTTCTGAGTGTTGCAACGCTCGCGCTGTGCCTGCTCCTGCATTGCCAAATAGCAAGTGAGACGTTGCAACTATTTATTTTTTTGTGCGTTGCAACCTTTTTCCAGGACATGAGATTTTTAGCAGATTTCCTTTCCCAATCCGATTCCTTTTGCACACCTGTCAAGAATACAATAGAAAGAGACCAAATTAGACTTGAATTTAATAACAATACATTTACTCCCATTTTTTATAATATTTAGATTTATTTATGCCAGATTAGCCGAGTATTTCGTCAGAACTAATGGCCTAGATAACTTCTTTTTAGAAGTTATCATCCGCATTCTCGGGCTCGCCGGAAAAAGCCTCTCCGGCGGCTGTGCCGCCGCCCGGCGATGGCCGCCACCTCAACGGAGGTTGTGGTGGCGGTGGCCGGCCAGGGAGGAGGCTGGACGGCCGGCGACTGCACTTGGAAGTAGATCCAGGTCGGGCTAATCGTGGCCTTTTGCTGGAGGAAGAAGACAAAGCAAGGGTCCTTAGATCCTGCTTCAAGATCTGTGCATTTAGTTAAGCTTTTATTTTATATGCATTTTTCTGTATTAAAATAACAGCCACCTTAGATAAATTAGGAAAAATACTTAGGGGATTTTTATGAAGAAATGACCAACATGAAATTTGTAGTCCTATGGGTCTACTATAGTTTAAAATTGATTTGGGTCAATTTGGTCAACTAGGTTGACCAGGGCACCTCTCTTGGTGGGATCTAGACCTAGAGCTAGGCAGAGACTAAAAGGTGTGCCCACCCTTCATCCCTAGACCAAATGATATGAAATTTTGGCAGGGATCCTACCCTAGCTATACATAGGGCCTGTCCAAAAATGAGAATTTTTTGAGAATGTTTTTTTATAGGTCTTAGAAAAATTTAATAATCATAGGGTAAATTAATTAGATGGCTTAATGACTTCCAAACCCTCCCAAATTTTGGTGAGTGGTCCCTGGGTTTATCATAAGGTTTTGTATAAGTTTTCATCTCATTTGGATTTGTTTTAGATAGGAAATGGACAAACCTAAGCTATGCCCTATTCAGGGGTTTTTAAGTCAAAAGTGCACTTTGAGATTTGAGTGGTCAAATCACCTCAACAAAGGCTGATATTCTTACCACTGACTAGGAATGCTCTCTGTCACCCTTCCATGGATTTTGAGGTGGAATGGGGTAAATTTGCCCTAGGACCCAAGGCCAAACCCTAAGGATGGACCTTGGTGGCTTGTGAAGGGCATGGGGTCAAATGCCCTTGTAAGAGCTTGAAACTTGGTGGAAAGAATTCTAGGATAGCTAGAACCCTCCTGTAGAAATTTAAATGGATTTTAAAGTAAATAAGTCCCTCAAAACCTTAACCCTAGTTTAGGGCACAAAACTTGTAGAGATAGAAAATGTCACAAACACACTGAATAGTGATTATATTTGGGTAGAGTGGTTTTTTGGGTTAGTACAAACTCTGGAAATTTTATTATGAATTTAGGATCATTATTTTGGATACTTCATTAACAATGTAGTTGTTTGTATTATTTGCTTAGAAATTTATATGGAGGAAATACTTTTTGGAAATTGATGAACTTTAGGCAGAGAACTTTCATTATGATTTTAAAGCTCTGTGAATTTTATGGAATTTTTATAAGTTTAATTCTAAGGCTTGCTTCATTAAGTGTTGTTTCCCATGAAAAATTAATTAAATCTATTTTGATGTCTAGCAAGCCTGTAATA
Organism: Platanthera zijinensis; assembly: GCA_039513925.1. NCBI lineage: Eukaryota > Viridiplantae > Streptophyta > Magnoliopsida > Asparagales > Orchidaceae > Platanthera > Platanthera zijinensis. The sequence continues at coordinate 190,556,605 of CM077087.1, forward strand.
TTATGATCTTTGCACAATGACCTTTTCTTTACCTTACTAATATTCAATAATTTTTCTATAATTTTATGATGAGTAATTTCAGTACTTCCTTCTTTACTTAGGATTAATGGGATTATAATGGATAAATCAATTAGAGGTTAAATACTTTTTGTAAAATCATTAAAATTAGTATTTGATGATACCTTGCTGTTTTTTATTGATCATAATTTTTGGATGGCCATTACTTATGAAGATCATGTAGTTCATGTTTAAAATTACCCATGGCCAATCTTTTGGGAAATTAAATAAATATCAGATTAATTAGGAAAATTATTATTTTCTGGATTTAGACTAATTATGTCATGATAGACCTCAAGTAAATATGGTAGGAGATTTGGAAGATAATTTGGAGTACCTCCCCTTGTATATCTCATATGGCTTGGGATGGTCTACATATAGTAAAACCGCAAAAACTGAACTAGAGTGGGTAATGAACTTGGGGAGATGGAATTTTGGTAGTTTTCTGGTTTGGATAGGGTAAGTTAAATTAAGTTCAATATGGGAAGTCAGGATGAGTAGAGTGTGAGATTGACTAGAGTTAAGTGGCGTCCGGGATCGACGAAAGATCATCCTCCCCGGTTGGAGAGGAACAGTCTCAATACACTAGGTTAGATCTAAAGTAATTTAAAAGGGATCGGGTAATAGGTATCAACCAATAACAATAAGTGCCTTGCGAAAGGGAATGGTGGGCTTCAGCTACCATCATTGTTCCTACGGCTTTTTGAGAGCCCTTCACGGGGAATACCGCGGGCAGTCTTGGGCTAACGTAAACCGTAGGAATAATAAACCAAAAGGGAAACTATAATATCTAGTGTTGAACATTCACACACCCCGGTAGCTAGGGAGGTAGAATAAACTGGTTGGTTGCAGTTCAGACGGTAGCTCTGAAGGTAGATGCACGGACGGGACAGTCCGGGGAGCCGAGGGCTCGAGGGTTTGAATAATGAATAAGGTGGTGGGTCTTCGGTATTTGATTTTCGTTCACACCGACATTTGTACGTTGACTCGGCGGTGTGGGACACTTAGCCAAAGAATGTCTGGTGGATATAACCAGCACAAGTACGCGGATACTCTAGGTTTTGTTCTTCTAGGGGCGTACGGAAGGGCTAGGCCCGGTAGTGTGGATACACGCCTTGGAGTTGGGGGCCCGACCCACTGTCTCCGTTTGCCACTATGAAGGTTTCTGGGAGTGAAGCTAGCTGCCCGAACAGGGGGAACTAAAGGTCTGTATGCATTGAGTCGTGTGTGTGAGTTGCACTTGCAAGAATCATGGCATAGCATATCACTACACTCATATTTGCATACAACCGACACCACAACATATAAATCAGTATGGAACTTTTTATACGATGGGAGTCTTGCAGAAGACCCCTTAACTTATAAGTTTGTATGGACATTCATATAAGTTAAGGTTACTTACTTATTTACTTACTTGCTTTCTATTTGTCTTCTTATAAATTTGCTACTTACTACATGTCTACTTTATTACTTACTACCGTAGAATTGCTAGATGTACTTTATTCTTGATAGTTGTTTATACACCATGATAGTTGTTAGACTAGCTCCATTGTCATCCGCTTGACTATTCTCCACCATTGTAGCTTCCCTTTCCTCCTCTCCGCTCGGTGCTTAGGAGCCGTGGGGGGAGGGGTAGGGGATGATAGAGCTTAGTCTTTATGACTAATGGTTTTCAAACCACAACATTACAAGAGTTACGGATGGGAGACAGGGACCAGCAGTCCAGGGACCAGCACTAGCGGAGTACGGTGCGCATGGAGGTGGGCAAGTCTAGTACCGGAGCAACTGTGACCAGCTCCGTGAGTGTTTAGTATTTTTATAGCTTCCGCGATGAGTGATTTATAGTGAGGACTCTGATGTACCGGGCTCGAGCCCGTTTCTTTATATTTCTTCTGAACTGATCTTTGCAGTATTTTTATTTGATATTACTGATGGACTATATGTGATTTCATTTTATATGTGTGTTTCTGTGGACCTATTTACATTTTATGTATACTTACTTCTCTCTCCTTGTGATCGAAAAGGTAAGGCAGAATTTGCATTTTGTAGTGGCGGCCTTCCCTTGAGTCGGAGCCACCGCAAAGCCGCAATTCTGGGCTAAGACCCCGGTGTTTGAAAAAAAAGGGGGGCCTTATACTGGAACTTGACAGATATCGTCTATCACTGAACAGAATTCATCGAACTGAGATCCAAGATCGTCGACCAAAGAATTCAAGTTCGTCGAACTGGAATTCTTTGGTCGAGCTCAGCTCAGAGAAATAACTCTGAGTTCGTCGATCTGAGATCGACGATCGTCGAGCTGAGTTCAAAGAACTTCGAACTGATCAAACTGTTCTCTGAAAACTTCTAAGTCTGAGTCTTTTGAGGTCCTCTGCTGGCTGGTCCAAGAAGGTTAAACTTAATTACTTAGCCTACACTCTAGGACTACTATACTTGACCCTAGCTATACAAGGTGGGTCAGACTCAGCCTAAATTAGTGAACCTAGCCCAAATCATACTAGGGATCCAACAATCTCCCCCAATATGGGTGTGGTAACTAAGTACAATACATAAGAAAAGAAAATACAAACATATAACATGAAAGAAAATATCTGACTGAAAGAAAACCAATTCAGTAGATAGAAAGAATATCCACAGAGAATAAAAATTATTTTAAAGCCTGTCTGGAGGAGGAGTAGAAGAAGATTTAGTGAACACTCTTGTTCTTAGAGGATCTTCTGCTTCTTGCTTAGACATCTTCAAGTCTTGAGCACCCACAACAGCTTCTGGGTGAACCTGTATATAAGCATTTGGATCAAATAATTCTTTGTCTATCTAAAACTTTTCAAGCTCTTTCTGTCTGAAAGAAGACATAATTGTAAATTGTGATGGATCAGTTCATTCTATCTTTGCCTTATTTATCTGAGATAAGCCTATCAGTTCTTGGAATCTAGCCATCCTGAAATTTGGATCAAGCTCTGGTTCATATCTTGGATCAGCTGAAACATCCTAAGCAGTCGTTTAAGGCTTTCTGAAAATAACAGACTGTTGCTGATAATTTGTTGAAGGATAATTCTTTATAGATTTTTTAGCATAATAGGAATTTGGTGGTCTGCATTCACTGTATTTTCCAGCAGGTCTGGAAGAGGAACCCTTGGATGGCTTAGGTATATTCCTCTCCCACCTGCTAAATAAGGCGCAGGTATGCCTCTTGGAGGCATTAATGAATATGGTTGGGGAGACCAGTGATTCAGCAGCCTTGGCTTGAAGGAAGATTCCCAGAATTCTTCCAAAAGACACCTCTTTCTTGGTTTTTTTCTTCTTAATCAACTCAAACATGATTTTGGCCCAGTTCACGGCCTTCTTGTTCACCACTGCTCACATCACTAAAAACTATTATCTAGTAATGTAATTATGAGCAGTGTGCTTGCCCAGCAGTACTTTTCCTACAACATCTGCCAGAAACTTATAGTCTGCAGATAGATGTTTCTTTAGCAGTTTGTTAGGGTTGTCTCCAGAATAACCCATTCGAATAAACATCTCATCAAATTCAGTAGTGTCAATTTCTAATTCCTCTTCTCCATTCAGTAAACCAAAATTTCAGTTAGAACATCAGGGGTAAGTGAAACTGCGTTACCTGATATTGTTCCGAACAACATATAAACATCTGGAGTCGATAGAGTGAAGACCCATTCTCTGTTTTTTGTCGCCGCAATCTTCATCCTGGTAGTCATCAGATTCTTCAACTATAAATATTCAAATAATTTTTGGATGTCAAGGAAGATCTAGTCCGAGTGTCAGAATGACTCGAAATCTGTGTCGAAACCCATGTCGAATTTCATAGCTTCAAGAGCGCTTGCTGGAATCACAATGATCACCTGCAACAAAGAAACAGAGAGATCAAGTGTAAGGGAACTGAAAGCACGGGATAGAGCTCGAAGAAAACCTAGATATAAGGATTTGGGAATATGAATCGACAAACTCCGTCCTCCGAAAAAGAAAAAATCTTCGATCTGAGCTCGACTAAATATTTTATTGAACAAAGAGTTCGTCGATCTCAGTCTGAAGAAGGGAAATATTTCGTCGTTCTCAGGTCGGAGAAATTTTTTTGAAGCAAGATCGTCGATCTCTGGTCGACGAAAATGACTCACACAGAGAGTTCGTCGATCTCATGTCAATGAATTATCTCAAGAACCTTTCTCAGTTCGTCGATCTCAGGTCGACGAACTATGGCAAATTCTTCGACCACAGACAGAAAGTAAAATTAATGCTTCTCCATTGATCATACCAAGCTTATTTAGGAAGAACAGATGGTTTATTTCATCCAAGGGTTTGGTGAAGATGTCTACTCTTTGTAAATCAGTGTAGATATAGACAAGATTAATTTTTTTTGTCCACACACTCTCTAATGAAATGATGTCTTATATCTATATGCTTAGTTCTACTATGATGAACTGGATTCTGAGCAATAGAAATTGCACTAGTATTATCACAGATTAAGGTTGAATTATTTAAGTTGTATCCATAATCTAGGAGTTGGTTTTGAATCCACAACATCTATGAACAACAACTTCCAGCAGCTATGTACTCAACTTCTGCTATTGATGTAGACACAGATGTTTGCATTTTGCAAAACCAGTAGACAAGTTTAACACCAAGGAACTGGAATGTTCCTGATGTGCTCTTCCTGTCCACTCTATATCCAACAAAATCAGCATCCAAACAACTCAAATTCTGACTCAGTTGGATACCAGAGTCCTAGATTTGGGCAACCTTTATATATCTTAAAATTCTTTTAAGGAAAATAATATGAGATTCTTTAGGGTTCACTTGGAACCTAGCAGAAAGGCATGTAACAAACATTATGTCATGCCTACTTATTGTGAGATACAATACGGACCCAATAATTCCCCTATATATTTTTTGATCAATAGGCTTTCCATGTTCATCAGTGTCAACCACAACATTGGTAGCCATGGGTGTTTTCTTTGCTGAGGCATCTGACATCCCAAACCTTTTGATTAGCTCCTTAACATACTTGGATTGGGATATGAAGATGCCATCATGTAATTGATTCACTTGGAGGCCAAGGAAGTATGAAAGTTCACCCATACAACTCATCTCAAACTTTGAATGCAAAAGGTCAGAAAACCTTTTGCATAATTTGGAATCAGTTGAGCCAAATATAATATCATCTACATAAATTTGTACTAATAAAATTTTATCTTTATGATGCTTAATAAAAAGATTTCTATCTATAATGCCTCTAAAAAATTTATGCTCTAACAAGATGCTAGCTAAGGTCTCATACCAAGCTCTTGGAGATTGCTTTAAACCATAGAGAGCTTTATGCAATCTAAAAATATAAGAGGGATTAGGTTGAGAGATAAAACTTGGTGGTTGCTCCACATATACTTCCTCTTTGAGTTCTCTATTAGGAAATTCACTCTTGACATCCATTTGATAGACTTTGAACTTTTTGAATACAGCATATGAAAGGAAGATTCTTACAGCCTCAAGACATGTAACATGGGCAAATTTCTGATCATATTCAATGCCTTCCTCTTGCCTATAGCCTTGAGCTACTAGCCTTGACTTGTTCCTTATGATAGTGCCCTGGGAATCAAGTTTATTTCTGAATACCCACTTAGTTCCAATGACTGGGTAGTCTTTGGGTCTTGGAACTAAGTACAAAACTCTATATCTCTCAATTTGGTTGAGCTCCTCTTGCATTTCCATAATCCAGAGTAGATCTCTCTCTGTATCTTTTATAGATTGGGGCTCAATTTGCGATATGAAGCAGGCATGCATCAAGTCTTGGTTGAGTTGATGCCTTGTCTGCATACCTACTGATATGTCTCCTATTACTTGAGATACATGATGATCTCTAACTATGACAAGATCAGTTGGTGGAGTTAGTTCAGCAATAGCCTGGGGAGTTAATTCCTCTTTTGGTTTTATGTGGGTTGTTGTTGGTTTAACAGCTATTTCACAGAAATCATCTTCACTGTCTTCAGGGTTTTGTGAAGAGGTATGGGCATTATCCTCATTTGTGAGGTTCATTTCTTTCAACTGCTCACACAAATATGGTACCTACAAAGATTCACTATTTGAAGAGTTCTTCTCCTTATAAAACTTGTTAGTCTCATTAAAGGAAATGTGTACAGACTCTTATATTTTTTTATTGTAGATTGATTATAAACCCTATATGCCTTGCTGACTTGGGAATATCCTAGAAAAATTCCCATTGCAGCCTCTGCTTCAAACTTTCTAATGTATTTCTTGTCATTATTGTGAATGTAACACATACAACAAAAAATCTTAAAGAAATCTACTTTAGCTTTCTTCCCTTTAAGTAATTCATAGGGAGTCTTGCCCTTAAGCTTATGTATCAAACTCCTGTTCACAATATAGTTTGTTGTGCTTAAAGCCTCTACCCAAAAGGATAGTGGCAAGTAAGCATCTGCAAGCAATGTACCTACAGCTTCAATTAGTGTTATGTTTTTCTTTTCAGCTACCCCATTTTGTTGAGGAGTTATAGGAGCAGAGAAACAATGTTTGATACCTTCCTCCTAACAAAATCTTTGCATGGGAAGAGACTCAAACTCAGTACCATGATCACTTCTGATCAATGCAACTGGAGTAGAGTACTCAATCCTTATGCTCTTAAGAAAATCTGTAAGAAACATTAAGTTATCTGACTTGTTCCTCAAGAAGAACACCCAAGTGAACCTTAAGTAGTCATCTACAATCACTAAGGTATTAGATTTCCCTCCTAGGCTTTGTACAGCACTGGGTCCAAAAATATCCATGTGGAGCATATACAAAATCCTAGGTGAATCACTTTTTTTAATGGCTTTGAAACTATTTTTAGTTTACTTTCCTAATTGACAAGCCCTACGGAGGCCTTCCTTCTTGTAGGGACCAGAAGGCAATCCTCTAACATGGTTGACTTTAGATAACCTAACAATATTTTTCAGATAAACATGACCTAATATTTTATGCTAAAGTTCATTATTATTAGTTATTTTGTTTAACAATCATATTTCAGACTTAGCAGACTTAAAATTTACTATGTAAATATTTCATACTCTAGATCTAGTTAAAACAATCTTGTTATCAACAGATGAGATAATGCAAGAGGATTTATCAAAAGTTACCTGAAACCCTTCATCACAGAGTTGACTAATTGAAATAAGGTTGTGCTTTAATCCGCTTGCATAAGCTACTTTCTTGAATGTTACCACTCCAATCTTTAAATCTCCATAGCCTTTAGTCTGGCTATAGTTGGAGTCACCAAAAATAACCTTAGGACCTAGCTTGGAAATATAGTTGGATAGATTGTCCTTGTTGTCAGTCATATGTTTTGAACAACCACTATCCAGATACCACTGTTCCTCTGTGGTAGGATAGTCTTTCACCTGATCCTATTCAGATTGAGGTATTTCAGTGTCTGATTGGTAAGCTTCAGAATGGGAGCTTGATGCATCAATAGCCATCAAGCATATTTCTTTGGCCTTTGCTTCCTCTTCATCTTCACTGGAGATGGCAGATGAAGATTCTTCTTTAGTGTCACTCCAAGTTTTAGCAATAAAACCTTTCTCCTTCCTTTTATGCTTGCTGGAGGATGGCTTGTTGTAATGTTGTTTCCTGGTTTCATTTTCTCTTCTCTTATCTTTCTTTTAAGTCTCTAGACACTCTGAAATGAAGTGTCCAAGCTTCCTGCAACCAAAACAAACTACTTCTTTAGTTGGTGTTTTGTCATACCTGGGTTTGTCATCTTGCCTTGATGACTTTCTTCTAAAGTCCCTCTTTCCCATTTTATAAAATCTCTTGGCTAAGAGACTTAGGAATTCTTCATTGACAGTTGGGGCTTCTGAATCTTAAATAGCTTTGAATGCTTTATTTTGCTCCTTTCTCCCAGATGAAGGAGTCTTCTATTCTACAGCTTCTCTTGACTTAATCTGTTGCTCATAAGATTTGAGCTTTGCCTATAGAGATTCAGTGGATATCTCATTAAGGATTTTAGATTCCTTGATAGGCCAGATTCTAGAATCCCATGAGATAGGGAAGCACATGAGGATTTTGTCATTCACTTTTGTAAGAGTGATGTCCTTGTCCAATGTCTTTAGCTCGTTGATTATTGAGCTTAATCTGTTGTACATTCACCAATAGTATCTTACTCATCCTTCTTGAAATTCTAATACTAAGAGAAGAGGTTGGATCTCATATCCTTTCTCTCATTAGAAGAACCAGCTACAATCTGGTTAAGAGAATCCCAAATATCCTTGGCTGATGTGCATTCATCCACCTTCTGGAAGATGTCATCAAACATAGTCTGAGCAAGAATAATCATGGCCTTTGCTTCAGCAATCTTGGACTTTTTTCTGAGCATCTGTCCACTCAGGTGATGGAACAGCATGCGTGCTTGATGTTGAGGTGGATGCAGTCACTGGAGCAGAAGGTCCTGTAAAAATGGAATTAAAAATGTCTTCATCAATAGAGTTCATATAAAGTTTTATTCCTGCCTTCCAGATGTCAAACTTATTTAAGTTTCACACTAGAGGTCTGGTGCTTGCATAATCCTTATTTTGTTCCATGCTATAAGAAATAGGCTAGATAAATTTAGATCTAAGAAGGATCTGTTGGTTCAAGTGTTACCTTGTTCAACCAAGAGAACAACCCTTTGATACCAATTGAAAGGAGAGGTTAGATCTGGATTACTCTAGAGGGGGGGGGGGGTAAATAGAGTATTTAAAAATTCTATGCAGTTTTTAGATTCATATATCAGAGTGAAAATAAGTGATACCAAATATAATAATAGAAGTAAAAATAAGCTAAGCTATTCTAACTATCACATCCACAGCAAGAATAATAACAGAAAATAAGCAACCAGACAACATAAGAAGATTTTATAGTGGTTCCCCTAAACTTGGGTACATCCATTCTTCTACCACCCTGGAAGGAATCCACTAGCAGGTTTTGATCAGGTTACTGCCACCACAATATCTATTTGCAGGGAGATATTGCAACCCTTTAGACTTCTGATCAGGTGCCCAAAAACGAAACCAAGTCTTTTGATCAGGAGACTTGACAACCAAAATCTAACTTTTGAAAGGAGTTAAAACGCTTTTACAAGAGGTAAGAGGAGGTGATGGTGCCTTATCTTTCTCTAATCAATAAAGAAGACTAGTGGATCTTTGATGTTGATAAAGCTCCCCTGAGATGTTGATGATTCAGGAAGATTGGAGCTTTGCTTCAGGGTGTAAGTCTTCAGCCTTGTCTGAATGAAGTTCTGGAACTTTTTTGACTGAATTGATCTTTGTTGTCCTGAATGTTCCTGGAAGTGAAGCTTGAAGAAGACTCTTGATTGTGATGATTGTTCTTCTTCTGTCTTAAAACATGACAAGGTGAAACACATATAATTTTCTGTACTGCGAGAGAGAGAGTTCTGAAAGATTATTCTATCTCAGTGCTATATATTTTTTTCTGTAAGATCTTGTGGTTCCTTCTATCACTTGTCTGAAAGACAAAAATCTCTTTTTATATTCTCAGTCAATAATTTCTCCTTTGAAATTTAAATTACTTCCTTAATTTCTGGCTGATCTGGAGAATACAAACGGCTAGAATATATCATAAATGAGTTTCCCCAAATGTCCCTTAATAAAATAAGCAAGTAAATATCCTGAAGAATATCATAATTAATGCTGCCAATAATGGCTATATTCAGAGGAATATAAGTATTAATTACTCAGGAATAATACTGCAATTAATGTAGAAATAAAGGAATAGAAGGAAGAAAACTTCTCATTCTGGAACTGGACATATATCGTCGATCACTTAACAGAATTCGTCGACCTGAGATCCAAGATCGTCGACCTAAGAATTTAAGTTCGTCGACCTGAGCTCTGAGAACTGCGTACTGAGAATGGCTTGCCAAAACTGCACTCTGAGTTCGTCGAGCTAAGAACCTGTCTAAAGAAAACTGATCGTCGACCTGAGCTCGAATATCGTCGAGCTCAGCTCAGATAAAGAACTCTTAGTTCGTCGATCTGAGATCGATGATCGTCGAGCTGAGTTTGAAGAACTTTAAACTGATCAAACTATTCTCTGAACACTTCTAAGTCTGAGTCTTCTGAGGTCCTCTGCTGGATGGTCCGAGAAGGATGAACTTAATGACTTAGCCTAAACTCTAGGACTACTAGACTTGACCCTGACTATACAAGTTGGGTAAGACTCAGTCTAAATTAGTGAACCTAACCCTAATCCAACTAGGGATCCATCACGACGTCTAACTTTGTGAGTCTGCGCGGTTAGGTTTTCCATATAATTGTTTCTGCTTTCCCTTTGTTTACTTTGGCGAATCATGTCTCGTCATGTATGTCTCGCCTTGTAAAGATTATTTAGTACAAGATTCTTGCTCTTCTGGTTTACATCTGGTTCATTTGGGGTCGGAATTGGTTGAGTGTTCCTGCGCCTGGTTTCCCGTCTTCCGCTATATAAAATTTTAACATGGTATCAGAGGGGACAGAGGCTTGACTAGTGAATCAACTAGCAGTTTGCTTCAATGCTTCTGTGAGTCTAAGTGAACAAGGGTTAAGTGCAATGGAAGACATTTTTGCAAGGGATCTTGGAATGGAGCATCTTACATGGACTAACTTTGGAAAATGAAAGTCATGTATGAAAAGCTATCTTCTTGGCGAGGACCTTTGGGAGGTGGTTTGTATAGATGAAAGGAAAGAGGACATTGCTGGCAATGCTGAAGTGATGGGAAGAAGACAAACGCGAAAGATGAAGTTGTTCTCAAGCAGGTGATCTCATTGGAACTCTTGGACCACATCGACGAATGTCGGTCAACTACGAAGATTTGGACTTCCCTCAATGGGTTGTTCAACAAGGAGGTGAAGTTGGGTGCTGAGGTTTGTCCCTCTACTTTTGATCAGCAAGCGAGGAAGATTTCTCCTAGGCATGTTGAGAAGAGGAAGGAAGGACCAAGGTACTATAGATGCAATCAGCCTGGTCACCTCAAGAAAGAGTGTAAGATTATCTTGCACTCGGTGAACATTGCTCATGTTCAGAGTTAGTATAAGAACTTGGTTAGGTCATCAACAAGTTCTGATGTTGATCAGTTGAAGGCCAGTGATAGTGCAGCTATATGACATGAAAGACTGGGGCACGTGGGGATGGACAAGCTGAAAGTAATGGTGGTGAGAAGCCTTGTGAGCGGCTTGCCTAGGATGTCATCCTTCGGCGATGGTCAAGCTTGCGCGGCTTGTCAACATGGTGAAGCTTATCGGTTTATGTTTGATAAGGCGCAGTCCAGGTGTAAGACACCATTGGAGGTTATCCATGGTGATCTAGTGGGACCGACCGTCACCGCTAGTCTTGGAGGCAGCAGGTACATGCTGATATTGGTTGATGACTACTCGAGGTATACTTGGGTGTACTTCATGAAGGAGAAGTGGAATGTATTTTTTTTGTGGAGTTCAAGAAGCTTGTGGAGGGACAGCTTGGTCTGTGGATCAAGAAGTTGAGAATGGGCAATGGAGGTGAGTTTGACTCAACCGTGTAAGACAATATTTTTTTCTTTTAAACCACCAGAGTCTTATGCCCAGAACCATCGCTTTGTGTTGGGTATTGTATCCACAATTACCTGGATTTGAGGAAGCCACCTATCAAGCTAGGATGAATTCACAATGTATTTGATGAAATATTTTTAGTTATGCTTGCAGCTATTCATTGCTAAGTACACACCAATGTCAGGGTGCAGTGGGTCAATATACACGGGTCTGTGCAACGTAATCCCTCGTTGAGCAGATCAGTGTGTTGGCCTACATGTACTCTCTCTATTGGGGTGTACTTAATTTCAAGTACAGGGCTATGATAGAGCAAGAGCAGATAAGGAGCAAGGATGGGCCAAAGACCAGCTCACGGGTTGAAAGACGAGAATCGTCTAAGTGTAAATCGTCGAGAATCACTATGTGATTCTCGCCGATTCGTCGAGAATCACTAGTGATTCTCGACAAGTCGTTGAGAATCACTAGATGATTCTCGCCAAGTTGGGCCGGCTGTCTCGACGCAGTCAGAAAATCCTCTAAGGCAGAATCGTCGAGAATCACTAAGTGATTCTCGCCAATTCGTCGAGAATGACTTTGCATTCTCGACGATTCGGCGAGAATCAAATGTGATTCTCGCCGATTCTCCCCGGCCTCTATAACCTGTGCTGCCAGAATTCGCCAAGTAGAATTCGGCGAGAATCGTAAGTGATTCTCGCCGATTCGTCGAGAATCACCTACGATTCTCGCCGATTTTGACTTGGGCAAATTTCCGACACTTCCTGGACCGGTCCAGGTTTCCAGCGGTATTTCGAACCGGACTTAGGTCTTATTGCTGGTGGGGCCCACAACGGTCATCTTAATGACCTAATGTATAAATATACAGGTATTGGTGAACAGTAAATGGAGAGACACGCGAATTCAAAAAGGAGAGCCGCCGTCGAGCCCTAGCTTCGCCGATCGTCTCTGCCACTTCTCGGGCAGTAGTCACCGTAGCCGATCTCGATCTCCTCCAGATCCACGGTGATAGAAGCCAAGTCTTGCACAGCGTCTCACGCGTCTAACCAGAGATCTTTTGTCTCTTGATTTGAGATAGGGAAATCCATCCCCGTCCAAATCGATCGAGACGATCGATCCTAGTGTGACCGTTGGAAGACCTTGCCGACTTCGCTAAGAAGATTGAATCTCCAGTGCATAGCTGCTGTTTTCAGTTGCCGTCGCCAACACCGAGAGCCTTGTCGCCGCCCTTTGCCGCCGCCGGTCTCGGGGAGATTCTCTCCAAGAAAGATCAAGGGTCGTGGACTTTTCGTTGCCTACAAGAACAAGTAGACTAATGAAAAGGGACACCTAGATCTTCAAGTTGTTTGTATTTCTTATACACTCCAGTCTCTTTTCTTTGTAAAGGAACATTTGGTTCCTAGTTGTAGGGTTGGGTGCAACCCGTGTTGTGGGAGTGTTGACTCCTACGTTTGGAAGGGTTCCTTCCGATAGTGCAAGGATTGGATTTCAATCCTGTTGGTGAAGTGACCGAGTCGTCCCTGGATTGGGAGATAGGTCGAAGGGGGAAAGTGTACGTACCCAAATCGGGGAACCACTATAAATTGCCTGTATTATTTTCTATGCTGTGTGGTTTGTTTTGATTCTGTAGGTACAATTTTAATTCCGCAAATACGTTGCAAGTCACCTATCCCCCCCATAGGTGAAGCTAGTTGGCACTAGGTGGACTTTCAAGTGGTATCAGAGGGAGGTTACTCATCAAAAAGGTTAACACCTTGAGTAGAATCCTGCCACCAGTGTCAATAAGAAGATCAGACTCAAGCATGGAGTTGGATTATGATGTCCCCCCTCTAAGACTCCCCTCATGTAAAAAGGAGTACTATCCTGTATAGAAGATGAGAGTACTATTTCATCTGGAGGCCATCGACCCTCGAGCATCACTCATTCTGGAAGAGGGTCCCTTCATTCCCATGAAGGCTTCCAGCTCAGGGAAAGATCTCCAAATCCCCAAGTATCCCAAAGAGATGTCGGAGACAGAGCTCTCACTGTTCAACCTGGACCAGGTGATTCGTCAGACTGATGTCTGGTCTGGACCATCTCGCTCTAGAGTGGACAAGTGTAGGACAGCTAAGTCCATATGGCAAACCATCTCAGACCTCATGGAGGGATCAGAGAAAACTGGGACCAGTCGTCAACAAGAGGATGAAGCCTATGTAGGGGTCCTCATTTCTGAAGATGAAGGGCATGATCAATCTGTCAGTATCAGGGCTCCTGTGTCCTTGTCAGAGACTGAAGAAGAAATTGAGGAAAGCAGTTCTGATGAAGCTGACTCAACAGTCTCTGCCGATATTAACGGTAACCCTGCACAACAAATCCAGGAGCAGGTAACTTCTTCCTCATGCCCCTCTCCTCTTGAAGTTCCTGAAGACACGAAATATTCAGAGGGTAGTCCTTCCAAAAATGCAAGGGATATGGATAGCCTCAATCAAAAGATTGAAAATCCTGATTCCCTTGTGTGTGCCCTTCAGAAGAGCAACTTACTTGTGGAGGAGCAAGCTAAGGAGATTGCTCAGCTGAAAATCTTATTGGTTCTCCAATTGGCATCCAATAAGGTTAAGGACTCTAAAATCTCAGATATAGAGAGTAGTCTAGAGAATGAGAAGAGGATAGTATCCAACTTTTCCAAGGTTGATGCTATCAAAAGAAAGAAAGAAAATGGGTGGATCTCCCGAATTATCAATTCATGGAGAAATGGGGAAACAGTATTTAGACCCCCCACTCCAGGAAGGAAAGGCACTCATCATGCTTTCAGGTATGACCACAGAAAAAACGTTGGTCACTGCAAGAATGATCAGCCTCAGGTGGAAATACCCACAGTGCCAGAACTGTCATGGCTACCCATGAGAGAATTCCCAAGGCTCATTCTGAACCCTTTGTATTCTCAGCCTCAGCCCCAACTCATCATGAATATGCAGGAACCAGCTCTCAATGCAGTACTTTCCACCCTATAACACAGGAAAGGGGGGACAGGAAACATGTGGTAAGTAGCCATGGGGCCTCTAGAAGTGTGCTGACTGAAAGGAAGGCACCACCTCCCAGGCCTCATGACACACACCACATGCTCTCTATCCACCCTCCCACGTGTCATGGTGGAAAAGGCAAATTTGTGAGCAGAACCTGCCCTGTCCCGTTTAGACCCAAGATTCCGACTACCTCAGTCAGTAGATCAAGTCAAAAACGGCGATACAACATTTATGAGTGTTGGTGTTGTGGCAAAGTGGGTCATTTTGCCATAGATTGTTGGCACAACTCTTCTGTGTCAAAGGCAAGGGGATTTCTACATCCTCGAGGCAATGTTAGTCCTCCCACCAGGATTTCTGAGGGGAGGCATTCCTATTATTATGCTGACAGGAACCTAGGACCCAATACTTATTGGGTTCCTAAGGCAAGATAACTCTTTCCTGTAGGGTGGTCTGGGTTCCCGCAATCCTGATGGGAACCGGATAGGAGATGCTCCAAGAATGACGTGGAAAAAGTGTCGAGAATGGGAGCAGTGCCATCATTACAGGCACATGCATACTGACCTCCTGATATACTCTGTGCTGATAATGTGAATGTTACATCTTGTTATCATAGGTAATCACAATCAGCTTCAATATATGAGCCATAGTGCATTGATTTTTACATATATGTATATGTATGTCTACATGTCCACACTAAGTAATGAATTCACTTCTTTTAAAATTAGATGGTCATATAGAAAAATTATTCACGTATGCCCAGTCACTTAGGGAAGGAGTATAAGTGTAAGATAACCTTCAGTTACATTAGTAGTGATTAGTTTGAGATTTTCAGCCATAAGTTCGCCCTCGAAAATTTTGAACCCCTTGGTTGGATTAAGAAACAATTATGCCTATTAAGACTTTCCTACCCTTGACAACGACATAAATTTGGAATCTTAGCGATTTCCCTCAAACTAAATTCCACCATGGTATCATCGAACAAAATTCACCCGTGTGAACCAACATTAGCACGAAAACATCACCAAATCGTCGAACCAAATTCCTCCATTCCCGACGATCAATATTAAACTGTTGCAGTTTCCGTCGAACAAAGCCTTCGGACATAAATATATATATAAACCCGCTTATAACATGGAACCTAAATCCCGCCGACCAAACTTAAATCCCGCCGACCCTTCAACTTCCAGCGATTCGCCGAGACCGTGTCCAAGCTCCGCAGGAAACCCTTCCTCCCAGCGGGTTCCTCCATTGGCAGTTCGTGGTGACCTAACGACACCTCCTGAAGCCTTCCTCTCGCAACCAGGCACTCGTCCAAGCATCGCCTCGGATCGGCTCGCCGTCTCTCCGGTAAAGCGGCCGGAACCTTCACTGCCTCTCCGCACTAGGTAATCTCCATCTTGTCCCTTACCGAGACTTGAGCTTAGTGTAGATTTTGTTCTCACTCTCTTGGTTTCGGAGATCCTTAGACTTGGAAATTGGTATCCCCTTTCTTTCTAGTTTGCTATGGCCCCACGGACTTCTGCAGGCCTGATCATTGGATGCGAGCTCGTGAGAACTAGATTTTCCCAGGCCTCAGACGAGTTCCGGAACATAATCATAATGCTCGAGGAAGCGGGACTGACGTTCGTGCTGGAGCACCCGTGCAAGATCTTGGATAAGGAAGTATTGGAGTTCTTTGCTACTGCCAAGCTCCGTCACGAAGACACCTCCATCAAGAGCAAGGTTGCTGGGAAGAAGATCAAGTTATCCGCCAGGAAACTGACCCAATGCCTGCGGCTATCGAGTTGTGAGGAAGAAGATTACCTGGAGGAAGAGGATAGAGTAAGGACCCTATCCTTCTGTGGACTGGCCAGGGGGACCAAGTCAATCAAAAGGAAAGACATGAACGAGAAGGGAAAATTGCTATCTGACATCGTTGGGAAGGCTCTAATCTGCAAACCCGGATCCCACGACCATATTTCAGGGGAAATGTTCAAGACTCTGGTGGCAATTGTCTGCCGAAAGCGGTTCAATTGGGGAGCCATGCTCTTTGAAAGAATTAAAGACACACTTCGAACCCCCAGCTTTGGCAGAATCATCAGCCTCTATCTGAATCAGCTGGACAGAGATACATTCGACATGAGCAAAGGAGTGTCTTTGCACTATTTGAAAAGGATGGACGTAAGCATATTCGAACGGTGGGAGCGTCGAATAGGGCAGGTTGCCAGGGAAATAGACCAAGAGGAAGCATCTACGGCCGAGGACACCAGTGCTCCTACACATTCTATGGCAGCACCCAGTGAAGTTCCTGATGCACTGATTGCAGGAACTGAGGGGGAGCATGTACACTCTTCTGCAAACATCATCTCTGATATTTCTCAGATAGCTAAAGATGCTGTGGAGACTTTGCAAGAAGATCGTGAGGAGGACGTAGCAGATGAAGTGGCAGATGTGGAGGAGGAAGAGGAAGGTGAGGAAGATATGAATTACCTGGGAGATGAGGTGGCTGATGAGGAGGAGGAGGAAGAAGTAGAGGAAGATATGCACAACTCTGCAGATAAGCCTGAGCACTTGGAGACTGAGATGGAGGAAGAAGTAATTGAGAGGGAGAAAGTGGTGGATCCTCGGGAGGATGCTGCTGTTTCATCTGAGGAACAAGCTCCTGAGAGGTCGGATGCAGGAATGCAGGGGGAGCCATCTCAACAACCCTCTGTCCCGCCTGTGGACTCTATTCTAGTGTCCAGCTCTCCCAGTACTTCTGCTGGGGAGCCTGACTAGGGTCTGCCTGCAGCTCCACCACTTCAAGCAAACCTAGCAAATCACACTGTTAATTTTGTCCAAGGGATGCTGGATGAGCTCAAGGATACATTTGAGAAATCCCTCAATAAAGTGCTAAAGAGACTGAAGGACTCTGAGGATCTCATGCTCAAGAATGTGGTTCAAATCAACCATAAACTAGATGTGATGGAGAAGAAATTTGATGAAAAATATACCGAGGCAGGCACAGCCGTATCTCTTCTCATGAAAGGACTAAAGAAGAATACTGATGACCTGGGAGTAGTCAATAAAAATGCACATGTGGTGGCAGATAGCATACAGAAATTTGATGCCAACATGGTGCTTCTAAATGCAAATAAAAAAGGCCTGCTGACTGAGTTCTCAAACTCTCTGAAGCACATAGATGAGTCCCTGCACTCCTATGCAAACTCCATTACAGTCGAAGCCAAAAAGGGGGAGGAAGAATATACTGCTAAAATGACCGGGCTTCAGCAAATCATCATCGACAATTTCGACCAGTCTAATGTCTATATTTATGACAGTTGTCGGTGGTTGCTCAAACAAGTATTAGGTACCGATATCCCTGAAAATCCTGAGGGTAATCCTGCTCCTGAGACTCCTGAGAATAATACTGTAAATGATGAGGAAGCAAGTGCAGAAGGAGTTCCTTTAAGTGAAGCTGATACTCAAGGGGCTGCTAGGGACAGTTCCAAAGCCAAATTGATAGCCATGTTTAACAAAGAAGCCCTAGCAAAAGCCAAGAACAAGAGAAAACTTCAAGAAGGGACATCTAGGGAAATGCAAGCTGAAAAGAAGATCAGATTGACGGAGGATGATGTGAGGAACGAAAAATGGAGTCCTGTATCAAAGAGTATTATCTTGGACACATTTCTGTTACAGCAGAGGGGGCAAATAAATCAAAGTGATGTATATAACCAGTACGAATGGGAGCGGCACAACGAATTTGATGCCAAACGTAACATATTCTTTAGGAACAACACCGTGGTAGATAAAGCACCTCCTCCCAGATATCATCCAAAGCCTAAGGAATATTTCGAAAGGCAAAGCAAGAAATTCCTGGCTCAGAAGCTTAAGGATAGTCTTGCTAAGAAGAAATAGGCTTAGGATCTTTTCCGCCTCTTATTGCATATCAATTTTCTCACATTATCATATGAACAAGCCTTGTGGATTTATATATATTTATATGATTTCATGTTTAACTCAAGTATTGTTCTGCTTGCTTTTGTTTTCGTATGTCTTATTTATTCTCTGGATGGTGGTATTCATCTTAGCTAGTAGGATTTTGGCTTCGTCAAATAGGGGGAGATTGTTGGGTATTGTATCCACAATTACCTGGATTTGAGGAAGCCACCTGTCAAGCTAGGATGAATTCACAATGTATTTGATGAAATATTTCTAGTTGTGCTTGCAGCTATTCATTGCTAAGTACACACCAATATCAGGGTGCAGTGGGTCAATATACACGGGTCTGTGCAACGTAATCCCTCGTTGAGCAGAGCAATGTATTGGCCTACGTGTACTCTCTCTATTGGGGTGTACTTAATTTCAAGTACAGGGCTATGATAGAGCAAGTGCAGACAAGGAGCAAGGATGGGCCAAAGACCAGCTTACGGGTTGAAAGACGAGAATCGTCTAAGTGTAAATCGTCGAGAATCACTATGTGATTCTCGCCGATTCATCGAGAATCACTATGTGATTCTCGCCGATTCATCGAGAATCACTAGTGATTCTCGGCGAGTCGTCGAGAATCACTAGATGATTCTCGCCAGGTTGGGCCGGCTGTCTCGACGCAGTCAGAAAATCCTCTAAGGCAGAATTGTCGAGAATCACTAAGTGATTCTCGCCGATTCGTCGAGAATGACTTTGCATTCTCGACGATTCGACGAGAATCAAATGTGATTCCCGCCGATTCTCCCCGGCCTCTATAACCTGTGCTGCTAGAATTCGCCAAGTAGAATTCGGCGAGAATCGTAAGTGATTCTCGCCGATTCGTCGAGAATCACATACGATTCTCGCCGATTTTGACTTGGGCAAATTTCCGACACTTCCTGGACCGGTCCAGGTTTCCAGTGGTATTTTGAACCGGACTTAGGTCTTATTGCTGGTGGGGCCCACAACGGTCATCTTAATGACCTAATGTATAAATATATAGGTATTGGTGAACAGTAAATGGAGAGACACGCGAATTCAAAAAGGAGAGCCGCCGTCGAGCCCTAGCTCCGCCAATCGTCTCTGTCGCTGCTCGGGCAGTAGTCACCGTAGCCGATCTCGATCTCCTCCAGATCCACGGTGATAGAAGCCAAGTCTTGCACAGCGTCTCACACGTCTAACCAGAGATCTTTTGTCTCTTGATTTGAGATAGGGAAATCAATCCCCGTCCGAATCGATCGAGACGATCGATCATAGTGTGACCGTTGGAAGACCTTGCCGACTTCGCTAAGAAGATTGAATCTCCAGTGCATAGCTGCTGTTTTCAGTTGCCGTCTCCAACACCGAGAGCCTTGCCGCCGCCCTTTGCTGCCACCGGTCTCAGGGAGATTCTCTCCAAGAAAGATCAAGGGTCGTGGACTTTTCGTTGCCTACAAGAACAAGTAGCCTAATGAAAAGGGACACCTAGATCTTCAAGTTGTTTGTATTTCTTATACACTCCAGTCTCTTTTTCTTTGTAAAGGAACATTTGGTTCCTAGTTGTAGGGTTGGGTGCAAGCCGTGTTGTGGGAGTGTTGACCCCTACGTGTGGAAGGGTTCCTTCCGATAGTGCATGGATTGGATTTCAATCCTGTTGGTGAAGTGACCGAGTCGTCCCTGGATTGGGAGATAGGTCGAAGGGGGAAAGTGGACGTAGCCAAATCAGGGAACCACTATAAATTGCCTGTGTTATTTTCTGTGCTGTGTGGTTTATTTTGATTCTGTAGGTACAATTTTAATTCCGCAAATACGCTCAAGTCACCTATCCCCCCCATATGTGAAGCTAGTTGGCACTAGGTGGACTTTCACTTTGTTTGGACACTAACACACCTAGGAAGGTCGTCACTACAAAATGCCAATCCTGCCAGCCATACCGATCGTAGAAGAGTATAATGAATATAAGAGTACATGAAAACTAAAATAATGGTCCACAAAAAATCACATGAAATATAATAAATCTCCACGAAGGGAAAGTCCATAGAAAAGATAAAGTAAAGTACTAAAGAGGACTCATGTCCAATATATCAAAATACTTACTACAAATCACTCAATGCAGAAGCAAATCTATAATCTTTACTAATGATTGGGACTCACTATCCCTAAAGGCTGAAGTCCCGTGCTAGACTGTCCCGTCTCCAAGCGCACCGACCTCTGGAGTTACATCTCTTTGTTCGGCTCCACGATCCCCTAAATGATTTGGTCAACGACTGTTAGTTTAAAAGACTAAGTCCTATCATCCCACACCCCTCCACCAATGGCTTCTAGGCACCGAGCGGGGAGAAGGAAAAGGAAGGTAATGAAGGTGGAGAGTAACAAAGGTAAGTAGATGGCGGCGCAACAAGTCTATCATGAGTTTATAAAAAGAGCAAATAAATATAAGCAGTAGTAAGTAAATAGTATAAGTATACAAAAGAGTGAGATAACACGTACAGTATGAGAAAGTAAACTAAGTAACCATGACCTATAGGAATGCCCATACAAACCTATAGACCAAGAGGTCGTTTTGTAAGGCATATTGTATAAAGTGTCTCATACCAATTTATACAATAGGTGTCAAGGGTTATATGTAATGATGATGTTATGTCATGCAAGTATGCTATGATGTGAACATGCAAGTGCAACACATACACTCGACTCTGTGCACACAAACCTTTAGTTCCCCCTTTCTAGAGCCTAACCTCCAAGGATACCTCCGTAGTGGTAAACGGAAGCGGTGGGTTGGGCCTCGCCCACCTCTAAACCGGTATCACACTACCAGTCAGACCTATCGTATGCCTCAATGCAGGTGCACCAAGCGGATCTCCTGCGTACTCTTGTCAGCTGCGCACCAGACTATATTTGGCCAAGTGCTAAACTACACTTGCCGAGACAATGTACTGGTGTCGGTGTGACGACTCTCCATTACCGAAGACCCACCACCTTTTATCTTATGCACATGCAATATTACTATATTTTCCCACCGAGCCGAAGCTCCCCAGACTATCCCATCCGTCACAATTATCTACCAAGCCAAAGCTCCACGGACTAACCCATCTATCACCATTATCTACCGAGCCATCGGCTTGCCGGGCTAACTTGTCCATCACCAAAACAATCGATCCTACCGCTCGAGTGACCCAAACTAACACCCATAACACCGAAGAGTTTGAGTGTAAGTGTAACCCTAGATTATTTCTAATTACTCTTATAATCCATTTAGTCTTATGGTTTACATTAACCTTGGACTGCCCAGGGCATTCCCTGTGAAGGGCTCTCCGGGGCACTAGGAACTACGATGGGCTGAAGCTCAAAGTTCTCTTTCGCAAGACACTTACTATTATTGGTTATTACCCCATTTCGGATCCTTGTTAATGTTATTCTGGATCTAACCCTAGTGTATTTTGACTCTCTCTCTCTCCACGGGAAAGACGATCTTTCGTCGATCCTAAGCACCTCTTAGCACTAGTCAACCCAACACTCACCTCATCATGACACCTAATGGAGCTCTTTTTTTTTTCACATCACAAATATTAGTAAACTAATAACCCCATCTCCCTATATCCATTCCACGTGTTATCACAATTTCCATTGTTTTATTAAACGCAGACCAACCTAAGTTACATGGTGTACATGATAGGAGGTACTTAAAATTTTCATCCAAATGCCCTAAGATAATTATTGTGGGTCTATCATGACATATTTAGCCTAAATCCAAAAAATTGTAATTTTCCTAATTAATTTGGCATTTATTAAATTTTCGAAAAGTTAGGCCATAAGTAAGTTTGAACATGAAGTACTTGATTTCCGTAAGTTATGGCCACCCAAAAATTATGATCAATATATAATGCTAACATAACATTGAATACTAAGTTGTACAAACTTTCATAAAATAATCAGCCCCTAAATAATTAATTCAAGATAAATACAATAAATAAGAGAGAAGTACCTCAAAATATTATCCAAAATTACAATAAAAAAATTTACCAGTGTTTTAATATGATCATAAATCATCACTGACTAAGTTCCATAATATTCTAAGTTAGTTTAACCATGATTTTATCAAAATCATCCTTAGGGGCAACATAAAGATTATAACTACAAGTATAAGCTAATGTCTTCCAAACATTCTACAAAAATATATAGAGGCTCATATTGTTATAAACACTCTTCTACCAAAATTTCATAAGTATTCAAGGTCATATGACCCTTCAATATTTTCATAAAAGGTATAGGCCTAAACTATCCCTAATTTGTTTAAGTTGTGTTCCTAAGTGTAAATATCACAAAATTCCTTCCTAGTGTTACTTATTATCCTAGGATTATATGGAATAATTCCCAAGTCCATATATGGACATATCACACCATGTCCTTCACAAACCCCCAAAGTTCAACCTTTGGGTTTGAACTAGGTTCCTATGGCAAATCCACCCCCAAAAAACCTCTAACTCTATGAGAGGGTGTTTTAACTGACCATGGAGTTCTAGCCAAAGTACCAACCCCTTTTGGTTAAAATTGGCCCCTTTATGCCCCAAACACTCTTTGCCGTAAATTAACTCCTTAAGGGCCATACTTTTGTCTCACCAAAACCTATCCAAATCAAACCCAATTGGGCTGAAATTTTAACCATAGTCATGAAATGACCGTAAGACACATACATCAAAATTTTGGTGGGTGCAGACGTCAATAGACCCCTTAAATAATTCATTCAAGGTTTATTTAATTTCTACAAAAACTTTAGGAAAATATTTTTTAAAAATTCCCATTTTGTGATATGTTCTAGAAATAGGTAAGAGTGACCCCCATCCAAAATTTCAAGTCATTTGGATGGCTGGATTGATGGAAGCACTCAAAATAATCTCTGGTCTAGCCTATGTATATAAATCACAAAAATGAGTGTTGTGGTCTGACCTGAACTCCAAATTGGTTCAAAACAATTTTAAAATAAACTAGACTCATATGGCTACAACTTTTATGTAGACCACTTTTACTGGAGGATACCTTAGGTATTTGTAATAATTAATTTAAAACAGGCTAATAACTGTGACAGAAAACGAAATAAAATTAATTAATAGATTCAATCACTGCACAAATCTTAAAGCAGATAGAACGATTCCTGGTTTTCTTCTTCCTCCAGCCAATGGCTGAGATCAACCCGACCTGGAGCACATTCCAAACCCATTTGCCGGCCCTCATCCACCTCCCTGGCCAGCCACTACCGCCACCGCCTTCATTAAGGTGGGGGGTATCGCCGGGCGGCGGCACGGCCCCCGGAGGGGCGGTTTTTGGCGAAACTACAAGGTAGAAAAACCATGGAAATTTCATAAATTTCTCCCACACGATCGGGCTCAATTGAGCCGGATATCTCTTCTAAAAGATCTAAGATGCTTGCCCACGAAGAGTGGAGTAGAGGAGGACCTGTAACTAGGCTTGCCAACGAGTGTGGTGGTGGTGCGCCATGGTCGGTTGTGTGCTTTTAGGTGCTCTACAACAGCACTGTTAAAGGGCTTGGTTTCTTCAAGGGAAGAGTGGAAAATTCTCCTTTGACCTTGGGGAAGCTTTTAAGATCATCAAATGGGGGAGGGGAAGGGTCTTGCTTGATTCCACCATTAATGTCCTTGAAATGAAAATTTCGGCCATGTGGGATTCAAATGAATCCAGCCTCTGATTAGCCTGGAAGGCCTCTTGATCTTCTCCATCTAACAAGGTGCATGAATCAAGCAATGAAGTGTGGCATTTGGCTTCCGAATGCCATTAATGTCCTTTACTCCCCACATTCTCTCTCCACCATTAAAGGGGAAAATTGGAGTTTTATCTCTCCTGATAATCAAAGCCAAATTTGAAGACTATTCCAGCCTAATGGCAGCCCATTAGCTCATAATATTAATTAAAATAAAGTTAGCCCAAGTGGGGGAAATCGACTTGAGCTTGGGTTAGTCCATTTGGGCTAATTTAACTTAATCTTAGGGTAGAGTTGACCTTGGTCAACATGACCATTTGGGTTTACCCCAATGGGTCCTTGGTGACCCATCGGCCTCACCTAAGGTAAGGAAGGGTTGGGTAGGGTTGGTTGAGTATCTTGGGGGTCACTTGACCCTTAGTTAGGGCACTTTGACCTTTTTAGGGCTAGGGTTGACTTAGGTCCACTTAGCCTCTTTGGTTTACTCCAATGGGTCCTTAGTGACCATTGGCCTCACTTAGGGCTTGGGATGGTCTAGGTGGGTCCCTCTGGCCAAGGGGATGTCAATTGGGCATGGGTGAGCTTAGTTTGACCTAATCAGGGCTTGGGTTGACTTGGGTCAACCTAGCCTTTTTTATTGACCCTAGTGGGTCCTTATTCTTCTACTGGACCCTCTAATTAGTTAGTGATGTTGTAGTGGGGTCATGGATTCATGGTGAAGCCCTATGACAATCCCTAAGCAAGTGATTAGAATTCTACTATTTGCAGACAATGGTGACCTCACGTTCATTCCAGGTTCACTTGGTCTTCTTGGGCTTCCTAGGGTTTTGTCATGAACTAGTCATGACAAAACAACTCATAGGGGTCTAGTTATTTGAGGGACGTTACAAACCATGTTCTCTAACTTTTGCAGGAAGCATGGAATCTGAAGGGAGATATCTTGTGGACATACTCCAAAACAAAGTGGAGTAGCAGATCAGAAGATCTGTCTTTTGACGTAGACCTGCAAGTGTTTGATTCAGTGCAAAGCCATTCCTAAGGCCTTTTGGGAGAAAGGGATGGCATGCGTGGCTCATGTCATAAATCAGATGCCTCTGAGTCTGATAAACACAAAGACTCCATAAGAGCTGATGTTCAGGATAAAGCCCAATGTAAAGCACCTTTGGGTGTTTGGATCTACCTGCTTTGTACACACTTTGGATGCTCTCAAGATGAAGCTAGTCTTCGTTAGGTATGATGAGCAGAAGTGGAGATGGAGTTGTATGTATCCTGCGACAAAGAAGTTCATCGGGTGGAGAGACGTTGTCTTCGATGAGCTAACATCATATTGGGGTAGCTCAGGGATGGAGCTAGAGGTGAGTAGGTCAGATGGTAGGCTTGAGAAGGCTGCTGCTAAGGTTCAAATGGAGCTTCTTGTGTCACTAGGAGCTCCAGGTTATTCTTGCTCCAGGGCTTAGGCGTCTGGTTTGGGAAGCAGGGGGAGCGATAATCTAGGTGCTTCTGGCATAAAGACGATTATTTCTTGTTCAAGAAACAGGGGAGCATTGCACCAGGTTCTTCTTGTTCAGGTAGCTAGGGGAGAAATGTTCCGAGCAGTTCTTGTTCAAGAGTGGAGGCTTATGGTTCATGTAGCAGGGGGAGCGTTGCTCCAGGTGCTTCTAGTTCTAGTGCAGTGGCTTCTTGTTCAAGAAGCAAGGAGAGCATTGTTCTGGGTTTGCCCGGGAATGAAGCTGGTTCAGAAGCAGCGTAGGTGGTTAGCCATGATCAGGTTCTTCGGAGATCAAAGAGGATAACCAACCCACTAGCTCGATATAGCGAAGGAAACCCAGTGAGTTCGGTCTCTTATTTCTTCACAGGCCCTCAAATCGAGCGAGTGTCTTCTAGCTGTGATGAAACCACTAGAGTCAAGGAGATGAATGATGCCAAGGTTTAGGAGGTGACTACCCTTAGAGGAAACAAGGCTTGTGGCATTTTGCCCAAGATCATTGGTGATACTCCTGTGATGCTAAGTGGAGGTCGAAGCTGAAGAAGAAGGAAGAAGGAAGCATGGCTCCTTTTGGGAGATGCTGGATGGATCCCTCATGGTCTAGGATATGACGGGCGGGGACTATATCTCAGACATCTTCTCGAGGCACTATCAGAAGGACCAAGTGTAAGGTTACGGGAACTACTGGGGTTTCTCACCACTTCTCACTTCAAGGGGGAGTGTTGAAAATGGTGAAGTGAAAGTAGGTGATTAGACAACCTGGGCGACCTGTCCCTACGGTCTATGAGGACAGGACTAGCGGTTAGCAAGGACGGAAGAGCTGTTACAGACGGCTTGTTCTTTGCCAGCCTGGGTTGTCTGTTCGCATGGACTGTGCAGACAGAGGCGGCAGCTAGCAAGGCCGGCTTATGCTCAGCAGGAAGTTGTATACCAGAAGATAACCGGGCGGATAACTTCTCTATCTATAGAGTCTGGCAAGACACAGACTTGGCTGGAGCTCAATAGACTGACATGGCAGATGCCTTGGTCTAGCTTTGGTGGTGCGACTAGTGGAAGCCGTAAGGTTCGCCATTTAGAGCGAACAGGTGCTGGTGTTTGTCGAGATTTGTGGACTGGGTCCAGTGTCCGCCAGTAAGCGCAGACTGGCCCTTGTGGCCGGTGCTGTGGACTTGGTTGGTTCTGAACCAAGTCCAGGTTTGGCTCAGTCCGAGGAGCTCGCACAGTTAAGTGTTGACTGCTTATCAGTCCACCATGCTCGGCAGTAGTTGTCATGTACCTTGGTTGCAAGCTTAGGGAATATGGACTGGAGTTGAGTGTACAAGGAGTGTGGACTAATACAGTGTCTGCCATGTTGGTCTACTTAGCTGTTGTGCCATGGTTACTAACTTGGGGTGTGCGGACTAGTGCTGTGTCTGCAGGGCGCGCGGACTGGAGCAGTGTCCACGGATAGGCAGACAAGGTGTTGCTGCAGAGTTCTGTGGGTGGCTGTCAAAGTATGGCTTAGCCCTTGGCGACAAGGAGGATAGGATTTCTATCTAGTCTTGTTGATGTTGTTAGCGGGCTGGCTGTCCAACCAAGGTCGCAACGGACCGACTGTGTATCCGTGGCTTGCGGATACACTTGATTCTTGACACGGGATGGGGAAGTTATCCTATCGGCTAGGGTGGTGACCACACTCCTCGCCGTGCTTATAAAAATGACTCCATGTCACATCAATTAAAAAGCGAATGAATAGTAAGTGATCTTGCGGATAGTTGCTGCGGACTGGATTTTGCATCTGCACGGTTTGATGATTGACCGGGTTGTGCTGTGCAGGTTGTGTGGATAGCGCTGGAAAGGCAAGACTTGGTTTTGAGTGAGGTCAGGGACAGTGCGCACTCTGCGGATAGCAACCAACGGTTAACAGCAGGTCGTAGGTTGCGGCTAGGCGGTCTATCTTCTGCAACTAGTTTCTCGGTTCAATAAGCTGTCCGCTTCTGGCGGCCTATTCAGTTCAGCACAAGCAGATCATTTCGTCTGGCGGCTAGGAGACCTTGTGTTTAGGTGGCTTACTTATCGGCGAGCAGAGTTCCTTGTTGCATTTGAATAACGGGCAGTCGGCGCGGCTTGGTTTACCGTCTGACGACCTTGCGGTTTATGCAAACTCCGTAGTGCAGTAGTAGAACAGGCGACTAACTCTATGAGTCCGCACGGTTATGTTTGCCTTATAATTGTTTCTGCTTTCCCTTTGGTTACTTTGGCAAATTATTTCTCGTCATGTGTGTCTCGCCTTGTAAAGATTATTTAGTACAAGATTCTTGCTCTTCTGGTTTGCATCTGGTTCATTTGGGATCGGAATTGGTTGAGTGTTCCTGTTCCTGGTTTCCCATCTTCTACTATATCATAATTTAATACACGCAGTTCGTCCCGCGTAGTCGCACGTGCACTTTTCCCCAACGGCGGGTGCACGCGCCGATGTATGCATCCACCATTCGTCGAAGCCGCCTTCTACCTCCACCACTGCCATCACCACCGATGAACCTTCCTGGACCTCCCGGTGGTATTACCATATTTTTTTGGAAATTGATGGTCCAGGTGATTAGAATCATGCATCGTCATTCACCAACTCAAATTTAAAGATTGCACAATTACCTATGTGCTACATAGAAAAGCTATAAAAATTAATCTATGCATTCATTGAAGACAAGAGCCAAAAAGTGAATAGAGAACTCTGAAGTTTTCCAGAGAAAACTTGAAACACAACTTGCTATCTTGCTCAAGAGCTTGCTCGGCTCGCACTCCAACTCACATTTGAACTTCACTCTTTATTGTGCCTGCTCTTATGCCTACTATATAATCTGCTCTTGCAAGCGACAAGAATGATTTGACATCTTTTTTCACTTTGAAATACTTATAAAATACCCAAAGATTCTAACACTTGTAAAACCAAGTAAATTAGTGGTTTTGGTAGGTACTGAACCAATCCCGTGATTTTTCCCTTTCCAGAGTTTTCATGTAAAAATCCTTGTCATTTCTGTTGTTGTGTAACAATGAAATCCCAAATATGAATACATTTCAAGTAGCCAAGGAGCCTTATAGAAGTCCGGTGGAGATTCAGGACAAATTGGGGGCGCTTTTGAGCACTCTTTGAACCTTTAATGTTATGCACAACCTGACAGATGACTGTGTGCAAAGATGTGTGCCAATTTTCCTAAACAATTTGGAATTAGAGCGGAACACGTCTTATTGACACGGTTGTAAGCCATGTTGTTGATGCGGAAAATTCGCTCTTCCTCTAGCTTGCTCAAGTGTGGAGCATAGTCAATCCGGGATGGGGGATAAGAAGGGAGGTTGATGAGGAACTGTCGAGCAGACGGTTATTTTGACGGTTGGGATTGATGGTTTAGACTAAGAGAGGGGAAAAGAAAGGGCCTATTGCAGCAGCAACAACAGAGTTTGCCAGCAGTGGCTTAAATGTCACTCCTGCGACGGGCTTTCCATTGATTATGAATCGATATTACTGTAACATCCCCATGTTACATGCGGGATCTAGAAGTTTTAATTATCCAACAATTGACTTGACCCCGCCCAAAACTCCCCACATCACTCCAAGACCATAAAACCTAATAATTGCACACTAAACCATGCACCACACACCTTGAAAAGCCCTTAAAGCTAAGTGGTGTGCACTTAGTAGTTTTGACACAAAATACCCTCCCCTTGCTCTTTTTACCTAAAGATTTGAGCCCAAATCAAGCCAAGACGATGGCCAACCCTACCACCAATATATTAATTTTGGTCAAACCCAAAAGCCAACAAAAATTAGGCCTAAACATAAGCTAAACCTAACTTAAGACGATGTCCAACCCAACACATCAAGCCAAGATGATGGCCAACCCAGCACCTAAGCATGCTTATCCTGAACCATTACAGGTTGCAAGGTGGCTGGAAAGGACCACTACACCATTGCCATGACTTGCCTTGGTGAGGTTAAAAGCTTAAAGCTAAGCTCACCCCCAGCCTATAAAGAGGAGCCCATAGACACTTTGTTAGCTTACACCATCCACCAGATATCCCCATGTCCAGAGAAACCTAACTGAAGCCCTCTACAACCCCCCTGCTCAACCCATGAAAGCCATGGACAACCGACCACGATCCCGACTAGCTCGGCCCTGTGACATCAGATTCCTCATCTTTCTTCTTCCCCTCATCTGGGCGAACATTAACTAATAGAAATCGAGCCCAATCGGGCACAATTTTGGCATACTGCAGCGGCGGATTTCAAGTAATTTTCAACTTGAGTTCTGCCGGCGGCGGAGGTTTTCGACGACCCCACCACCGCCAAAGTATGCCTTGGCCCCTTGGAAACTTTTTAGTGGAAACTTTCTAGTGGATCGATCTTAGCCGTTGCTGATCGACGAATACAAAATCAAAGTTGTTAGTGAAACCTCGACAATGATTGGCTGATCCACAGAACGGATCGAGTAGTGGATCCGCTGTGGGAGAAGGTCATTTCCCATTTGCCGTATTTCTGGAGTGTCGGATCTACGCCAAGATTCGCGCTCTGACTTTTAAATCGTTTAAAAATTAGATTAAATACTGGCTATTTGCAGCCCATATCCAGAATCCTTCAAGCGAAAAATTAAGCAACTTAATTGTTGAACCAGACCTACTGACCTCCATGAAAGTTGTAGGGCTCAGTCTGCGAATTTTAAAAACATGTGGCACGTTTTCAGGGGTTAAGTAGAACTCCTGGAATTTTATTTCAAATTTTCCCCCTTTATTATTTAAATTTTATGAATTGAAAAAAAAGTAAGAAACCCCTCTCATGACCTCGAAAACACTTTAATTAACTAGGGATTACCCTATACCTATTTTCAAAACCCACCCCCACCATTTTATTCTATCTTTGACCACGTTACCCTAATCCCCTTACTTCAAATATGCTAATTATAAAAATACCTAAACTATTTCTCTACCTATATTAAAACCACTTCAAAATACCTAAATAAATATATATTTTGAATACATGGCTTTATGACTTGTAGGAAGAAAGATTTCTAACGTATCGCTTATCAGAAACGCTCTCCTTTATTGCCAATTTATTTACTCGCACTAAGAACCATTATTTACATAAAACCTCTTCGTTCATCATATTTATCTTAGTACAAAAGGATTGAAAATGGGAAGGAAGTCATTATGAATTGCTAAATGCCTTGTAATGTATTTCAATTAATATCTGCTATATTCAGTAGTTACTTCTCCTCGCTTACGAGGAATTCGATAGCAAATGATTAAATTCGCCGCAATTAGTTCATAGTATTCTTTCCTTAGAAACAATAAATCTTAACAAATAGGACTAGACGTACGACTTAATATACTTCAAAAGGGCCCTATCATTAAATTACCAAATTGGTGCCTAGGAAAGGAGTTAGGGGTGTGCCAGTATCCCCCGAAAGGAAGGTGGTGTATAACGGTATTTAGTGCGACCACCAACCTTATTCTTACTTGACCAATACGTAATTTAAATCAAGCACCCTGTGAGTATTATTAAAGTAAACTCTTTATCGCTTTCAGGTAAGGGATGTCTTTATTTTAATTAATCCCATTCCAGTAACGAAATGTGTTAATAATCCATAAAGCCTGGTGCGAGGCATCTGTTAGGTTGAATTAATTAACTCTATGGCGGGTCTTACCACTCTACCGTACAACACACTGTCCGAGAGACTAGCGTGTTAGATTCTTTGGATTTTGAATGGGCAATATGTCTTGACGTTAAAGTCCTGGTGGACAAATCCCCTTAGTCTGGGTCGTTGTCCCTATGGTCTTAGGAACAATGGGTGGAGTACAAAACACGGTCCAGTGTTGTACGTAAGGCCTAGGGTGGTGGTGTACACCTAACTAGGAGCGGAGAAGTCCCATCCGCTGTTATCATTCACCACGATGATAAGGCTTGTGTGGTTAGCTACCCACTTAACAAGTGGACTGGGTAAGGACTTAGACATAATTCATTTAACTAATTGCATCAGTCTTACCTAGCATACATTGAATCTTTAGGTTACTTAAAACCCAAATTGCATAAATATTCTAGCAAGATAAGGATTTATGAGACCGTTAACTTTTATGCTTGTATGGGCATTCATATAAGTTAAGTTATAGCTTTAAAACTATATCTGTCCTATACTTACTTTTATAACTGAATTGAAACAGAGATCCTCAACGTATAAGGATGTATGGGCACTCTCATAAGCTGAGTTATTTCCTTTTTCCCTCTCTCCTTTCTTTCTTGTCTTTCAAAAACTTATCATATCAAAAATGTTTCTACTAAATACTGTAAAATCAGATTGTGGATGTGCTGAGCAAAAAGTGGTAATCCGACTTAGTATTTATGACTAATGGTTTTTTATAAAACCATCAAGGTTCCCCAACATCAAGAAGCCCTGTAGTACCCCATCCAGCCCCAGTTCCAACCCTTGCAAGGAATCTCGGAAGTGGAAAAGGAGATACATGTAGTCTTGGACCCTATCCCTGATCCAATGCCCGTAGAGGAGTAGGTCGTAAGAGAAGAAAGTAGTTGTCTGTGCAACATAGCCCACTCTTGGTTATAAGCACTTGTAGTATGTAGTTTGTGTGCCTAGTTGCCCCATTTTTTGCCTAAGGCACTCTGTCGTCTTAGTAGATTTTGCTTAGCTCCCTTTTTTTAAACTAAAGGGGTATACCGCTTAGTCCCCCTTTTGTGATGGTCTTTATTTACTTGAGATATTTTGTACCAGTCTCAGTCGGGCATGTTTGGCCCAGGACCCCGGTTGTACTCTTATTCTGATCCTGATCATCTTTTGGATATATATATAGCTGGGTTTTCTTTTCTTTTGTCTTCTATTTATAGTTAGAAAACTATGTTGTAATGAGTACTCGCCTTAAGGGACAAATGACATATGGTGGAGGATAACTTAAGTGCTAATACCATTATATGTAAATTGCCCCTGACATAAGAACTTTCCCACGGCCGTGAACAATTACCGGGAGGGGAGGTTCGTACAAATGGTATCAGAACGACAAGATCCTTCTATTGACTGAACTCCGTCTACACCTTGCTCCGTAAGTTAGTTCGAGGACGAACTAGCGCAGCGGAAGCGGGTGAGCCAAAGTCTAGATTAGAATACCTAAACTCTCTTCAAACCCCTTCATTTTTATCCAAACAGCTGATACTCCCTTCATTTTCATATGTAGATACCAATGAACCCCGAAGAAAATACTCTAACGTCTACTCCTTCGCCAACAAACACCTCCATTCAATCAGAAATGAACCACACATTATCAAACATCTTATCCACCTTTAGAGATGCTATGTCCCACCAAGACGAGCCGTCCCATCGAACCACTAACAAATTGGTAATGTATCTTCCGAGGCTTATCTCCACCAAACTTCAACGACACCGAATCAGCAGTACAAACCGAGGAATGGTTGGACTTCACTCAAGAGCTACTAGTTGGAATCAAATGTCCCAGGAGCATGGCCATCACCCTCACTGTATATTTGTTCGTTGGCTATGCCCGACGATGGTGGAAGTCAGCCATGGATAGTACCTTCTTGGGAAAAACCTCGGGAGAAATTGAGTGGAGCGAATTCGCCGACACCTTCAGCGATCACTTCATCCCGACGATATCTCGGGATGAGCTTCAAGAAAGGTTATTACACATTAAATAAGACAACCACTCATTCCTAGACTACGAGAGGGAGTACTCTCACTTGTCCCGTTTTGCTGGAGGATTCGCACTCAGCGATCACGACTACGCCAAATGCTTCTATTGTGGCCTCAGGGACTCCATCCGACAACCACTCATCTTTGAAGCCTACTCCTCATTCTCTCAAATCCTAACATCAGCAAAAACCCTCGATGCAGACCACCAGATGGTCCAAAATCATCTGAAGAGATCAGCGGAAACATAATACAACAACATGAGAAATGTTCCTCCTTCAGGGGACAGAAGAAGGGAGGTACGAAGGGATACACATCCTTTTTACCCAACCCCGAAGCCATACCAACAAACGCAACAAACAACCTCAACCCCGACACAACAACCGTTACACATCAACTCGGGACCATTCTTAGGAAACTTCTTCAACTGCAA
Source organism: Platanthera zijinensis (assembly GCA_039513925.1). Taxonomy (NCBI): domain Eukaryota; kingdom Viridiplantae; phylum Streptophyta; class Magnoliopsida; order Asparagales; family Orchidaceae; genus Platanthera; species Platanthera zijinensis. The sequence goes on from CM077087.1 coordinate 190,590,436, forward strand.
CCAACCTGACCACCTGAAATGCAACTGCCCTCAAAGGAATCCTTTCCCAAGGATGGAGACAGCAACACCATATCAGGGAAATCCATCATCTAGACAAGGAAGAGGAAGAGGTCGTGGAAGAGGATACTAAGGTTGGACTGGGAGTAATCCAAGAAATCCCTTTCCCCTGCACAACAAGCCTATGCCCTGGATCTCACTCAAAACCACCAGCCCCAAGATATTGTGACAGGTAATTTCCTTCTTTTTAGTAATTCATCTTCATATAATAAGTATAAATAGTTCTATTCACCAACCTATCATAACTCAATAGGTATATGCACAATAAATGGGAAACCCGCACACACCTTATTTGACACAGGAGCCTCACATTCCTTCATACCAAAAATTTTCATCCAGGATGTGCCTAATATTGAACGCTCCTCTGGTCTACGTCTAAGAGTGAGACTCCCTGATGGATCAAGGATGCTTTCTTCCGACCGATGCACATTCTTTGTATATCTTCATAACAGACTATTCAAAGCTACCACCACAATACTGGAACTCCCGGACTTCGATCTCATCCTATGGATGGAATGGTTAGGAAGACCCAAAGCATTGATAAATTGTACAACCAAGGAAGTCACCGTGCATACTGATCCGACTACGAAATCTACTCCCCAAGGTACGAAACCATTACCTCCTATCAACTCAACATTCACACAAATGGTAATGGAATACGTCAAGGGAGAAGAAGTGTACGTAGTTTATTTTGAAATGATAAGTAAGACCGATGAAATTCTCAAAGTACCAATAGTGAAAGAATTCCCCGAAGATTTCCCCGAGAAATTGCCCGGACTACCCCCCCTCCCCACCGGAGGTAAAGTTCAAAATTGAACTAGTCCCAGGGGCCCGACCTGTATCACGGGCCCCTTATCGAATGGCCCCAAAAGAGTTAACTGAATTTCGATAACAATTAGACAAACTTGTTGGGGATGGATTCGTCCGTCCAAGTTCATCACCATGGGGAGCACCTGTATTATTCGTAAAAAATAAGGACGGAACCCTTCGTCTATGCATCGACTATGGAGAACTTAACAAGTTAACGGTACGAAACACGTACCGCCTCCCTCACATAGATGAACTCTTTGATCAACTCCAAGGAGCTAGTGTATTCTTTAAACTAGACCTAAGGTCCGGATACTACCAATTGCGAATCCAAGTTGAAGATATCCCAAAGACTGCGTTTAGTTCCAATTACGGTTTATATGAATTCACCGTTATTCCATTCGAGCTCACCAACCCACTTCAGCATTCATGACCCTAATGAACCATGTTTTCGGGCCCTAATTAGATACCTTTATCATCGTCTTTATAAACGGCATACTGGTATACTCAAAATAAGAACAAGACCACGCCAAGCACTTAAGGTTAGTGCTACAAAAACTAAAAGAACAATGCATGTACGCCAAGTTCAGTAAATGCGACTTCTGGCTTAAGGAGGTTGGATTCTTGGGTCAGATGATATATAGTGCCGGGATAGCATTGGATCCCGCTAAGATTCAAGCAGTGAAAGAGTGGCCCGCACTAAGACATGCTGCCGATATCCGTAGTTTCCTTGGACTTGCGGGATACTATCGTAAGTTCATAGAAGGATTCTCCAAAATTGCTCTCCCTCTCAATTTCCTCACCAAGAAAGACACGCCCTTTAAATCGACGCCTCCGTGCGAAGACGCATTTCAGGAGCTCAAAAGAAGACTAACATCCGCTCCCATCTTCACCCTCCCCATAGGAAAAGAAGGATTCCAAATCTACACGGATGCTTCCCTCCAAGGAATGGGGGCAGTTCTGATGCAAAATCGAAAGGTAATTTCCTACGCATCTAGGTAACTTAAGAAACATGAACAGAATTACCCCACACATGACCTGGAGCTGGGAGCCATCATCTTCTCGTTAAAAATACGGAGGGACTACTTATACGGAATACACTGTGAGATTTTTTCTGACCATAAAAACTTAAAGTATATCCACACACAAAAAGACCTAAAATTACGCCAGAGACGCTGGCTAGAATTCTTATGCGACTACGAGTATACTGATGGCGACGACCACCACGACGGCCAACTGGGTGATGAAGACCACGTCCATGGTGCTGTGGTAGTGGCAGAAGATGATGACGATGATCCACTAACAAGAGACTTGCGGCGCCGTAGCGGTCACGGCTACAATCTTAGTCCACTCAACAAGAGTTAGATTTAAAGTTATCTTGCTACTTTGTCTGCATTTATCCATTATTATGTTGTATTTGAAACTATTTAATTTCTGTCATTTCATTTCTGAAACAATTTAATTTTGGGCTACTAATAGCCGCTTGGATGTAAGCCTTATATAAGGCCAAACTTTCATTTGTTAAGTTGACTATTATTGAAATCAAACAAGACTTTTGACTAAACTTAATTCCTCTCCTCTTCCTTCTCTTAGCTGCCGCCCCTAGGTGTTCTCCTCTCAAGGATTTTGGCCTCCCCTCTCCATCCATGCTCTCGGCCGTCACCTTCCTCAATCTCTCTTTCTCTTTCAACCTTTTATTCTCCACCCCCACCTTCCTCCTCTCATCGGATTTGAAATCACCCCTTCAAGAAGTTTCGGCCACTTGGAAGAGAGAGCTCTTGTGCAAGGAAGAAAAGGTTTTGGGAAATCCTCCACGAAGAGAAGTGAAGGAGACGAGCAAGATCTTAATCCGTGGCGCGTTTCCCGTGGATTTCAAAGGAAGAGCGGTCGTTCTTTGTGGATCCAAATATCTCGGATCTACGCTTTTGAGTGGGGTAATGAAATTCCTAAACAAGAGATTTCCTTTCTTAGATAAGTTCTTGTGGTGGACGAATTTTGCGTGACTTCTCGAATCGTTAATTTTCGCGGTATTACTAGTAATAGATTTGTGATTTTCGTTTGGTTTTCCGGAAAGACTTATCGTGAGGATTGGCGATCCTCGCTCGTGTTTTGTTGGGATAGATCCTACCACTATTTGAATCGTGATTTTTTAGGTGGATCTATTTTGGTATAACTCCAAGCTCGAACGGAATCAATATTATTCCATTTAGCCGGAAAGGATTTTTGCCTATAGCCATCCTCCGTTCCATTTGCGGATCGGCTATCTGTATGTTAGCGTGAACGATAAATAAAACTCATTGTGATTGCTGAGTTTCGTTAGCGTGCGGGTTAGAGAGCATTGAGCGTTGTAATAGTCGTAGTCACGCCATCCGTGTAGGATCTCATAAGACATAGCTTACATCAATTTTGGTATCAGAGGGAGGTTGTGTTGATTTCTCAATCGACACCATCCTTACGCTTTCCTGTCATAGGACGTCGACCCACACTTGGTCGTGCACATTTCGTTAGACACAAAATCTGAATATTTTTTTTACAATCTGGTCTGCATATAACAAAAAATAAAATAAAAAAAATTATGCAGAAAATTACCAAAAATATTCTGAATTTTCTCCTTATATTTCTAAGCACAAAAGTCTAAAAAAATATTTTCATTTTCCAAGTCATTAAGCGTATAAAAATTCTACTTTAAAAAATTATTGTCCAAACAGTCCTTTTTTTTCTTTTTAAGAGAAAATCCGTATCAGTGTTGTTCATGCGCATGAGCCTTGGCACGGAGTATCCTCCATCCACCTCACACATGACCAACAACCATGATGATGAGCACGCTCCTGCAACAATTGCGGCGCTTAGGGAAGAGTTTAACACCAGGTTCGATGCACTCACCCAGTTAATACAAGGGTTGGTTGTCAATCAGGCGGTGCCTCAAAATCCCGGCTTTGGGATAAATCGACCGTTGCCACCACTCCATCCTGCCAACCAACGAGAGGAGCGACAAAACCAACCTCGTGATCAGGACTATGAGTACGCACCTCGAGCCCCTTATGAGTTCGACTTAACTAGGGCCGTTAATATAGAGTCACCATCCTACGATTGCATGGGTGAACCCCAGGTATTTCTAGACTGGATCATGGGGATCGAGTGCTATTTTAAGTGGCACAACCTGACGGACGTTGAGAAGGTGCGGGTAGCACGAATGAAACTTCTGGGTAGGGCCAAAATGTTCTGGTTGAACGAAGAGAGGCATCTAGGCACCGTGAATAGAGCACCCCCACTTGGGTGGGCTGCCATGAAAGCACTCCTAAATGACCAATATGTCCATGCGTATCACCGAACCCAAATGTTCGACGAGCTAGCCACCCTTCGTCAAGGGGGCCAATCGATAGCAGATTATACGGGACAACTTAAGGATATGATGGTACGTTGTGACATTCGATAAATTCCCGAGGTCACACTATCTCGTTTTCGTAAGGGACTCAATACGGACATCCAAGGCAAGCTTCTGCGTTACGGTCACACGGACCTTAACAAAACATACAATGCAGCGTTGGATATAGAAAAGCACAATGCCTACAAGTCCAAGGGTCGAGTATTCCAGAAAGGAAAGTCCATTTTAGGACCCCCACCTTCGTCCTCCATGCGGGACAAAGGAAAATTTCGATCGACTGATTCGAATTCCATAGTCATTACCGCTAGGAATAACAGAAATTCCACCGGCGAGTGAGTTCCGATTGGACGGATTAATAAGACTAACGCCACCTATTATTCTTGCGGAATTCAAGGGCACTACTCAGTGAGTGCCCCCACTAAGAGTAAACCACTAGCACTATTAGACTCCACGTCTGAGCCTGCCGAGATCGTTTATGAAGCTGGCGGAGAATCTGATTCCGAGCCAAGTGATATTGAAGACGATTCTTATATGATGGTTATGAGGTGTATTCTGGCCACACCGCGAGCGCCGGATGAGTATAATCGGACAAACATATTTTCTTTAAATTTTAAAGGCGAAGAAAAGTGGTGCAAATTAATAATAGATAGCGGAAGTTGCATGAACGTCATTTCGGAGAATGCCATTGCTCGTATGCATTTAGCCACTGAACCACACCCCATCCATATAAAATAGCGTGGGTGAACAAAATGTCTATCGCGGTTTCAAAGCTTTGTTTAGTGCCACTTACGGTGAAGAGCTATGTCGATAAAGTGTGGTGTGACGTCATCCCCTTGGATGTATGTCATGTACTACTAGGACGCTCGTGGCTTTATGATTATGACGTGACCCATTTTGGACGCGCCAACACTTACGAGTTCAAGTTTAATGGTAAGACAATTGTCATGAAACCCACACCGCCTAAGGACCTGTCGATTGCTTCCAAGAACACAATTGTGCCTACGGAAAAGAAAACTATAAGTTTGATAAGTAGGAAGGAGTTAGAGAGCGAGACTTTCTTAGATGGCGTCATGTATGCTTTAGTATGCCTACAAGCTAAGGAAGACTCACCCTCTTTAGAGAATCTACCGTCATCTCTGCGCACTCTATTGGAAGAGTATAAAGACGTCTATCCGGTGGACTTGCCATCTAAGTTGCCACCCAAAAGAGATTCAGCATGAGATTGATTTCCAACCAGGCTCATCATTGCCTAATCATCCACACTATCTGCTCAATCCCTCCGCACATGTGGAATTACAAACTTTAATTTCAGATTTGCTAGCAAAGGGTTTTATCCTCCATAGTAAGAGCACATGCGCCGTACCGGCCCTCTTGGTCCCAAAGAAAGATAAGTCTTGGCGATTGTGTGTAGACTACCGGGCCATAAATAAAATTACGGTCAAATATATGTTTCCCATTCCCTGTTTTGATGACTTGTTAGATATGTTATCAGGAGCCACCATATTTTCGAAATTGGATATCAAAAGTGGATATCATCAAATATGGATACGGGAAGGAGATGAATGGAAAACGACCTTTAAATCTAAGGATGGGCTCTATGAGTGGTTGGTGCTTGGATAGGGGTTCACCAACGGACCGAGTACTTTCTCACAATTGATGACCCAAGTATTTAAACCATATATGGGTAAGTTCGTAGTAGTATACTTCGATGATATATTAGTATTCAGCCGTTCACAAAAGGATCATGAATCATATCTAAAGATAATCCTAGCAACATTGTGCCAAGAAAATCTATTTATTAATCTTAAAAAGTGTGCCTTTGGTGTGACAACCGTAGAATTTCTAGGCTACATAGTGAGTTCCGAAGGCATTCATGTTGACCCAAAAAAGGTCCACGTGATTAAAGAGTGGCCTGAACCAACAAATATTCGGGAAGTTAGAAGTTTTCATAGCTTGGCCACATTTTATCGAAGGTTCATTCAAAACTTTAGTAGTATCATGGCACCGATCACCGAATGCATGAAGAAGGGTGGACAAAAGTGGCCACTCGCGCGTTTTAAACGATTAAGGACCGGATGTCCGAAGCCCCACTACTACGGTTGCCGGATTTTAGTAAAGTGTTTGAGTTATCATGCGATGCATCGGGGATAAGGATCAGAGGAGTTTTAAGTCATGAGGGACATCCGATAGGATATTTTAGCGAAAAACTTGCCGGTCCAAAGTTAAATTATTCCAATTATGATCGTGAGTTTTAAGCCGTGATACGTTGTCTCCAACATTGGCGACACTATATTATCTCAAAAGAATTTGTAATCTTATCCGATCATGAGGCCTTAAAATTTGTAAACTCCCAAAGTAAAATCAGCCCTCGGCACGCCAAATGGGTCTCATACCTTCAGGAGTACACATTTATTATCAAGCACCTCAAGGGTACGTTAAATCGTGTGGCGAACGCTCTTAGTCGAGTCACCCTATTACTATCTACCATGGAGGTATCTGTCATAGGTTTTGAAAGAATTAAAGATGATTATGTTCAGTGCCCGGATTTTAAGGATATATATTTCACCGCTCAGGACAATTCCCCTTCCACTATCTCGACATACAACATCCGTGATGGGTATCTATTTAAGCATACACAACTATATATTCCCCTCTATTCGTTACGCCATTTAATTATATGGGAATTACAAAGTGGAGGGTTATGTGGACATTTCAGTCGCAATAAAACGATAACACTTCTAGAGGATAAATTCTTTTGGCCGGGCCTCAAACCAATGGTCAATAAAATCGTAGGGAGCTGCCGTGTATGCCAATTGGCAAAGGGCAACAAGACCAATGCTGGTCTTTACACACCCCTTCTGATTCCGTCTGCCCCATGGATGGATGTTAGCATGAACTTCATATTGGGCCTCCATCTGACGTTTAGGTGACATGATTCCATTTTGGCTGTAGTGGATCGATTCTCAAAAATGGCTTATTTTATCGCTTGTCATAGCACCAACGATGCTTCACATGTCGCTAAGTTGTACTTTAAGGAGGTCGTGTCACATCGGGGTGTCCCTAAAACCATCGAGACCGATAGGGACGTTAAGTTTACTAGCTATTTTTGGAAAACACTTTGGAAGCTGTTGGGTACTAGACTTATGTTTTCATCGGCCTATCATCCCCAAACGGATGGGCAAACAGAAGTTGTTAACCGGAGCTTGGGTGGGTTACTTTGTTGTTTAGTGGGTGATCATAAAGGTACGTGGGACCTTATTCTTCCTCACGCTCAATTAGCCTACAATAATTCTAAGAATTGGTCCACCGGTTTATCCCCAAATGAGATAGTGCATGGATATAAGACGCCCGTGCCTCTTGACTTGGTTCCATTACCACCATCATTTCAATCCAGTAAATTTGCACAGGACTTCGCCTCGCACGTTCATACTCTCCATGTGCACATTGGCAAGACGTTAGCTAAACAATATGCTATTTATCAATCGAATGCTAACATACATAGTCGAGCAGTCCCCTTGAATATTGGTGATTTGGTAATGGTATGTATTATCCCTGAACGGATGCCTTCGGGCACCATAAAAAATTGGCGAATAAGAGAGCCGGTCCTTTTCAGGTTTTAAAGAAGCTAGGTGAAAATGCATATTTATTAAAGTTACCCGCTGATTGGGGAATCTCCCCTGTTTTTAACATTTCAGATTTAACGCTTTATGTCGCTCCACCACCTGAACTGTCAGTCTCTCTATTTCATTTTTCCACTATACCGTCTAAAGTGGTGGGGGGTGAGGTTTTTTCTGGACCGCTCTCCCTTTTGGATTCTTCGGGTGGTACGTTGCCTATTGCTGATGAAACTTGTTTTTCTTCTTCGCCTAATGCTTTTCCAAGGTTCCCCCAGACCGCTTTCTTGCCTGACAAGATTTTGCAGGATGCGGTGTTTTCTACTCCCGACGGCGACATTCACAGGTTTTTGGTCTGATGGCGGGTCGTCCAGCTTCGGACAACTTTTGGCTTTCTTCGGCAGACATGGGTCTTCTCGATGCGGATCTCCTACACCGTTACCGTCCAGCCCACTCATCGGTGATGAGTCTGTCAGTCCACCGCGCAACCGCAGCCCCAGGAAGACGAATGAGGTCCCTTCATGGGTTATTTCCAAGATACCGCTCAAGCAGGTCCGGCTAGGCAGCTAGGCTTCGAAGAAGACCGCCAGCCCGGTGTACCCGCTAATCTCCCAAATTCTAACCGTGCCTCACCTTCAACCCCGGCTGAGATGGAGGACCCGTCTCCGTTTGTCGCGCGGATAAGGCGAGAGCCCGCACCAAACAACTTCAGGGAACCTCGTTTACCTTCTTATACCGGCGCGTCCGACCCAGTTATACACCTGCAGGCATTCGAAGATGTTGTGGCCCTTAGATGCCTAACGGATGCACTAAAGTGTAAGTTGTTGGTGATGACTTTCGACGGGCAGGCTCGAGAGTTGTTTCACGAGCTTCGTCCTCGCTCGATTAACTCTTTCTCCAGACTCTGCCAAGAGCTTTTATTGAGGTTTTCAACCTCCAAAAAAGGAAAAGAGGTCCTGCAGAGCTTTTAAAAATTGTATAGAGGGAGGGCGAAAGCGTGGCGCGATTTTTAGATCGATTTCAAAGGGAAATTCTGGAAGTAGAGAATGTAGACCCAGATTATTACCAATCGCCCTAATCAACGGCCTCCAGGAAGGCCCGTTAAAATTCAAATCCACGACAAAAGCTCCAGCAACTTATCAAGCCCTAATCGCTCTTGCAAATAAATTCATTGAAGGATAAAGTGCTAACCCAACGTATATTTCTACTCTAACCTCTATGGCAGGTGGTGGCGGCTCAGGGAATTCTTCTACGGCATGCCACGTTTCAAGACCTTCCCATCATGATCATCAATCCTCACCTCAAAGGGGTAGAAATTTTCGGCATAAGAGGCCATTCCTCAACCATCAACCGTTCCAAGAGCAAATGCTGCCATTGAACGCTGCTCCTGTTCCGGTAATCCCACAAGTTCTTCCTATTAGTCAGCATGAAGAGTCTCGCGTTACGAATATGACTTGGGAGGAAATCGCCGAGGTCTTACAAAGAAAAGATTTCAGAATAGCCAAACCCCGGTGAGAGGTAAGACCCCCCAACTCTAAGAATTTCTGTGAATTTCACAAGGAAGAGGGGCATTCTACAGAGCACTGTCAAGCCCATCGCTTTTTTGTAAGAAGACTGGTTTCAGAGGGAAAAATATCAGACCTTTTCTATAAAGAGGCTCCCATCAATTCAAACACATCAAAGGGCAAAGAGGTGGCTGAGGTGCTCCAGGAATGTCAGGACGTCGCTGATGTTGGCAGCCTAGGTAATATGAATTACCTGAATGAGTGTGTGGATGTTCATGATGAGGGAACCCTCGAGTGACTTTTTTGCATCCATGGAGGGGGAGGCCTTGAATCAAGCCGAAAATCTTCCATTTCAAAATTATGTAAGCAAGAGGTGGCTATGACGTCTTCTTCGGCACCGACTATGGAACTCGTTACTTTTGGTCTAGGTGATTTCCCATCCATCGCCAACCCATTCAACGATGCGATCGTTATCCAAGCCATTATCGAAAATTTCACAGTAGACAAGATTCTGATAGATACGGGAAGCTCGGTAAATCTCTTATTCAAGAAGACGTTTGAGGCCCTTAAGACCGGGAAGCCATTGTCTTCTACCGAGGGTACACTCTACGGCTTATCCGGAGAGAGGAAGAAAGCATAAGGATACATTTCGCTATTAGTGGCTCTGGGGGGAATCACCAAGATGATCCGCTTCGTGGTAATCGACACGGCAAACAGCTATCATGCGATTTTTGGGAGGCCTCTACTGAACGAGTATCGGGCAATCGTGTCGACTTACCATCTGGCTATCAAATTCTCTGCTCAAGGGAAATAGTATCGGATCAGGAGTAACCATCGGGTGGCCCGAGAATGTTATGTGAAAACGGTTAACGTGATTGAACAGGTAACCCCTCCGACAGTCACATCAATCGAGCTCGAAGAACCAAAAGAGAATGTGAAGGAAGGACTCCATCTGGAGGCTGCTCAACCTATCGAGAAGGTTCCCATCGCTTAGGGAGAAGAGAAAAAGCTCTCCATTAATGCGGAGCTATCAGAAGAGGAGAAAATTCCACTAATCTCTTGTCTCCTGAAGAATCTCGACATCTTCGCGTGGTCTCCTGAAGATATTCCCGGAGTGGATCCAGACGTAGCATGCCATCATCTTAATGTCGACCCAAAGTATAAGCCTGTGTAGCAAAAGAAGAGAGACGTCGCAACGAAACTTGCCAGCCCAATCCGAGAAGAGGTCACCAAGCTAGTAAAGTCCAAATTTGTTCAAGAGATACAATATCCCGCCTGGATATCAAATGTTGTAATAGTGCCAAAACTGCGGGGAAAATGGAGGATGTCCGTAGATTTTACAAAACTTAATAAAGCATGCCCCAAAGATTTCTATCCCCTGCCTCGAATAGATGCTTTAGTAGATTCTGCGGTTGGTTATCCTGTTATGAGTTTTTTAGACGCGTTCTCTAGCTATCACCAGATCAAGATACACAAACCCGACATACCACACATGTCATTTATCATGAATGAAGGGTGTTTTTTCTATCTAGTGATGCCCTTCGGGCTTAAAAATGCAGGAGCTACTTATCAACGCATGATGGATTCCATTTTGAAGGAATAAAAGGGAAGAAACTTAGAAGTCAATGTTGACGATCTCCTTATAAAAAGTAAGTCCTTTTCGGAGCATTTGGAGGATCTCGCAGAAACCTTTGCTACCCTATGAGAGTTTAGGATGAGGCTAAACCCGTTGAAATGTATTTTTTGTGCCAGCCAAGGGAAGTTCCTTGGTCATCTCCTTACCCCCGAAGGGTTAGCTCTAAATCCTGATAAGGTAAAAGCTATCCTGAGTATGACACCTCCTCGCTCCCCAAAGGAGGTCCAGCAGCTAGGAGGAAGGCTAGCAGGTCTTAGCCGCTTCATCTCCAGGGTAGGAGATAAGAGCGCTCCCTTCTTTAAAACTCTTCGTGGGGCCTCAATGTTTGAATGGACTGATAAATGCGATAAGGCTTTCAAGCAACTCAAAAGACAATTAACCACGACTCCATTGTTACAAAGTCCTCGCCCAGGAGAACCGTTATACATCTATCTGGGAGTAGGAACCGAAGCAGTTAGTTCCGTTCTTGTCCGGGAGGAAAAGAAAAGACAATTCCCAGTATATTATGTTAGCCATATCCTAAAAAGCACTGAATTAAGATACCCCATACTTGAAAAGCTGGCTTTGGCCTTGGTCATCTCTACGCGTCGACTCCGTCCATATTTCCAGGCACACTCAATCCAAGGTGTGGTGGATCAGCCCCTAAAAGGGATATTAGAAAGGCAAGAACATTCAGGAAGACTCGCTAAATGGGCGATCAAGCTAAGTGAGTTCGAAATCACATACGTACCACGAACAGTAATAAAAGCTCAGGTTTTGGCAGATTTCATAGTAGAAACCACGGAGCAAAGTTTTGCTCAGAAAGAAAATTTTCCATCCGCTTGGACCATTAATGTCGATGGAGGTTCTGGGAAGAATTCGTCAAGAGCAGGGATAGTCCTCATCAATCTGAACGGATTCAAAATAAAGCATGCGGTGAAGTTCTTTTTCCCAGTTACTAACAATCAGGCTTAATATGAAGCACTTCTTGCAGGGTTAAGATTTGCGAAAGAACTCGGCATCGATCATGCTCACGTCAAGACAGATTCCTTAGTAATGGCATCGCAAGTGCTCGGGAACTTCGAAACCCGAGAGCCAATTCTCAAACAATATCTTGTGCTGGTGAAAGCAGAAATCGGGAGATTCAAGAGCTTAATAATTGAACACATCCCTAGGATCGGGAATGAGGAAGCCGACGCCTTATCAAAATTCGGCGTTACTACGGGGGAAGTAACATCCGAGCTGTTTCAACCATCAGTCGAAGAAGGGGAGGCAATGCAAGTTGACCAGCATGGCTCTTGGGTAGATCCATTCATTCTATACTTATCAAAGGGAGAATATCATCCTACTATTAAAGATCAAAAAAGATTCAAAGTTAAAACAGCATATTACAACTTGATTTCTGGGATACTTTACAGAAGAACTTTCATCTCACCCATGGCAGGATGCGTTACGGAAGAGGAAGTCCCCACTATTCTTTAAGACATCCATTCGGGAGAATGTGGTAGTCATTCTGGAGCCAGAACCCTAGAACAGCGAATCTTACGTCAGGGGTATTTTTGGCCGACAATGAGGAAAGACGCCGAGATGTATGCCAAGAAATGTGTTCAATGCCAGAAATTTGCTCCACTTAAACTCTAGCCCGCTCGACAACTTTGCTCGATCACGGCACCTTGGCCGTTTGCAATTTGGGGAATGGACCTAATCGGACCATTTCCAATGGCGAGTAGTCAACGACGCTTCATCCTTGTTATGATTGACTACTTCACTAAGTGGATTGAGGCCAAAGTGCTAGCAAGGACTACAACTCAAATAGTTAAAAATTTTATTTGGGGTGATATAATTTGTAGGCACGGAGTCCCCATGACGATAATCACAGATAATGGACCTCAGTTCAATAACGCAGAAATGGTTGATTTTTGCAAGAAGGCGGGAACCGACCTCCGATTTTACTCAGTACATCATCCTCGGAGCAACGGCCAAGTAGAAGCGGCCAATAAGCGAATTCTTAACTTACTCAAAAAAAGAGTTCAGAGTCTGAAGAGCAGTTGGGTTGATCAACTCCCCTTAGTATTATGGGCCTTAAGGACTACACCTTCCAGCTCCATAGGAGAGACCCCGTTCAAGCTCTCACATGGATCAGAGGCCCTCATCCCAATAGAATTTGAAGTATCATCACCCAGGGTCTTGCTGGCTAGGCAAAATTGGGAAGACTGGCTTGAAATTAATGACGAAAAGATGAGATACTGCCTGGATCAAATAAAGGAACTTTGAGATGAGGCTAATATCAGGCAGGAGGAAGTAAAAAGGAGGATGGCGCGATATTTCGATCAAAAAGTGAGGATCAAACAATTTCAAGTAGGAGACCTAGTTCTGAAGAAAGTGGATGCTGTAGCAAGAAATAACCCGGTCGGAAAATTGAATTCCAATTGGATCGGGCCCTTTATCATAAAAGAAGTTCTGAAAAGGGGGGCATACAAGCTACAAATGTATGAAGGGAAGGACATCACTCATACCTGGAGCGGGGATGATTTGAAGCGGTTTTACTCTTAGAACAAATCGTGTGGTACTTACTCTCAGACTCGAAGCTAGGAAATGTTAAGACCGGGGTAACATCACCGAGTCCAGCTCGATCCCCCACGAGAGTCGTTGTCATTAGCATAACACCACCAAGACCATGTATAGCGGGGAGTTTTCGCACCGTATAGTGGGAGCTAGCAGATTCCCGTGCGGAGGGCTTCTAAACATCGGATCCCAACTGGCACCTAGCACACTACCTCTGTATTTTAGGAGGATCAGGGTGGGTGCTTAGATCTACCATGTGTCATAAGGGATATTATTACGACTTTATTGATCTTCCTTGAGATGAGATGTTGCGGTCTCAGCACCCACCAGCCTCATCCTTGTTGATCAATCTGGGTCGTGGTAATCGGGCACACTTTTTTTCTTCTTTCTACACTCTGTTTTGTCGCATAACCGCACAACAAAATGAAATCGGGTTGATCGCAGGGCAAGCCTCTCGAAGATTCTATTCGTTTTCGGATAAGCAGTCAAGTCAGGCTCGGAGAAAAATGATCAAGCAGGTGGGTCGACAAGAAGCAGCGGACCAGTTACCACTGCTAGCCCGACCAACACAAAATTATTATCTTGTAATCGCGCGAATATGATTTTCAAGTCGACAACTTGTTATATGATGTTCTATACCATTTCTCTTATCTGCATGTAATCGCGCGAATATAATTTTCAAGTCGACAGCTTGTTATATGATGTTCTATACCATTTCTCTGATCTGCATGTAATCGCGCGAATATAATTTTCAAGTCGACAACTTGTTATATGAAGTTCTATACCATTTCTCTGATCTGCATGTAATCGCGCGAATATAACTTTCAAGTCGTCAGCTTGTTATATAGAGTTCTATACTATTTCTATAATCTGCAGGTAATCGCGTGGATGTAAGATTTCGAGTCGCCAGATTGTTATAGGGAATTCCGTACTGATTTTCTTACCCAAATTATAATCGAACGACAAAAAAGGTACAAGTCACAAACCCGTCACGCGAAGTTCGGTGCGGGATCAAGTGGTGAAATATTCTTTTCAATCCATTAATTAACCGAGAAAGTAAAAATCATTCAACCACACGACATCACACAACATAAGAAAGTAAGACTTTCATTTATAAAAAGGGCTTTTACACTTATACCGCGTGGTTTACAAAAATAGAGTATGCGCGGTCTGAAAAGAGAAAATAGGTACATCCTATTTATATCTTGGCTTTCTTCTTTTGACGACCCAGTCCTGAACTGGACGAACTTTAAGCACTCGTAGACTCGCTCGATCTAGAAGATTCTGGAGAATCGGATTCTCCGCTGTTCCCGAAATCTTCCTCAATAACCTCTTCGGCGTCGATCTCTTCACCGTCGCGAGTATTGACTTTAACCTCAGGAGCGGGAGAAGATTGAGCTATCTTAGCCGCACTGACCGCATCATCCCACTCGGCCTCTAGTGTTTTGAAGTCAGGAAAGAGGTCGTCGCATGTAAGTTTTTGCTCCTCCTATACCAAAGAACCTCTCTCCTTAAGGATGTAAAGAATATCCTCCCCTCCTTCCCGCAAATGGGAGATGATTTCGTGCAAGAAAGCCAGGTTCTCCCGGTCATACATCCGCTGAAAGAGTAAGGACAAGGTAAAATTTGGTTAGAATTTGAGACCGATCGGATAAAAGAAAGCAAGTAAGGTTCTGGTTACCTCGACACTCTCTCTCAATTTTTTGTTATCCGCCTTCAGAGCTTCATTTTCGTCTTAAAGCTCCTCCACCCTTACCTCTAGCCGCTCGGCTATGCCAGTAACCTTGGCCAGAGCCTCACCCATGAAATAATCAAGGGTGAAGCTTCTCGCCCGAGCTTGAGCCACTAAGGTGGGTAGTCATACAGTTTGCACTGATTTCATCTCGACTATGTTTTTCTTCCCATATAGGGCAAAGCCAGCCGCCCGGGCATGACGAGTAAGTTTGGTGCTTGACCAGGGAGGAAGAGAAGTGGAAATCGAGATATGTTCCCCACTCCGATGAAATCTCATAACCTCCTTACCGCGGAGATCCATCAGGGGTTTCTCGATCCAATCCGGAACGAAAGGGACGGCTGGGGTTTCACTCGCAGCAGGCTCATCGGACTTGATACGGTCAGCTTCCCTCTGCTTACGCATCTCGCTTTGAGTCAGCACCGGACCTTCTGGAGAGATCGGCTTGCCCGCCGGAACCTCCAGCTGAACTGTAAAGGAAAGGGGTTAACAATACACCACAGATACAAACTTCTTAAAGCAGCAGAACGCTTACAGTTGGTCGTATCGTAATCGGCCGCGACTACCCGCAGTGGAAAATAATAGGTGATATCCAACCGCTCCTTCTTATAGAAATTGGCGATTTCCAATTCCTTCCCCCCAAGCTCTATCCTTCTAAAGATGTTAACCGCGCGGGCTTGCAGATTTAGGGGAAGAACTCCGAGATTACCCATAAAGACTAGATATCTAGTCGACCAGTCCGTAACTTTGTTAGGGAGGTTTACTACCTTCAAACCCTTATAGCCGAAGTAAATAATGACGCGGAAAAGTTTGTTTTCCTTTTTGCCCGCTCTAATCGATCGGGCCACGAAGCAGTTTTAGAACAGATTCATAGTGAATTTTACCCGCTCCGAACGCAGATATAACAGAAAACTCATTATGGCACCTATGGTGTTCGGGGGGAGCTGACTGAGGATTACTCCATAAAAATCCATAATTTCTACCAGCTCGATGAATGGGGGGAAAGAAAAACCATGTTCAAAATGATCGATGGGTATAACAGCAATGTTGTTTCCAACCGTATTTAGCCGCTCCACCGCCGAAGGTAACCGCGCGACTGTTGAATCATCATGCATATGGCTGTGCACAAACTGCAAAAGCTCGCTTTCGTTCAAGGAAGAGCTCCTGAATTTTGACCGAAGAAATACGGCTGAAGCACCAGATCGCTCAGACACCATTTTTTCTGTCCGGTGGAAGTTTTGAACTCAAATTTTATTACAAGGGAAGGTTCTTCTGTGCTATTTATAAAGAAAATTATAATCGAAAAAGCATAAATGATCAAACATATGATAGAAAAACCGCGCGGGTACGTCGGGGCGGGAAGCCGAACAGTTAAAAGATATAATAGCAGGGGAAATTTAAAATTCAAACAACAATTCACGAATAAATCTAACCGCACAGTACCACCAAGTTCAAATAAATATACAAGGTTATTTTCCCTTTGCATTCTCTTCCCTCTTCCTCTCTTTGCTCATTAGTTCACCGCGGTCTGGCAGGTTCCCACCAATATGAGCCACCAAGTCACCCGCGTGCAGGATTGTGAAGATCGCAGCGGATAGATGGTGAAGCACAGTATGATGGTGCCGATGAATCTTTGCAGCGTCGCGGCCCACACGACCAAGATATACCCCCGTCTCAGTGGAAGTCGCTTGGCCGGCACGTCGCGTGGTTGAAGCTGCTTGATTCATCGACAAGGTCTCATCCCGAACCATACCATCACCCCTCTGGGTCCCGGACCGACGTCACACTTCATTCTCCGCCTGATGGCACCGGTTTTGATAGTGGGCGACATTATCCAGTAGTCATTTTTGTCGCTTATCTTGATCCCTCAGCTCCTTCTCGTGCTCTGCGGCTTGCGCGATCAGCTTCTCCTTCCCGCATCTTGTCTCTTCTCGGGCAACTCTGGCCTCCTCTAAAGCCGCGACGACTTCTTTATGGGCCGAGTTCACCTCTCCAGCCAAATTCTCCAGTGTCAGTCTTAGCATATCTTTATCCCCCTCGGTAGATCGAAGCTTTTCCTCTAACCGCGCGATCTTACGGTTAGGTTTACCAGGAGACCTCTGTCCCTCATCAGATAGAGGTGAACTGTTCACAAGGATGATCGACAAGCCCGTACCCTTTGCCGCTAAAACAACAATACAACAAGCGGTTAGAATAAAGATCATCGACAGATAAGACAGACTAAAGGGATGATACTTTGAGGCAATAGATCGAATTCAAGTCTTTCTCTTGCTGCCGATAAATTACGGTCGGAGAATATCGGTCGTCGCGCGTTCTCCGAATCGATCTTTCTTATCTGGGCTTTCCAAAGTCGTGCGGACTTGGTTCTTCCCGCCTCGTATATCTCCTTGGTCATCGGGATTTCCCTACCTTCGGAGATCAGGTGGACTGGACGTTTTCTCCGCAGTACCTTCTTTGCGAGATATTCCCTACTCAAAGCGGACAAAAATTTACCTAGCCGAGGTGTCTCAGTTTCTCCTACCCGCTCGGGCATGTCCAAGTTGGTCTTATCGTCAGGGGCAAGGCCAGCGGCTAGAAGTGCTTCTTCAACGGTGGGCTCTTTATGAGGCTCGACAAGAGATCCGGTTGCAAGATTTGCATCACTCATTACGATCATACCATGAAGAATTCCCTCCATCCCCTGCAAATAACCGGCATTAACAGGGAGATAAAGTTCCAGAGAGTCCTCGTCCGTGATAAGAAATTTCTCTAGCATGGCCATCGCGGTTACCTCTGACGGCTGTTCGATCTCATTTCGCGAATCCAAAGATATCTTGCCCTCCTCAGAAATGGTGGTTAGTGGGGCCGTGGCGACTTTAAGAACGGATGACCCTTTATTTTCTTTTCCCTTTTGACGAAGCTTCTTTTCTACCCGATCCTCGGCGGTCGGTCCGGATCGGCGCTTTCATTTCTCCGGAATAAACCCGCTTATCCCCAACTCGATTTTTAGTTTGTCCGCCGCGGTCAATGCGGCCTTCATGGCTTTCTCCCGAATATCAGTAAAGGTGTCGGCTGAAGAAAGTAATTCACCGCCATGATTATGTGGAGTGTTGTTTGTGATGTCGACGTCAGGGGTAGTGATTGTCTTCGGGGTGGCAGGTAAGTCGATTTTTGTCCCGCCTATACCACTCACCTCGCCCGGTTGTTCGGCTAGAACAATTGATGATGTTGAAGCTGCGACAGTTTTCTCAGTCGAGGTGTTGGGCGGATTGGTAACTTTGACCGCATTTTCCCGAACAAGTGGCTTCACATTCGAACCAGATCTCCTGTACATATCTCCCAACAAGCTTTTCATCGGCATAGCGAGCAACAAAGTATTACCCGCAGTCCAAGTACGCTATCTCCCAGGGAATATCTGAAATCTCCTTCTTGCGTTATTTATAGCTCTGGGGCGCATTAAAGGCTATATCGGTCTAGCGGATAAAGCTAACATTTCCAAAATTCTCCAGAATTCGGAAATGTGCGGGGATAATGTTTACCCGGAAGGCCGCTATTCTAATTCTCCCTAAAGATGTCAAAGATCAATTTCTTGACCGCGTAACAGCGAGACCGCGACAATATGCAAGCCGTTCTTCCGTCTGAAAGCCGCCGGTCTTATTATTGAAGACCTCATAGCCGCGCAGTTAAGAGCTTGCCTTCTTTCTTCTCTAGCTGTGCATCCTGTCACCGCTGCCCGCTCTCCTGTCCCCTGGGAAGCCGGTGATTCTAGTGCCTGCCCGCCTGGGTAGGACACCGAGCCTATAAAGAGGCATGAACAACACTCTCTAGGCATCGCGAATCGAATCCTCAAGCTCGCCGTCTGTGGCAGCGGTCTCAAATCCTTTGCCGAGCGGGTTACTGTCCGATCGGGTGCTCCTTGGTAACCGCTGTAATCGCTTCATTTATGACAATCGTAAAGCCCGTCGCAGGAGTGGTTTTAGCCGCGACGGGCGAACTCTGATGTCGCTTCTTCCGGCGGCCACCTTTTTTCCTTTTTATTTAACCGCTAGTAACCGACAACTCGCAGTCCCTTTTTTATCGATTTCTCTCTTGCAGGTTCTCCAGCGACCAAGAGACATTCTCGACACGAACAGAGTCCTTTTGAGAGCGGGAGGATTGATGACGACGACCACCACGATGACCAACTAGGTGATGAAGATGATGTCCATGGCGCTGTGGTAGTGGCAGAAGATGATGACGATGATCCACTAACAAGAGACTTGCAGCGCCGTAGTGGTCCCAGCTACAATCTTCGTCCACGCAACAAGAATAAGATTTAAAGTTATCTTACTAGTTGGTCTGCATTTTTCCTTTATTATGTTGTATTTGAAACTATTTAATTTCTGTCATTTCATTTCTGAAACAATTTAATTTTGGGCTACTAATAACCGCTTGGATGTAAGCTTTATATAAGGCCAAACTTTCATTTGTTAAGTAGACTATTATTGAAATCAAACAAGACTTTTGCCTAAACCTAATTCCTCTCCTCTTCCTTCTCTTAGCCGCCACCCCTAGGTGTTCTCCTCTCAAGGATTTCGGCCTCCCCTCTCCATCCTTGCTCTCGGCCGCCCCCTTCCTCACTCTCTCTTTCTCTTTAAACCTTTTATTTTCCACTGCCACCTTCCTCCTCTCAACGTATTTGAAATCACCCCTTCAAGAAGTTTCGTCCACTTGGAAGAGAGAGCTCTTGTGCAAGGAATAAAAGGTTTGGGCAATCTTCCATGGCGAGAAGTGAAGGAGACGAGCTAGATCTTCATCCGTGGCGTGTTTCCCGTGGATTTCAAAGGAAGAGCGGTCATTCTTTGTGGATCCAAATATCTCGGATCTACGCTTCCGAGTGGGGTAACGAAATTCCTACACAAGAGATTTCCTTTCTTAGATTAGTTCTTGTGGTGGACGAATTTTGCGTGACTTCTCGAATCGTTAATTTTCGCGGTATTACTAGTAATAGATTTGTGATTTTCGTTTGGTTTTCCGGAAAGACTTATCGTGAGGATTGGCGATCATCGCTCGTGTTTTGTTGGGATAGATCCTACCACTATTTGAATCGTGATTTCTTAGGTGGATCTATTTTGGTATAACTCCAAGCTCGAACGGAATCAATATTATTCCATTTAGCCGGAAAGGATTTTTGCCTATAGCCATCCTCCGTTCCATTTGCGGATCGGCTATCTGTATGTTAGCGCGAACGATAAATAAAACTCATTGTGATTGCTGCGTTTCGTTAGCGCGCGGGTTAGAGAGCATTGAGCATTGTAATAGTTATAGTCACGCCATCCGTGTAGGATCTCATATGACATAGACTATATCATACACACTCCACTACCACCCAGGGAAGGCAAACTCCATTGTAGACGCTCTAAGCCAAAGACTACCCAAGGGAGGAAATGGAGAGATGACCCTTGCCCTCCTTTTGGGGCAAATGGGTATTACCTTAGTATCCTGAGTCAATCAAGAGCAATACATCGAGTATCTCAAATGGCTAAAAGTCGTGTGCGATATAATAGGACAAGTCAAAGATGAGCAAAGAAAGGATCCAACCCTAAGCTCCATCATCTTCGCTCCCTCTAAATTACCATAGGAAGAATACTCCATAAAAGAAGGTCTGCTCTACTTCCAGAATCGTCTTTATATCCCTGCAATTAAAACAATCAAGGAAGATATTATGCGAGAGACACATTGCACTAAGTACTCGGTTTACCCTGGAATCACAAAAATGTATGTAGACCTCAGAAAAACACTATATTAGCCAGGAATGAAAAGAGATATCATCACTTTTATGGCTCACTGCCAGGCCTGCCAGATGGTTAAAGCTGATTGTTAAAGTCCAGGTGGTCTATTACAATCCCTACCAATACCTTAATGGAAGTTTGAAGACATCTCGATAGACTTTGTACACGGTCTTCCCTGCTCCCCAGTCGGGAATGACTCAATATGGGTTATAGTAGGTCGGCTTACTAAAGTAGCTCGGTTTATCCCGATATATAAGGAAGCCCCAGTAAGAAAATTAATCAGGAGCTTCGTAGAACAATTTGTTCATTATCATGGAGTACCCAAAACCTACTTAGGCTCAAAGCTAGCCTTCAGTACCGCCTTCCACCCCCAAACAGACGACCAAACAGAGCGAACCAACAGGACCATGGAGGATCTACTACGACTATATATTATAAAGTATAACGAGCCATGGTAAAAGCTCAAACCGCTAATAGAGTTCTCCTATAAAAATAGTCTCCAATCAAGTATAGGCATGACCCCCTATGATGCCTTATACGGTAGAAGGTGCCAAACTCCGCTATCCTGGTTACAAGAAGAAGACCAACAAATGTTAGGAGTATAGTATATAGATGACACTGACGCGGTGATTAGAATAATCATAAAAAGAATTCTTGAAGCCTAGAGCCTCCAGGCTAAATACTATGATCGGAAGCACCGTATGATCGAGTTCCAAAAGTGTACGGCAACCACCGTATGACTGGTACAAAAAGTGTACGGCTGGGCAAAGCTTTTAAGTAATTTTCAACTTGATTTCCGCCGCCGCCGGCGGTTTCCGGCGACCCCACCTCTGCCAAAGTATTGCCCTGGCCCCTTGGAAACTTTCCAGTGAACCAAAAGTGTACGGCAACCACCGGACGGCGGTGGAAAATCATTAAAAGCTTTGCCCAGCCGGGATCGATCCCAGTCGTTGTTGATCGAGGAAGATGAAATCAAAGCCGTCGGTGAAACCTCGGCAATGATTGGATGATCCACACAGCGGATCGAGTAGCGGATCCGCTATGGGAGAAGGTCATTTCCCGTCTGCCGTGATTCTGGAGCATCGGATCTGCGCCCCGATTCGCGCTCCGCCTTTAAAATTGTTTCAAAATTAGATCAAATACAAGCTATTTGCAGCACATATGCAGAATCCTTCAAGCACCTTAGATGTATAAACAGACATGCCGACCAACATGAATGTAGTAGGGCTCGGTCTGCGAATTTTAAAAACATATGGCATGTTTTCAGGGGTTAAGTAGAACTCCCAGAATCTTATTTCAAAGTTTCCCTCTTTATTATTTAAAATCTATGAATTGAAATTAAAAATAAAAAACCCCTCTCATGACCTCCAAAACACTTAAATTAACTAGGGATTACCCTATACCTATTTTCAAAACCCATCCCCACCATTTTATTATATCTTTGACCACGTTACCCTAATCCCCTTAGTTCAAATATGCTAATTATAAAAATACATAAACTATTTCTCTACCTATATTAAAACCTCTTCAAAATACCTAAATAAATATATATTTTGAATACATGGCTTTATGCCTTATAGGAAGAAAGATTTCTAACGTATCGCTTATCAGAAACCCTCTCCTTTATTATCAATTTATTTACTCGCACTAAGAACCATTATTTACTTATAACCTCTTTGTTCATCATATTTATCTTAGTACAAAAAGATTGAAAATGGGAAGGAAGTCATTATGAATTGCTAAATGCCTTGTAATGTATTTCGATTAATATCTGTTATATTCAGTAGTTATTTCTCCTCGCTTACGAGAACTTCGATAGCAAATGCTTAAACTGTTTTTATACACTCGCCGCAATTAGTTCATGTTGGAACACCCTATTACTATTTTGGGTAAGGATCACTATGCTTGTCTAGGATCCTAGTTGACCTAGTTGTATAGTTGAGAAGGTCAACATTAGAATGAGTCTAGGGCATAGAACTTAGTTTTGAAGCTGCCCCCAAGACCACTCCAAGATCAAGGATGAAGAGCTAAGTCTAAAGCAATTTTCGTCGAGCTCAGGTCGACGAATCGTCGAACTCAGTTCGACGCTCTCTGAGCTCAACTTCAACAAATCGTCGAACTCCGGTCGACGATCTTCGAGCTCAGATCGACTATCTGCTTTTAGCTAGCTTCTGCTTAGTCGTCGAACTCCCCTCGACTATCGTCTAGCTCAGTTCGACGATGCCTCCTTCAGCTGTTTCTCAGGTCGCTGAGCTCAGTTCGACGATCTTTGAGCTCAGTTCGACGATTTCTGTCTGCTTATCTCAGTTCATCTCTGAGCTCAGTTCGACGATCGTAGAGCTCAGATCGACGATTATTTGGAGAGATCAACGTCTTCAAGATTTCAAATGCTGCTGATTCTTTGGAATGTTTTTGAATATTATCAGCATTTATGACAGAAGATCTCCCAGCCGTTTGGAGCAAGTTTCAAGGTATCATTCAGAGATTGTTTGCTGGACTTTCCTCTAAAAGACAAGACCATTTATGGAAAACATTTATGACTGACCAACAGCCATCTTTGGACAAGGAGAATATTCAGAAAATCAATTCAATTACTATGGTCCTTAGATATACAGAACAATAACAACAAAAAAAATTTACAGAGCTGATAGACAGAAAGAAAAAGAAAACACACAGAAGAATACTGTTAGTAGAAGAACAAGAAAACTACAACATCAAGATCTTCTAGCTGACTAAGTGTTCTTGCATCCTCATCTTAGATCTCCAGACACATCATCTTTCAGCTGTCCTGCTGAAACCATTCTTTGCTGGAGATCAAGTTCTGAAGACCTATCACCCTTCTGCAAAGCTTCTCTGCCTGAACCTCTCTACATCTCAGGGGGAGCTTTGACATCTTCAATCCACTTGTGCTTCTCTCATTTGACTGAGAACAGAGAAGACAAATTCAACTTTTACTTTTTCTTTTCCTGCTGTAAAAGGGTTCTTGAACTCCCTTCAAAAGTTCTGTCTGGTTCTGAGAGCCTTGTCAAAACTCAGTGGTGGCAAGACACCTTATCAAAAAATCTAGCTTTGGTTTTTGAGCACCTTATCAAAAGCTCATTGGTGTCAGGACACCTGATCAACTCAGTCCTGAGTGGATTCCTACCAAGGGTGGTAGAAGAGTGGATGTACCCAGTTTTGGGGAACCACTATATTCCCTTGTGTCTTCTGGTTGTGCTTGTGTGATTTGTCTGCTGTGTCCTTTTCCTTTCAGTTTTTAAGTTTCTGTTAGCACTCTACACTATAGCTTAAATAGAATTTTAATTTGTGCTATTTTATTAATCTGTGAAAAATTATTTTAAGTAAACTCTATTCACCCCCCTCTAGAGTTGAGATAGATCTTACCCTCACTTTCAATTGGTATCAGAGTCGAGAACTTCGATAGCAAATGCTTAAACCGTTTTTATACACTCGCCGCAATTAGTTCATAGTATTTTAAGTAAACTCTATTCACCCCCCTCTATTCACCCCCCTCTAGAGTCGAGAACTTCGATAGCAAATGCTTAAACCGTTTTTATACACTCGCCGCAATTAGTTCATAGTATTTTTTCCTTAAAAACAGTAAATCTTAACTGATAGGACTAGACGTACGACTTAATATACTTCAAAAAGGCCCTATCTTTAAATTACAAAATTGGTGCCTAGGAAAGGAGTTAGGGGTGAGCCAGTATCCCTCGAAAGGAAGGTGGTGTATAACGGTACTTAGTTCGACCACCAAACTTATTCTTAGCTAGCCAATACGTAATTTTAATCAAGAACCCTGTGAGTATTATTAAAGTAAACTCTAAATCCCTTTCAGGTAAGGGATGTCCTTATTTTAATTTATCCCATTCCAGTAACGAAATGTGTTAAAAATCCATAAAGCCTGGTGTGAGGCATCTGTTAGGTTTAATTAATTAACTCTGTGGCGGGTCTAACCACTCTACCGTACAGCACACTGTCGGAGAGACTAGCGTGTTAGATTCTTTGGATTTTGAAGGGGCAATATGTCTTGAGGTTAAAGTCCCGGTGGACAAATACCCTTAGTCTTGGTCATTTTCCCTATGGTTTTAGGAACAACGAGTGGAGTACAAAACACAGTCTAGTGTTATACGTAAGGCCTAAGGTGATGGTGTGTACAAAACTAGGAGCGGAGAAGACTGGTCTGTTATTATCATTCACCATGATGATAAGGACTGTGTGGTTAGCTACCCACTTAAAAAGTGGACTGGGTAAGAACATATACTTAATTCATCTAACTAATTGCATCAGTCTTACCTAGCATACATTGCATCTTTAGGTTACTTAAAACCCAAATTACATAAATATTCATGCAAAATAAGGATTTATGAGACCCTTTACTTATATGCTTGTATGGGCATTCATATTAGTTAAGGTATAGCTTGAAAACTATATCTGCCATGTACTTACTTTTATAACTGAATTGAAACAAAGATCCTCAACTTATAAGGATATATGGGCACTCTTATAACCTGAGTTATTTTCGTTTTCCCTCTCTCGTTTCTTACTTGTCTTTCAAAAACATATCATATCAAAAATGTTTCTACTAAATACGGTAAAATCAGATTGTGGATGTGCTGAGGAAAAAGAAGTAATCCGACTTAGTCATTATGACTAATGATTTTCTATAAAACCATCCAGGTTCCCCGGAATTAGCAAGCCCCGCTATACCCCATCCAGCCCCAGTTCCAACCCTTGCAAGGAATCCCGGAAGTGGACATGGAGATACCTGCATTCATGGACCCTATACCTGATCAAGTGCTCGTAGCGGAGTAGGTTGTAAGAGAAGTAAGTAGTTGCCTATGCAACATAGCCCTCTCCTAGTTATAAGCCCTTATAGTATGTAGTTATAGCCTATGCAGCAGTAGCCCCATTTTTTGCCTAAGGCACTCTGTCGCCTTAGTAGATTTTGCTTAGCTCCCTTTTTTTAACTAAAGCGGTATGCCGCTTAGTCCCCCTTTTGTGATGGTCTTTATTTACCTGAGACATTTTGTACTAGACTCAGTCGGGTATGTTTTGCCAAGGACCCCAGTTATACTCTTATTCTGATCCTAATCATCTAATGGATATATATATAGCTGGGTTTTTTTTTCTTTTGTCTTCTATTTATAGTTGGAAAATTATGTTGTAATGAGTACTCTCCTCAAGGGACAAATGACATATGGTGGAGGATAGATTAAGTGCTAATACCATTATATGGCAATTGCCCCTGTCATAAGAACTTCCCCTAAGCCATGAACAATTACTAGGAGGGGAGGTTCTTATAATTATAGCTTGAGATTTCACCTTTACATGGAAAGCAAATAATGAGTACAAAGGAGGAATATGACGGCTAGAGGGAAGAGGGCACCAGAGGCCGCACAGTTTGACCAAGCAAGTCGGCAGACCGTGCGGAAATCTGATCATGCAGTTCGATATTCAAGGCCGAGCGGACTGCGCGATCAGGCTGAGAGGGAAGCTGTGGTTGTTGAAGCTAAGGAAGGCCACAAGGGATTGACCGTGGAGGCTGCACGGACTAAAAGTTGGAGTCCACAGGTTCTAATGTTTTGGATGACTACTTTGTTATCCGTGGTGTCTCTCCCGAATGAGAGGTATGGGGGCCTATTTCTTGGCTCTGGTCGGAGACGGTCCTGGTAATGTTACCCACGATAGGGCGGTGATATTTGACCAAGTCCGCAACATACTGCATACTGAAAAGGTAAGTCGGCCTCTGTTGGCAAGCTGGAGGAGCAGGCCGCCTTCTTCTGGAAGACTGAGTAACGAGTCCTCCTCAGCTACTGGAGGCTTGTCATTACTACTAGGCGACAAGAGCTTGGCGACCTGGCAGATTGAGGATGCAGGTCGCGCATACTAGCGAGGTGGAGCAGGTAGCCATTGCTGACTGACAGCCTGGAGGAATGTCGCCACTGCTGACTGGTAGCCTGGAAGCAGGTCGTCATTACTAACTGGCAGCCTAGAAGCAGTCATCATTACTGACTGGAATCTTGGTGGTAGGTCGCCACTGCTACTATGCGGCGAGCTGGAGGCTTATCGCTGTTGCTGATGGTGCGCGACCTGGAGGTATATCGTCATTGCTCACTGGCACCAGCTGGAGTTGAGTCTTCACCGTGTTGTGTGGTCTGGGTGGACATCATGTTGGGAGTCCGACAAGACTTGATCAGAGCTGGGAAATCTGAACCATTGGGTGGACTGAGGGGTAGTCCGCCTCTATTAAGCGGGCAGGGTGAATTGGAGCTCGCCTCCGTTGATCAGGGAAATAGGAAATCTGCTCCTATTGAGTGAAAACATCATTACGCCGTTGGCCTACCTAACCGCACGGCCTGTAGGGGAGGACTGTGTAAGCAGTCTGCAGCCCCTGCAGAATGAATAGCTTTTGCGTGATCTGGGCGGTTAGACTTGGGAGACTGCCCTAGCCGTGCGGCCTCAGCGGATAGATGAGTCTATTCGCTTGACCCAGCGAAGGGGCTGAGACAGGTTGCGACCTCCAGGGGGAACTTGGAGCAGGCCACGACTTGCGAGCTGGCTACCTAGGGAGGGATTGCTGATTTCTAGGTAAAAATAATCCCCGCACATTTTTTAGTCCCGAAGGAAACTTCAAAAAAGTAGGAGACCCACGAAAATCATGATCCTCCCCTCGAAAGAAAAAAGAGGCTGGGAGAGATAGAACCTGATGTCTCTCCTTAGAAAAGGTTTGCCAATGCCTACACTTTTTTCTACAAAGGAAAAGTTATTGCAGGAGAAAAGAGGCACATCTTGTGCATACATGAGTTGCTTTTACAAAAAGAAGAAGACTTGTGAATGTCTTCAACTGAGTTCTGCAAAACAAAGATGATAGGAGGTAGAGAAGGGTTATATCTTGCAAGTAATTTGAGGAAACTTGCAAGCGTTTGCGAATCTCTGCAAAAGAAGAGTGAGAAACAGACATGAAAAGAAATTAATTTGCAAGTACCTGGAGGGAACTTGCAAGTGTCTGCTAATCTCTGCAAAAGAAGAGTGAGAAGCAGACAAGAAAAGAAATTAAGTTGCAAGTACCTGGAGGGAACTTTCAAGCGCCTGCTAATCTCTACAAAAGAAGAGTGAGAAGCAGACATGAAAAGAAATTAAGTTGCAAGTACCTGGAGGGAACTTTAAAGCATATGCTAATCTCTGCAAAAGAAGAGAGAGAAGCAGACATGAAAATAAATTAAGTTGCAAGTACCTTAAGGGGACTTTAAAATATATGCTAATCTCTGTAAAAGAAGAGTGAGTAGCAGATATGAAAGAAAAGTAAGTTTCAAGTACCTATAGGGAACTTGCAAATATCTGATAATCTCTATAAGTGGAGATCGAGTAGTAGATATGAAAGGAAAATAAGTTGCAAGTACCTGAAGGGGACTTGCAAATATCTGTTAATCTATGCAAAAGAAGTGTGAGTAGTAGATATAAAAGAAAACTAAGATACAAGTACCTAAAGAGAACTTGCAAATATCTGCTAATCTCTGCAAGAGAAGAGTAAGTAATAGACATAAAAAGAAATAAAGTTGCAAGTACTTGGAGGGAACTTGCAAGCATCTGTTAATCTCTATAAAAGAAGAGTGAAAAGAAGACATGAAATGAAATTATGTTTCAAGTACATGGAGGGAGCTTGCAAGCATCTGTTAATCTCTACAAAAGAAGAGTGAGAAATAGACATGAAAAGAAATTAAGTTGCAAGTACCTGAAGGGAACTTGCAAATATCTGCTAATCTGTGCAAAAGAAGAGTGAGTAACAGATATGAAAGAAAAGTAAGTTGCAAGTACCTGAAGGAACTTGTAAATATCTGCTAATCTCTGCAAGAGTAGAGCGAGTAGCAGATATGAAAGGAAAATAAGTTGCAAGTACCTGAAGGGGACTTGCCAATATCTTCTAATCTCTGCAAAAGAAGAGTGAGTAACAATATGAAAGAAAACTAAGTGGTAAGAACCTTATGGGAACTTGAAAATATTTGCTAATCTCTATAAGAGAAGAGAGAGTAGTAGATATGAAAGGGAAAATAATTTTCAATTACCTGAAGGGGACTTGCAAATATCTACTAATCTCTACAAAAGAAAAGTGAGTAGTAGATATAAAAGAAAACTAAGCTACAAGTACCTGAAGGAAACTTGCAAATATTTGCTAATCTCTGTATGATAAGAGCGAGTAGCAGATATGAAAGGAAAATAAGTTGCAAGTACCTGAAGGGGACTTGAAAATATCTCCTAATCTCTGCAAAAGAAGAGTGAGTAGAAGATATGAAAGAAAACTAAGCTTCAAGTACCTGAAGAGAACTTGCAAATATCTACTAATCACTACAAGAAAAGTGTGAGTAACAGACATGAAAAGAAATTAAGTTACAAGTACCTGGAGAGAACTTGCAAGCGTCTGCTAATCTCTACAAAAGAAGAGTGAGAAGAAGACATGAAAAGAAATTAAGTTGCAAGTACCTTGAGTGAACTTGCAAGCATCTGCTAATCTCTGCAAATAAAGAGTGAGAAATAGACATGAAAATAAATTAAGTTGTAAGTACCTAAAGGGAAATTGAAAATATCTCCTAATCTCACAAAAGAAGAGTGAGTAACAGATATGAAAGAAAAGTAAGTTGCAAGTACCTGAAAGAACTTGCAAATATCTGCTAATCTCTACAAGAGAAGAGCGAGTAGTAGATATGAAAGGAAAATAAGTTGCAAGTACCTGAAGGGGAATTGCAAATATTTGTTAATCTCTGCAAAAAAAAAAGAGTGAGTAACAGATATGAAAGAAAACAAAGTGGTAAGTACCTGATGGGAACTTACAAATATATGTTAATCTCTGCAAGAGAAGAACAAGTAGCAGATATGAAAGGGAAAATAATTTTCCAGTACCTAAAGGGGACTTGCAAATATCTGCTAATCTCTGCAAAAGAAGAGTGAGTAGTAGATATAAAAGAAAACTTAGCTGTAAGTACCTTAAGGGATCTTGCAAATATTTACTAATCTCTATAAGATAAGAGCGAGTAGCAGATATGAAAGGAAAAAATGTTGTAAGTACCTAAAGGGGACTTGCAAATATCTGCTAATCTCTGCAAAAGAAGTGTGAGTAGCAGATATGAATGAAAACTAAGCTGTAAGTACCTAAAGGGAACATGCGAATATCTGCTAATCTCTGAAAGAGAAGAGCGAGCAGCAGATATAAAAGGAAAATAAGTTGCAAGTAACTGAAGGGGACTTGCAAGTATCTGCTAATCACTGCAAAAAAGAGTGAGTAGTAGATATGAAAGAAAACTAAGTTGCAAATACCTGAAGGGAACTTGCAAATATTTGTTAATCTCTGCAAAAGAAGAGTTATTAGCAGATATAAGAGAAGAGTAAGTCGGGTACCTGAGGAGTTTATGGATAAATCTTCTGCTAAAAGTTATTGCGATAAGATTGATATGATTAGACTACCGAAGGAACATCCATGAAATCCCATTGTTGACTGAGTAAGCAAAATCAAGTAGAGATCACACCACAGCAATAAGCTTCTTACTTAGTCAGATATGATATCCCAATATGAAATCCTAAAAAGTAAGATGAAAGCACTGACTAGACTTCAGCTGAATAGTTTGTCAATAAAGAGAACCAGATTCTCTGATTATCAGTTAGTGTCAGAACCATCCAATAAGAGTAGAAGAGAGCTTGTTAACCATCATCTGATAGGGCTTCATGCAAGTCGAGCATATAAGATGAGCATAAGAAAAAAAGATGTTACAAATCCTTTGGATAGGTCGGATTAAATCTGTTAACCAGTAAAAAGGCAATTGATAAAAGGAGGTCTATACTCGAAGATGACTAAAAAAGGCCGGATGTGCCTCAGGTGTTTCCGAGGGCCTTATGCATCGCCTGCCCATGAAAGTTCAACAAGAGTGTAGTTCTACCTAGAGTGGACTAGCCGCATTACCTTGAAAGGGCACAAAGGAGAAAAATTCACAAAATCCTGAGAAGGAACGGAAACTACATTGCTCACATACCTCGGGTTACAAACAGTTTTGATCAGTTTGACTAGATGCACCAAGTGGTCTATACCATTTCTTGTCTTTGGAAAGATCAACAACGTTGTTTGCCCTGCAAAAGCACGGATTGAGAGTACCATAGAGTATTCGACTATTACAGTCATGAGATGATCAAAGAGACAAGGCTACACTTGATCTCCATTTCTTGTCAAACAAAGATCATCGTAACTATAATGTATCCCTAGCAAAGCACAGCAGAGCCAACACACTGGGAACTCCCTTGTGTTCACTGTGTGTTAGATACCGGCTAGGATTCAAAGTCCCGTATTCCTTCGCACGAGAGTTGGATGGCTTCCACTGCACATACGCAAACACTCCCCTCTATATGTGGTCATTATTGTCTTATGCTAGAGCCTAACCTCGAGGGGGCCCTAAGCAAGACTCTATGATATCTCAGTTGTTCAGCGATCTCTTTGGCAAAGAGAAAGTAGAGGAGGAGCCACTCCAAAAAGAGAAATGTGTCAACACGGGATCTCTGACGTAATAATTTATTGAAATGAATGAAAGAACATTTAAAAGTGTTTTTACAGAAAAAATGTTTGAAGAATGAAAAGCAAAAACAACCAGCCATTTTTATGAGGAGCTTTGGGGACTTTGCGATGTCCTTCTTTAGCTCAGAATAGTCTTCCCAAAGGTCCTTCATCCCTAACGTCGATGGATTCATTGTCGATGAAGTTGCTGATTTGCTTTGTTCTTTTTGATCCTAGAGAGGGGTTCTCTACTTCTTTGCCCTTTGAAGTATATGGATCAGAATGATCAGGCTTTCGTAAGAATTCATGGAATTTGCCTAGCTTCAGCATTTTTTCAATCAACTGGCGAAGAGCTCGACAATTTTAAGTTGAATGCCCCCTTCTTTGTGAAACTCACAAAATAGATCTGAATCTCTTGATCTTTGATCTGCTGGCTAGTAAGGACTCTTATTATTAGCCTTACCCTTCATGACTTGGCTTACTTCTTGCATGGCCTCATCTAGTTCGGACTCTAGCAGGTCATCATCTTACTGCTGATGAACCGATGCTACTTGCAAAGCTTTGATTCGCAATAGTAACAATTGATCTCGGGCACGATCCTGTCCCGGGAAGGGGTGTTGATGACGTTGAAATCTTCTTCTTTTCTTTGTGGGGGATGGGAAATCTTTCCGAGGAGACCTCAAAGGTTGCTAATAACAAGAAGAATCTTTCTCTAATACAAGCTTAGAGATGAAGCTGAGATTGCTCTTCTCACCTCCGATGTAAGAGTGAGCTAAGGCAATCAACTCTTGATATGTCCTTGGTGCTCAGACATTACCCTCAAACTTAAGTGGTCCTTCAAGCAGACCATGAATAAGAGCCACTCGATACATTTCTTGTTCTACGATCTCAATGTCCAATATTTTTTTTTTGAAATGATCCACAAAATGAGACCAAGTCTCGTTCTCTCATTATCTGATCTCGAAGAGGGATTCTAGACCTCCCTTTCTCTTTGTAGAGGTAAGGAGCCTGTGCAAAAAATCTCTTCACAAATCAGCAAAGGAAGCGATGGACTGAGGATGCAGTCTATAGAACCATTCTCTCACTTGTCCATCAAAGGATGTCACGAAGACTTTGCATTTGGTAGCATCTGAAAGGGTCCTTGTAAATGTTTGCTTTAAGATTAAGAATGAACTAGAGGGGGGTGAATAGGTCCATTTTATCTATGGATACCCCTTCAATTAATCAGAGTTCTACTTTCCTTTAAAATGATTAACACAGTCAGATAATCAAGATAAACTTATCAGTAATTAGAAAAATTATTACAGCACAACAATTTAGCAAACACAACACAATGCACACAGATTTACAATGGTTCCCCAACTTATGGGTACATCGACTTTCGCCCTTCGCCTATCTAGCAATGAACTAGATTCAGCCAAACTCCTTCTCTTTTTTTTACTCAGATCCTCAGAAATTACAGCTCAGAGCCCAGCTGGCTCCTACCACTCAGACTATACAAGTCTTAACACTCAGATCAATAAAATCCTATGCCTCAAGTTCTTCTTAAGAACTCTATCTTAGAATGAATCCACACTCCTACTCCTTAGGAAAATCCTGCCCTATAACTCAAAGAAATATCTACATCTCCTACCTAAGGCTATCCCAGCCCTACCTCAACATTTATAATATAGGCTTACAACATAAAGAGAATAATTCTCCTACACTCAGATCTACAGATAGATCTTACACAATTAGTGATGGTAATTGATATAAAATCAGAAAATGTCACCCAGTAAGAGAGAAATGATTAACAACTTATTGATCTAATGTTGATGAATTTTCTTTCTTTAAACTAGTCAAGATAGATCTGATCCAACCCTTCTTAGCTTTTGAAAGCATCTTGAAGTAGAAAATTAGGGTAGATCAAGGCTGGAGAAATGTTGAAGATAATTCTTGATCTGGCTTCTCCCCACCGTCTAAATTTGTAGCTAATGCTTCTAATATCTGACTTCAATAATTATGATTGTTCTTCTTCTAGTTGTCCTATCTCTATTTAAGAGTTTATCCCTTTAAATAGGCTCTGATAGGAGTAACCGGCTGATCCATTTAATAACTGACATCTGATAGTTCTAACAGTTGTCAGTACCTCCGTCTTTATTTCTGTTCTTATGAAACAAATCTGCTTGAATAGTTGACAATTGACGGTTGAATGCGTCGACACAAGTCCTGGGTGTCGACAATGCTCTTGTAGTTGTGTCGACATACATCTGAATGTGTTGACACAGCTCTTCAGCTTGTTTCGACACAACTTATATAGAATGTGTCAACACTAGTCCTGAGTGTCGACACAGCTTGCTTCCAGTCACGTCACAGCTTGAATATAGTGTGTCGACACAGTTTTCCTTAGTGTCGACACAACTTCTCTTTGTCTCGACATAACTTATTCAGTGTGTGTTGACACTAGTCCTGAGTGTCTTGATGCTTTTATACTTAGCTTTATTTTCCCGCACACATGAACTTAACATCCATCAAATATAACTATGTGTATATCATTGAGCTGAAATGACTTCTTCAAATCAAGTACATTATGACCAATATACTCAACAATCTCCCCCTATTTGGAGAAGTGATAACCACAATTCAATGATATACAACATGATACCAAAATATAAGGATAAAGACATAAGAATAAAGTGCAATATTATATGTGAAATACCACTCACAAAAACACATTAAAAACAATAATGCTGAATAGAGGATAAGGCAAAAATTCGCAATCCTTATTAAAAACACATGAAATGTTGAATAACCCAAGATTTTCATTAACAGTTTATCACATAGTTTACTACTACAAACTTTGGTTACTTAAAAGTTACAAATCAAGTTTTTAATATGAAAGCTAAAACTAAAAAAAATCCTAAGGCAGCTCAAGTTCCTTGATAACTATGCCTTTTCCAGATAGTATCTTGGCTTTCACCTCAGACACTTTATCCTTAGCAACCTCCTTTCCTTTGTCATTCTTAGCTTTAGCTTTAGAATTGCATCTTATTTTAGTCTTTGTCTTTCAAAGTAATGGTATGACTTTGGAAAATATTTGCTAGGCTCAATAGACTTAGCAGGAAGCTTTCCTTTCTTCATATCATATTTGAACTTTTGGATAACTTGCTGCTGCTTAAGTTGTTTGTCCCATTCCAGTTCACTGTGCCATTTGCCCCTATCTGTGACATTAGCATTTATAGCCTTCCATGCAGTAAGAATTATTGATCTGTAGGTTGGACTCCATTGCTCAAAATCTAGTCTAGTCTCAGCTTGTTCTTTAAACCTTTTCTTTGATCACTGAGCCTTTATCTCTGGAGTTGTAGAAGACTTGTCCACTTTCTCACAAATTAAATTCTGATCTAATCCTTGTGGAGGAATATATATATGTTGGACAAATGCTTGAATATACTCAAAATTAGCTTGTGCTATAGGATGATTAAAATCATAGATTTTAGTAGGAGGTGCTTCAAGTAGAGGTGGTTGACAACTAGATTCAGCAATTTGATCTCCATGATACCATAAGATAGAAAAGCCTAAAGTGTCTCTGACATTGTTTGATATCCAGGTAGCATGTTTAGAAATGGCCTTAATCATTACCTTCTCCCCCTTTATGACTTCTCTTTCAATATGATCCCTCAAATACTTTTTATGAAATCTTACTTGACAATCTAGATAATTAATTCCTGATGTTACTGTGTTCTTAACTTTGAGTAAATTGTTTTCCAAAATCTTATCAGAAGTCTTGATGTCCTTTAGCAGAGATTCTGAATCAGTTTTCAATTTGGTGTCTATATCTATTTCAGTGGTATTAAGTTTGGTTTCTAAAGCAATTGTTTGATTCTTTATTTCTCCCAGTGTTGTATCATGCATTGCTATCATATTGTCATTCATTCTGTTCTGATTCTCAAAACATCGCCCGCTTGACTGCAATATCATCCATTAGTTGTTTGGCTTTCTGTTATTTCTTGGCCAGGTATACAACAGCATGTGCACCTTTCTCAAAAAAAGTAGTCATTTCAGTTTTCAAGAGATTGACTTCAAATCTTATTGACTTATTATCTTGAGCCAGTTGAAACTGCAGTTCTTTGTTGCTTTCATCTACATAC
Source organism: Platanthera zijinensis (assembly GCA_039513925.1). Classification (NCBI taxonomy): domain Eukaryota; kingdom Viridiplantae; phylum Streptophyta; class Magnoliopsida; order Asparagales; family Orchidaceae; genus Platanthera; species Platanthera zijinensis. The sequence continues at coordinate 190,626,127 of CM077087.1, forward strand.
TTCTGTAGATCTTGCCTTTTCTTATCAAGCATGATCTGTAGTTGAACTAGCAGAAAGCTATTATCCATTACAGGAGCTTATGGTGGTCCAGATTTAAGGTACAGTTTGTAGCTCTTGCTCCTCTTCTTAATTTCAAAAAACTTTCTTTTCATTCAGTTGAGAAGCTTCTGCTTCCTCAGATTAAGAAGAACTAACTTCTTCAACTTGAGGTGTCTTTATGGTTTTGTCAGTATCTGGGGCCAACTCCCCCTCAACTCTTGTACCTTCCTTATTAATATTAATATTGTTCATGGTAATATCTGCATGTAAATTTCAGCATCAGGTACTTCATTCTGGGGAATTTCAGTTATCTCCCCTAAATATTAGTTTCTTCAAACAGAAGAATGTCTTCTTCAGTCTCTTTCTCAGATATTTCATGATCAGAATCTTTAGATTTTTCTAGGTCCTTTACAACATCCAATATAATAGTAGTAGCTATGTCCATTGGCAATTCATTGAGGTTCTCGCCCTCAATTTGTTCTCTTTCTAGAATGTTCTCCCCCTACACGTAAACACTGGTTACATGTGAGTGCCTTGGAGATCTGCCTTGTTCTTCCTCAGTATCCTTATCTGAACTAAAATTCACCTCTTATTCAGAATCACTAGAGGATACAACTTCCTTTACCACAGATTTCTTGCCTGTTGCCTCTTTTGTCCTTTTTGGTTCTAGTGTCTCTTTAGTCAAGACTTTGTCCCATCTAGACAGGATTCTAAGGTCCATTCTCCTCATATGATTTATCTTAGTTCCATTTTTCTGATTGATATTATCTTGGAATGACCTTTACCAGATACTAACTAATTATCCTGCCCATATTTTGCTTCTGAATTCCTTCTGTAATTTAATCAATAACCACCCTATTTCAGTCAGTTGTGTTTTTTAAAGTAATCCTTATCATCTGGTTAACCATAAATTTGGAAAGCCTGTCATGTGCTCCAGTATTACAGAGGAGCACCTTTCCTACTATCTCAGATAAAAGTTTTCCTTGGGAATTAATTCCCTTCCTGTTTAAAGAATTTCCAAAACTAGTGGTTGGAGCTAGGCCACACCATTCTAATGCTTCAATAGTCTTGCTTGAATCCAGTTAATCTTCCTGGGCAGTTTTTGGAATCTGAAAGAATTTATCCAGTATTTTGATTGTGACCTTTACTCTTGTTCCATTAACATTAGATTTATTTTTACCCGACTTAGGATTTAGTGAGGCATTAGAGAAAAATTCAGATACCTCTCTCTTCTAAATTTTGGTTGGTTTTGAAAGAAGATTCTCAAGACCTGCCTCATTGACAAGGTCAATCACCTTATTTATATCTTATGGAGCGGAGACGAAGGAGTTGCACACTAGTTCGTATCCTTCGTTGATGTTTTCATCCTTCTTGGGTGCCATTCTTGTTGAAAGAGCTTGAGTTATAGAGGATTCGACTATGGATTTCTAGGTCTCGACACACAACGATCAATCTCTCAAGATTTCTAGTGAGTGATGTAGACAAAACCTTATACATCCTATTTATATTATCTATCTTTTGAAGGTGAAAAGGCACGCTACATTTAGTAATTTTCTAGTTATAGGGAAATATCTAGTAACGACTTGGAAAACCTAGTCTGTCGAGATGTGTCGACTTAAGTCAACACAAGTTAATCTCTCTCGACTCACACCTCAAGGTCTCGATAACCTTATGTCTCCACACTAATTTATAATGTCTCGACATACTATCACTATTCAGTGTCGATACTTTGTCAAGTGTCTCGACACATGATTACTTATAGTGTCAACACACATTCTGGTGTCTCGACATAATACTACCTATAATGTCGACACACACTGTGGTGTATCGACACAATTCTTTGACTTTGAAAAATTTTGAGTTCTGAATATAATTTCTTGACTTTAATCAAGTTTTCTTGGTTATTATGTTTTGTATACCTGGTTAGTCATCTTTCTAAGAGTTGTACAAACTTTTGTTAATACTAATTGTACATATTTATTCTATGTTCAACATGCCTAGTTCAAATTTAAAATAATTGAACTTGCTTTTATCTAGGGGTTTTGTAAAAATGTCAGCAACTTGTATTTCTATTACAGAATACTATAAGCTTATATTTTTTTTTCAACATTCTCTCTGAGAAAGTGAAATCAAATTTCTATATGTTTTGTTGTACTGTGAGAAACAGGATTATTAGCAATAGAAATCGCACTAGTAGAATCACAAAACATAACAGATTTACTTAGCTGTACACTGTAGTCCAGTAGTTGATGTTGAATCCACAACAATTGTGCACAACAGCTCCCAGTAGATATATACTCAGATTCTGCTGTAGTGATTGCAATACTTGTTTGCTTCTTACTCCTCTAACTTATAAGTCTTTTCCCTAGAAACATGCAAGTTCTAGAAGTACTTTTTCTATCTTCTTTACACCCTGCAAAATCTGCATCTGTTTACCCTATATGTTAAAAATCACTATCCCTAGGATACAAAATCCCAAGATTGGGTGTGCCCTTAAGATATCTTAGTATTCTCTTTACAGCAGTATAATGAGACTCCTTGGGGCATGCTTGGTACCTAGCACAAACACATGTTGAGAACATAATATATGGCCTACTAGAAGTTAAATACAGGAGTGATCGAATGATGCCTTTATACAAGGTTTCATCAACTAATTTCCCAGATTAATCCTTATATAGTGACACAGAAGAACCCATTGGTGTTCTCATGGTAGAAGAATTCTCCATACCATATCTCTTTATCAAATCCTTAGTGAACTTATATTGGGAGAGATATTCCATCCTCAAATTGTCTAACTTGGAATCCCAAAAAGAACTTTTGCTCACCCATGCTGCTCATTTCAAACTTGCCTTACATAATCCTTGAAATTTACTACACAAATTCTCATTAGTAGAACCAAAGATTATGTCATCTACATAAATCTGGACTAGGATGCTTGATCCTTTGATGTCCCTAAAAAATAGTGTCTTATCTATCTTTCCTCTAGAGAATTTGTTCTCTATATGAAAGGTAGACACGGTCTCATACCAGGCTCTAGGTAGACTTGTGCAATCTGAAAACATAGTTGTTGTGCTTAGGGTTAACAAAACCTTGTGGCTGCTCTACAAAGACTTCCTGCTTCAGTGTACCATTTAGGAATGCTGACTTTACATCCATCTGGTAGACCTTGTATCCTTTGAATGCTACATGATCTAAAAACAACCTTATGGCTTCTATCCTAGCTACAGGTGCAAAGGTTTGGTCAAAGTCTAACCCTTCCTCTTGTTTATATCCTTTAGCCACTAATCTAGCTTTGTTCTTTACTATAACACCATAATCATCTAATTTATTCTAGTAAATCCACTTAGTACCTATCACATTGTGATCACTGGTTCTAAGAATTAAATTCCAGACTTTGCAACTCTCAAATTGATTAAGCTCTTCTTGCATAGCCATAATCCAGTTGGGGTCTGAATTGGCTTCTTCAAACCGTTTAAGTTCTACCTGAGAGAGAAAACTAGAGTTTAGAACCTCATTGAGATGTCTACTCATAGTAGTTACTCCTAATATGGCATCAACTATTATTTGATCAATAAGATGATCTCTAAGGGGTCTAACTGCTACTGGCAGGTGCCTACCATTACCTAGTACTGCAGGAGGATTAGGATGATTCTCTTTCTTCCCCTAGGCAGTTGCAGTATCTTCTCTAGGAATTTCTATATTGTCTCTAATGTGTAACTTTAGATCAGGTGAGTCACTTATTTTTAGCTTTTCCTTTCTTGAGTCTACAACATCTAAATCCGAGTTGTTAGAGATCTCATTAAATAAAACAGATGATTCATCAAAAACTACATTGATAGATTCTTCTACAATTTGATGTTTCAAGTTGTAGATCATGTATGCTTTGTTATGAAGACTATACCCTACAAAGATTAATTCATAGGATTTTTCTAAGAACTAGGTTAGATAAGTTTTCCCATTGCCCAAAACATAGCACTTACTACCAAAACTTTTGAAGTATGACAGATTTGGTTTTCTGCCTTTCATTAGTTTATAGGGAGTCTTGTTGTGATTCTTGTTGATCAATGCTCTATTCTGAACATAGCATGTTGTGTTTACAACCTCAACCCATAAATATTTTGGGAGAGATGTATCACTCAACAATGTTCTTGCTGCCTCAATAAGAGTTCTATTTTTCCTCTCAGCAACTCCATTTTGCTATAGTGTTCTTGGAGAGGAGAATTCCTGAAAGATTCCCAGTTCCTTACATAAATTTGACATCTTTTCAGATTGAAATTATGTACTATGTTCACTTCTATGTTTGACCACAGAACATCCCATCTCATTTGAATTTGTTTGACAAAATCAGCAAGGATGTCTAGTTTTTCAGACTTTCTCCTTAAGAAGAATACCCAAGCAAACTTGGTGTGATCATCCACAATCATATAGGTATAGGACTTCCTACCCAAACTAAGAACTTGCATATGACCAAATAGATCCATATGAAGTAAGTATAGACACCTCGCAGTGTCTTTGGACTGAATGTTCTTAAAGGAAATTTTTGTTTGTTTGTTTGTATTTTTGACATGCAGAATATAAGCCTTCTTTAGAGCATTTGAGTTGTGGACTATTTCTAACTAAGTCCATAGAGAATAGTTTACTCATAGCTATGTAGTTTAAGTGAGCTAGCCTCCTGTGACATTATACACATAAATAGTCTTTCTCACTAGCTACAAGGCATAGAAGTGATTTATAGAAAATAAATGTTCCCACTCCTAGTGCCTGACAAGATGATCTCTTGATCACTTTAATTCCTTATCAAACACTTGTCATTGTGGAAAACAATTTCATACCCTATATCACAAAGATGACTTATGATTATAAGATTGTGGTTCAATCCTTCCACAAAAGCCACTTTAGTGATGGAAACTAGGCCATTAGAAATGTTAACATATCCTTTGGTGAGTCCTTTCTCTGACCCTTCAAAGATGACTTTTGGTCCATTCTTAACTGGAGTGTAATCTCTTAGTAAACTACTTGATCTAGTCATGTGCCTAGAATAGCCACTATCCAAGTACCATATTAACCTACTTTTGGTACTTATCTCTACTTATAAACATAGATTTAGTTCACCTTAGGCACCCAAATAGTTTTGTGGCATTGGTTCCTGTGAGGCTTTAATGTGTGAAACACGGCAGGCTTTCTAAATAAAGCTGGTTGAAACTTATATGAAGGGACTGTTGGATTATACCAACAATCTACGATAAAATGCCCAACCTTCCCATAGCACCAACACTCAAATCAGTAGTATCTTTTCTTTAGTTGCACATTTGAAGTTGTTCTTTTGTGCAACACAAAATTATCATCAAACTTCCAATGTAATGGTGCAAAATTTACACACTTACCTATCAGATTTAGGTGAGATGCACTGGGACCAGTTCCAAAAATTTCTTGGCTTCTTGGATTGATCACTTTTTGTGGTGCTTCTTGTCCTATATTGCCTTTAGATGTCTGATCCTTCCAGCAAGGCTCTTTATTGACCTTACTGGTTGAGCACTCAGACCTCATGTGTCTAGGAACACATGATCTCATGCATCTATTAGAAGACAGATACTCGACTGGTTGCCTAACCGGACCACTTAGAGCTTTACCCCTGGGTAAATACTTCTTTTTAAACTTTTTGTTCTTACCATATCCTACACCACTTCTAAATGGTGCAGAAAAGGTATCTATGATAGGTAGCACTGACTTAGGTTTTGAGAGAGAATTGAGTCAGGAGATGTCTTTCCTGTGTAAGATTTGATTCGAGGACTTTGACAGTCTTGACCTGCTCTATTATCACCTCTGCCTAGCTATCTATCTTGTTAGTTAGTTCTATAAGTTTTAGTTTTTGTAGGTCCAACTTTGTGTTGCCACTTATCAACTGAAAAGATACTCCTCTCAATGATTATAATTCTTTGGCTGATCCTTAGCAAGCTGTTTGCTTGCAATCAATGCCTTTAGTAACCTACCATATCAATTGATAAGGGAGTTAAAATCAGCTTCAGTGTCTGAATCATGTTCTTTACTATTAGAGGAGTGTGAACATGATTCATTTTCTGATGTAGAAAAAGAATCTGAGGCTAAACAATGTGAGATTTATATTACCTTAGCAGGATCTGAACAATCCTGATCTTCTTCTCTTGGTTGGGTTTCCTCAATAGCGATCAGGCCCATAAGAGCCTCCTCCTCTTCTGATTCTGATGAATCAGACTCACTGTTAGATAGTGTCAATTGTCTTTTTTCCAAGAGGCTTTTGTCAGCCTTCTTGTGTTGTCCATCTTTCAAGTTTTCTAACTTTTTCTCCTTTCTTTTTGCTTGGCAATCAGCTATGACATGGCCTTTTCTGTTGCAACAATAACACACTATATTAGTCTTAATATATTTATTCTGTGAAGATTCATACTTGTCCCCAGATTTATTCTTCCTGGGTTTCTCTGGATGATTGGTCTTCTCGAGAGAATTATCTCCAGCTAGACCCTTCCAGCTGCCCTTCCTTCTTCTCCTTAATATCTTCTTGAACTGTTTAGAGAAGAGAGATAGTTCCTCCTCAGTCAGGTCTCCTCCTAATGAGGAAGATTCTGAACACTCAGAAGTTATTTCCAGTCTTTCTGTGAGTGTTGACTTCTCAGACTTTTCTGGATGACTCAGCCTTTAGGGCCATGGTCTTTTCTCTACTGTGTGCTCTAGAAGAATCTTCTTAAGACATCCTTAGATTGAGTTGTAACTCATGTGACAACAGCTTGCTAAATAGGGCCTAGGAGGTCTAAGTTGGCTAATTCCCCATTTCTCTTATGGCATAGATCTTGATGTCCCATTCCTTATTCAGGGACCTCGAGATCTTGTCATTAAGTTCATAGTTTGTAAAGCTTCTGCCATAAGTCCTCAGGTTGTTTACAATTCTAAAGAACTTTTCAAAACATTCAGCCACAGTGTCTTTCATATCTTGTCTGAAGGCTTCATACTGTTGGTTTAGCAGAGATTTCCGATCATCTTTGACCTCATCAGTACCTTCCTTGTAGACAATCAATGACTGCCATATTTCTTTGGTTGTCTTGCAATGAATCATATTCTGAAAAGTGGAATCATCTATTGCACGTACTATTATATTTTATGCCCTTTTATCCATAAATGCCAAAATTATTTCATCCTTATCCATCTCCATGTAAGTCTTCGGTGTCTTGATGTTTGCATCAAGAACTAACACTTTTATTGGAATGAAAGGTCCTTCAATCACTGTGATGTAAATTCTTAGATCTGCTGCCTCAATGAATAATCTTACTCTCTCCTTCCATATTCCAAAGTTTTCTTTAGAGTGGACAGGAAGCTTAATGGAATTGTTGTCCCTCCGAGCCATGATATATCTTACCCTGTAATCCTTTGGATTCTCACTAGGTTGATATGCGTTTTTTTAGTGAACCTCCCTCTGATACCAATTGTAAATGTTTTCTTTAGGATTGAGAATGACCTAGAGGGTGGTGAATAGGTCTAATTTAAACTATGGGTACCCCTTTAATTAATTAGAGTTCTACTTTCCATTAAAATGATTAACAAAGTCAGATAATCAAGATAAACTTAATTGCAATTAGAAAAATTATCACAAAACAGCATTTCAGAAAACAGAACACAATATACACAGATTTATAGTGGTTCCCCAACTTAAGGGTACATCCACTTTCCCCCTTCGCCTATCTAGCAATGTACTAGATTCGACCAAACTCCTTCTCTTTATTTTACTCAGATCTTCAGATCTTACAACTCATTGCCCAGCTTGATCCTACCACTCAGACTATACAAGTATTACCACTCAGATCACCAAGATCATACACCTCAAGTTCTTCTCAAGAACTCTACCTCAGAATGAATCAACACTTCTACTCCTCAGGCAAATCCTGCCCTACAACTCAGAGAAATACCTACTTCTCCTGCCTCAGACTATCCCCGTCATACCTCATCCTTTATAACACATGCTTACAAAATAAAGAGAATAATTCTCCGACACTCAGATCTACATATAGATCTTACACAATTAATGATGGTAAAAGAAATAGATTCAGAAAATGTCACCCAGCAAGATAGAAATGATTAATAGCTTGTTGATCTGATCTTGATGAATTTTATTTCTTTGAACATGTCAAGATAGATCTGATCCAACCCTTCTTAGTTTTTCAAAGCTTATTGAAGTAGAAAATTAGGGTATATCTAGGCTGGAGAAATGTCAGTACCTCCGTCTTGATTTATGTTCTTAGGAAACAAATCTGCTTGAAAAGTTTACACTTGATAAGTTAATTCATCGACACAAGTCCTGAGTGTCCACACTGCTCTTGTTGTGGTGTCAACATACATCTGAATGTGTTGACACAACTCTTCAGCTTTTTTTGACACAGCTTATGTAGAATATGTTGACACTAGTCCTGAGTGTCGACATAGCTTGCTTCCAATGACGACACAGCTTGAATATAGTGTGTCGACACAGTTGTCCTTAGTGTCGATACAACTTCTTTTTGTCTCGACACAACTTATTCAGTGTGTGTTGACACTAGTCCTGAGTGTCTCAACGCTTTTGTACTTAGCTTTATTTGCCTACACACATGAACTTAACATCCATCAAATATAACTATGTGTATTTCATTGAGCTGAAAGGACTTCTTCAAATCAAGTACATTGTGACCAATATACTCAGCTGTCCTGAGAGATATGGCTGATTCAAAAGCTTGAAGGTGCTTCATTAGATCAGTCTCTCAGGTGTAAATTGGCAACCACGGCTCTCTGAAGTTAACCGGAGTTGGTTCATGCAAAACATTCTCTAAAAATGATGACGGCTCTTCCTGCTCTCCGGGAACATAAGAAAAAAAGGGATCATAAGCCTTAGCTGCAAAAGGAGAAGGAGGATAGATGGGAAAAGCTGTTGCGAGAGGAGTAAAGGCAGGAGCTGATGAGTAGGGATGAATTCCCTGAAAATTTAGAAATCTTATTGGACTTCCTCTGGCAGCTTCCCGGAATAAGTTTTGACGAGCTATGAACTCATTATTTTGATACCGCAAAGGGACTCTATGCCCTTGTAGAAAGGTTGGTGGGTAAACAGGAGGATAGACCGGTGGATAGACCAGTAGATAAGTTTGTGGATTCTCTAATATTGGTGTTGGATTGACTAGAGGAAATTGTGCTGATGCAGATTGCATTTCTAATCGCTGCGTGATAACAGCTAGAGTACGGCTGTTTGCTTGAAACAGTTGGGTTGTTTCTTTGAAGAATGCTCCAAGGCTTCCCAGAGAGGATCTTCACTAGGATTTGAAGGAGCAAGGTTCTCACCTGGTTGATGGTCTAACATGAGTAACCTTTGATTTTCACTGTCTGTTTAAGATATGAAGGTCGCGTGTTATATGTTGATGCAAAAAATGTGCTCTTCCGATAGCTTGCTCAAGAGTGGAGCACGGTCGATCTGGGATGTGGGGATAAGAAGGGAGGTTAATGAGGAACTAATAAGTAGACAATTACGTTAATAGTTGGGATTGATGGTTGAGACCGAGAGAGGGGAAAAGAGAGGGGGTCGCTTGTAGTGGAAACAACAGAGTTCACCCGCAATTGCTTAAATGCAACTCCTGTGATGGGATTTCCTTTGATTATGAATCGATATTACAACTTCAGATTGCACCTTTACATGGAAAGAAAATAATGGGTATAAAGGGGGAAGCTGGCAGCTAGAGGGAAGAGGGCGACAGAGGCCGCACAGTTTGACCAAGCAGGTCGACAGACCGCGCGGAAAGTTGATCCCGCAGTTTGCTACTCAAGGTCGAGCGGGCTATGCGATCAGGCTGAGAGGGCAGCTGAGGTTGCTAAAGTCAGGGCAGGCTGTAAGGGCTCGACCGTGGAGGCCACACGGACTGAAAGTTGGAGTCCGCATGTTCTGATGTATTGGCTGACTACTGTGTCGTCCGTAGTGCGTCTCTCCCGAATGAGAGGTATGGGGTCCTATTTATAGGCTTGGGCCAGAGACGGTCCTGGTAACATTACTCCTGGTTTGGTGGTGAGCTTTGACCGAGTCTTCGATATGCTGCAGACTGAAGAGGCAGGTCGGCCTCTGCTTGCAAGCTGGAGGAGCAGGCCACCAACTTCTGGCGGATTGAGTAATGAGTCCGCCAATAATTCTGGAGGATTATCGTTCCTACTGGGCGACAAGGGCTTGACGACCTGGCACACTGAGGATGCAGGTCGTGCATACTAGCGAGGTTGATCAGGTATTCGTTGTTGACTAGTGGCCTGGAGGCAGGTCGCCACTACTAACTAGCGGCCTGGAAGCAGGTCGCCATTGCTGACTAGCACCATGGAAGAAGGCAGCTACTGCTGACTAGCGGCCTGGAGGTAGGTCGCCACTACTGCTATACGGCGAGTAGGGGCTTATCGTCGCTGCTGATGGTGGGCAACCTAGAGGTAAGTCACCATTACTGATTGGCGCCGAGCTGGATTTGAGTCCGCGTCGTGTTGTGCTGGTGTTGGGTTACTCTATGAGGATGGCACAACACTTGTGCACGCAGCGGAAGTAACAAAAATCAAGAACAACCCAAAGAGATTGGGATCGGGCTATGAATGTTGAATCAAGAAGTTAACAAATAACTAGGTAAAAGTTACCTTAGTGGCGTTGAGTCAAACCTCAACGGAGATGCTCCAAGCTTTGAGTCCTTGTCGGTGGCGAGTTCTACGTAGAATAATGTCTACGTCTCTGCAGAAATACACACGAGCAGGAGAACACCGAGCTTCATCGCACGAAAGGTCGGGAAGGAGATCAACCGCACCTTGCACTTCCACGGACTGCTAGGTCCGCGCTAGGAATAGCAACACCGACGACTGTCGCAGGAGAGAAGGTGATTGGCGGAGCGAATGAGGCGGCGGAAGCGGAACTCTTCCATCGGCGGGGTTCGGGAATCGGCGGAGAGAGTGGCGGAACTCTTCCGTCGGGTTCGATCCAGCCACAGGAGAAAAAGGCCGATCTTATTCTTCCCAAAACCCTAAGTCTCAATTTATACTAAAGGCATAAACAGACCTAAGAGTATCGCTATCCGCAGACCACCCAAAATAGGGTTTCAGAATCATTTGCCGAGAATCAGCACAAGTTCGGCGAGAATCAGTCGGCGGGATCCAGAAGACAGATTCAGCGAGAATAAACAGACAGATTCGGCGAGAATCAGCAACCAGATTCGGCGAGAATCAACAAACAGTCTCGACGACTCTGTCCTCGATTCTCGACGAATCAACAGATTGATTCTCGACGACTTTGCCTTAGTCGGCGAGACATACTCGATGACTCCCATCGACTCTCGACGACTTTGCCTTAATCGGCGAGTCATACTCGACGACTCCCGTCGACTCTCGACGAAATTCCTTTGGCAACGTTTGCCCTACCCCATTCTGTGCGGTGATTGGTAACCCTTACCAACACAGTCAATCTTCCAACTTCTCCACATGATCTTATGTGCGACCCTGCAGGCTCATAACGCGTTGGTAGTGAGATTACATGTTTGACCACTTCTAGATCACCATGGTAACTCCAACAGTCTCCCACTTGATCTTGAAAGTATCAAACCAAAAACCTCACAAATAATGAGCGGCATCTAGCAATGCATCATTGCTCCCCAAGCAATAAGTGTTCATAACTCATAAGCCTTTATGAACAATGTCCAACCGTTGTCTTTGTCCCTTACATCCGGAAAGAACAAGAGGCATGGACCGTGTCACCCTCATAATAGCTCAATCCAAGTTTCTTGATCTAGAACGGACTTCCAGAGAATGGTGAGTCCAATATCACATATTGACTCAACCAAGCATGGCCATGCATTTCTCAGTCCAGTTCCATCAAGGGGCCCATGGATACAACTCCTGTCATATAGGAGGACAAATCCCATATCTGCTCTCATACAAACACCCAAATGATTTGTAACGTGCCCAACAACCACCCTTATCATCAACCTTTCTCAAGGAAGAATTTAGATGGCATCAAAGTACGCTCTTCCTCACTTGATGAATGTTATGACTTCAGGTCAAAAGACCACAACACCATTGTCAATTGAGACCTACTCGTGACACATTAGGATAACAATCCACAGAGTAGTCTCAGGTTAGGTCTGTCTAGTACAACTTGTTCATTAACAAGTACCCACGTGATGACTTGATATCACAATAACATGACCTATGAGAACTGGTCATCAGTCAACACACGTGCTAGTTTTAATGTATCATCATCACCCTTAGTTTCTATGATGATACTATGACTAGGGACCTTTTAAGAATGAAGCTTCAAATAAATCACAGGCTCTCACATTCAAGTCACGTACTTGATGTCCTATGGAAGCAAATCTTCTAAGGGGATTTATTATGTGAACATTTAACTATCGCATAGAGAAATCATAATAAAAGAACTTGCCATTAATTGTAAAAAGAAAAATCTAGGTACATGATTCATCATATGAATAAACAATAAACAACTAATAGAATATATGTTTACATGCAACCCACAAGACTCTCACTAGAGTTGATTATTTAGGTATCGTATACCCATTGATCTAGTATGACCATCATGCTTTCTCTGTGCGAGAGGCTTTGTAGGTGGATCCGCAATATTCTCCTCAGTCGGCACTCTGCAAATGTTCACATCTCCTCGTTCGACAATCTCACGAATAAGATGGAACCGCCGAAGTATGTGCTTGGAGCGCTGATGACTAGTCTTAGTCATCCTTTTTTGGGGTAATTTAGTAGCTTATTTCCTAAATATTTTAATTTTATGCTTTTGTAGGCTTGGTTGTTGTTATTTTATGTTATGTTTTTATTATTATAAACTTATGTTTTATTTTGTGTTATGTTCATATTATGTTTGACAAAATTACAAACTTATGTTATATGTCATGTTTTGTTTTATTTTATTTTATGTTTGGTTATTTTTATTATCTTTGTGTTATTATTATATCTAATGTTATTATTATAATTAATATTATAAAATTATGTTTGTCATCACTTGTGTTATGTTTTATCTTTATTTCTATTTTAACTAATGTTTTGATGGCTTAGTTATGTTTTATGTTATGTGTTATTATGTTTTATCATCAACTAATACTTTGTTTTATCTTGTGTTGTAGGTGGACGACCCCACCCTCAAAATAGTGCAGCCCGAGCCTCAAGAGCAGCCCACATAGCTGCTACCCGAGCATATGTAGAAGCCCCCAAGCAGCCCACCTAGCCTCTACCCGAGCCCAAGCCACCAAAGCAGCCCTACCCGACCACAAAGCGGCCGACCTTCACTTATCAAGCCCATCAAGAGCAGCCTGAGCACACCAATCAACCACAAGGCCAGCCCACTCTTCAATATATTTGGCCGGCCCTCTACACTTTGGAGCAGCCCCTCTCTCTTTATTAATTACCATGCATGAATATTTCCTTCACATGGCCGGACACCTTTTTTATCTCATGCATGCACTTTGCCCTCCCTCTCTCTTTATTAATTAACATGCATGAACATTTCATACCATATGGCCGGCCACACCATCTCTCTCCTCCCCTTTATTTCCCATTCACTCCCCCCTTCCCATTACATATATTTCATTAAATACATGCATGCACTCCACACCTTCTCTCTTCCCCCTCATTTATATCATGCATGAACCAATTTCCCCCCTATGGCCGGCCACCCCTTGGGCTCCCCCTATTCTAGATTCTTCCCTCCCCTCCTATAAAAGGAACCCAAGTCTAAAGCTTAAGAAGGTTGGATTGAGAGTGGGCTTTTGGAGATAGTTTTGGAGAGTTCAATTCAAGAGAGTTCATTGTAATTTTTCATTTCTAGTTTGATTTCATTCTTGTAATCTCATTTTTGTTTAGTAATAAAGTTTTGTTTTTTATTATCGTGTACACCCTTTCCTTTTATTATAAGTAATATGAAGTCTTCTCCTTCTATTATTGTCATTTTCCTTTCCGTCATGCGTAGGTAATTCCCTCTTAGCATTTGATCATGAGGATCCATGATTTGAAATGAGAATTATTTTTATTTCATAGTTTTATTTTTGCGTAATTCTACTCGGTCCTTCTTTGAATAATTTTTTCGTCGACTCCGTATTTCCGGTATACGGTAGTAGGCTTAGGATCTCATATTCGAGTAGCCGAGAGGCTCGTGTATGTGAAAGATCACTCAAAGAAGGAAGGAGTTGAACGCAACCCTAGATATAGGACGACGTAAATCTTCTGGATTGGAGTCAAATCCAATAGTGCAGATCACTTCGATAATGCAACTTTAGGCCTCTTTGGTTTGTAAAGAGATTTCGATCAAAGAGTCTATAAGTTAGGAGGCCTAATACTCTAGCGAGATTTTGTCTCATTTTCAGATCCGTCACGGCCGAGTTGGATTTGCAAATTTAAAACTATGCCCTTTTATTTTCTCGTTTCATTTCATGGTGAATCAATGATCGAATGCTAGCCTTTTTATAAAAGTTTTCGTCTCGTAATTTATCGTTCATTTTACTCAAAAAATTCTCAAAATCCAACTATTTTCCGGTAGGATAATATTTTAAGCATGAGTAGAAGTAATTGACAACCCCGTGTTTAAATACGACCTTGGTACTACAATTCGACAGGTACGCTTGCCTGTTCGGGTTTAGCCCATCAAGTTTTTGGTGCCGTTGTCGGGGAGTTTTCTCGTCAATATTTTGAAAATGCTTGCGCTATTACTTCTACAAAAATAAAAATAAAAAAATATTTCTATATATATTTAAATATTTATAATCAACCCACCTCATTTTAATTTCTACCCCACCTAAAATCTCTCGAAAAGGGTAAGGGGCTTTAAGCGCCACCATTTTACATAGTACCGGGCGAACCCTTCACCGGGTAGTCCTCGGGAAGTTCGAGAGCCAAGCCGTAAAAATATATTTTTCAAAAAAAAACCTTTCTTCTCTTTTTCTTTCTTTTTCAAGTTTTCTTTTTCATTCTCCTTCGTCTTCTTTGCTAGTGCATGACCCGAGCGAATCCTTCGCTACTTGTTGATTTGGACTTGGAAATCGAACGCTCCTTTCGGAGACAACTACGATTCGGGGCTTCCACTTCTCAAACAGCGGTTGAGGATTCCTATGCGGATTGCAATTTTAATTTTGAGATGGGAGACCCTAACCCAGGAATGGCTCAGCAAAGAACTATGTCCGATTATGCTCGACCCAACTTGGAAGGGAATGAATCAAGTATTGTTCGACCTACGATTGCGAACAATAACTTCGAGCTTAAGCCTAGCATCATACAAATGGTGCAGCAATATGTACAGTTCGACGGATTACAAGATGAAGATCCGAACTTGCATATTGCTAATTTTCTTGAAATCTGTGACACCTTTAAGATTAATGGTGTCTCAGACGATGCGATTAGGCTAAGACTCTTCCCATTCTCCTTAAGAACTAAAGCCAAACAGTGGTTGAGTTCTCTTCCAAGAGGATCAATCACTACTTGGAACATTTTAACTGAAAAATTTCTTTCTCGTTATTTCCCCCCCGCCAAAACTGCTAAGCTTCGAAATGATATCACCTCTTATTCTCAAATTGCTTTTGAGACCCTCTATGACACTTGGGAGAGGTTCAAAGAGCTTTTGAGAAGATGCCCACACCATGCTCTGCCTGTCTGGTTGCAGGTCCAGACATTCTATAATGGGCTAAATCAAGAAACTAAGCAGATGATAGATGCCACTTCTGCTGGTTCTTTAGACCGCAAAACTCCGGAAGCCGCTCTTGAGCTTATCGATGACATGGCGATGAACACTTATCAGTGGAATTCGTCTAGGTCTCGCCCATCTAAACCTGCAGGTATTTTTGAAGTGGATTCAGTGACGCAACTGGCGATGCAAGTGGAAATGCTAAACAAGAAGATCTCGGAGATGACTGCTCCCTCCGCCGCTAAGGTATTTGAAAATGCTGCTGTCGCCGAGCAGGTGGATTATCTGGGGAACATACCCAGGCCTGCTCAAAATATTTCTGCGAACAATTTTTCTGCATTTTCGAATTTTTCTTCTCCTCCTAGTTTTAATTCTTCTTCTAATTCGTATCACTCCGGATGGCGTAAACATCCTAATTTCTCATGGAGTAAAAACGCTAACGTCGTACGCCCACCACACGATTTTACACCACCACCACCACCGCAACAAAATTTTCCAAAACCTTCCTCTTTGGAAGAGATCCTCGCTAAGTATATAAGCTCGAACGATGCTACTATTAGAAACTTAATAGGATCAATGAAAAATTTAGAAAATCAAGTCAGCCAACTCGCCAAAGCCTTTTCCGAGAGACCACCTGGAACTCTTCCCTCGAACACTAAGCCTAACCCAAGGGAACACGCAAATGCGATTTCCCTTCAGAGCAGTAAGGTTGTTAACGAGCCCACCACAAGGGAAGAGCCAAGGGTGATTGTCCCTCCTGTTTTTACCCCCACGGAAAATAACAACTTAGATCTTGAAAAAGAAAATTCTACATTTGAAAAAGAAAAGGATAGCTCTATTATTTCTGATTCTGAAAAAGAAAAAAATGGTTTTCAAAATGATGCTCCAATTGTTCTAAAAGAATTTCTGCCACGTCCTTATCCGGCTCGACTTAGGAAGGAAAAACTAGATGATCAGTACCAACGCTTCCTTGAAATGTTCAAACAAATTCACATTAATTTGCCATTTCATGAAGCAATTAGTCAAATGCCGAAGTACGCAAAATATCTAAAGGATCTGTTAACAAACAAGACGAAATTGGAAAATTTATCATATGTAACATTAAATGAAGAATGCTCGGCGGTCGTTAAAAACTCTAATCTTCCTAAAAAGATAAACGATCCGGGTAGTTTTTCCATTCCTTGCGTCTTTGGTGATTTATTTATTAAACATGCGTTAGCAGATCTAGGAGCGAGCATCAATTTGATGCCTTTTTCATTATTTAAGAAGTTAGGATTGGGCACTCTTAGCCCTACAAGAATGAGTATCCAATTAGCTGATAGGTCCATTAAGTATCCATTAGGTATCGTTGAGGACGTGCTAATAAAGGTCGACAAATTCATCTTCCCGGTGGATTTTGTCATTCTTGATATTGAAGAGGACGTCGAGGTCCCTCTTATCCTTGGTCGACCATTCCTAGCCACCTCTCGAGCGGTTATAGATGTTAGTAACGGAAAGTTGTTTTTGCGTGTGGGAGATGATGAGGTCACATTTTCTATTAATCAATCCATGAAAAACTCTTTAAAAAATGATGACTCATGTTTTTTTGTTGATGTTCTAAATAAAGACACTTCCCTTTCCCTTTCCAACATTTCTTCAAATGAATTTTCCTCTTCTTTTTCCAAAATTTCTTCAAATAATTTTGAAAACACGGTGATGTCAATCCAAGAAAATTTTGAAAATGATTTTGTATGTAGTAGAAAAAAGTATGAAAATCTTGTTTTTGAAAAAGAAAAGAATCTAAAAAACTCTTATGACAAACCACCCCACCTTGATTTAAAACCACTGCCTGACCATCTCAAATATGCCTTTCTTGCAAAAGACTCTAAATTGCCCGTTATAATCTTGGCTTTACTTTCTCAATCCAAAAACAATCAATTGATCGAACTACTACAAAAGCATCGCCGAGCTATAGCATGGCAAATTTCTGATATTCCAGGCATAAGCCCCTCTTTCTGCACACACAAAATATTTTTTGAAAATAATAAAAAGGGTGTAATCCAACCTCAGCAATGTCTTAATCCCAACAAGAAAGAGGTTGTGAAGGGTGAGGTGCTTAAGTTATTAGATGCGGGGATCATTTATCCCATTTCCGATAGTCAGTGGGTAAGTCAGGTCCAGGTAGTTCCTAAAAAGGATGGAGTCACGGTAGTAACAAATGAAAATAACGATCTAATTCCAACTAAGACGGTAACGGGATGGAGGATGTGCATCGATTACCGTAAACTCAATGATGCCACTCGTAAAGATCACTTCCCCCTCCCCTTTATCGATCAAATTCTAGAACGCTTATCCGGGCACAGTTTTTATTGTTTTCTCGACGATCTTTCGGGATACTTTCAAATCCCTATTGCACCCGAAGACCAAGAGAAGACAACATTCACTTTCCCCTTTGGAACTTTTGCCTACCGTAGGATGCCTTTTGGGCTATGCAACGCACCAGCTACTTTTCAGCGGTGTATGCTAGCCATCTTCGACAAATATGTAGAAAATATTATGGAAGTTTTTATGGACGACTTTTCCGTTTTTGGCGACTCATTCGAAATATGTTTAGAAAATCTAGGAAAAGTTTTAAAACGCTGCGAGGAGACAAATTTAGTCTTAAATTGGGAGAAGTGGCACTTTATGGTACGTGAAGGTTTAGTCCTTGGCCACAAAATTTCCGCTAAGGGAATTGAAGTGGACAAGGCAAAAATTGAAATAATTGAAAAGTTACCGCCACCTACAACTGTTAAAGCAATTAGAAGTTTTTTAGGGCACGCGAGTTTTTATCGTAGATTTATTAAAGACTTTTCAAAAATCACTAAGCCTCTCACCCACCTTCTTGAAAAAGACACTTCTTTTGTTTTTGATAAATCTTGTCTCGAGGCATTTGAATTAATAAAATCAAAACTTATAAATGCTCCTATTATGATCGCCCCAGTTTGGGATTTACCATTCGAAATAATGTGCGATGCGAGTAATCATGCAGTAGGTGCGGTTCTAGGTCAACGAATTGCTAAGAACTTTCATCCGATTTTCTACGCTAGTAAAACTCTCACTTCTGCTCATGAAAATTACACCACGACGGAGAAAGAGCTCTTAGCAGTTATTCTTGCTTTTGATAAATTCCGACCGTATGTTACACTTTCTAAAGTTATTGTTTTCACGGATCATTCCGCTTTGAAGTACCTCCTTTCTAAACCGGATGCCAAGTCGCGTCTTATCCGTTGGATCCTCTTGCTTCAAGAATTCGACTTGGAGATTCGGGATAAGAAAGGAGCGGAAAACTTAGCAGCTGATCACCTCTCTCGTCTTGAAAATCCCACTCTTGATATTTTAAATGAAAATTTTATTAATGACTCTTTTCCGGATGAGCGTCTTTTAAATATTTCTTCTTCTTCTACCCCCTGGTTCGCCGATCTGGCCAATTATCTTGTGGCCCGGGTCCTCGCAAAGGAATACTCAACTCACCAAATGAAGAAATTCTTTTCTGAGTTGAAGTATTATTTTTGGGAAGACCCATTTCTATTTCGTATTTGTGCGGATCAGGTGGTAAGGAGATGTGTTTCGCGGGAAGAGGGTCATCAAATTTTAAAACATGTTCATGAAGGTCCAACTAGCAGGCACTTTCAAGCAAACCGCACCGCACACAAAGTACTTAGTGCTGGCTTCTATTGGCCAAGCATATTTAAAGATGCACAAATCTTTGTGGGCGGATGCGATCGATGCCAGCGGACTGGAAATCTCTCCAATAAAAATGAAATGGAACAATACTATTTTCTCGAGTGTGAAGTTTTTCATCTGCGGGGCATAGACTTCGTCGGCCCATTTCCCTCCAGCCTAGGCAATAAATATATTCTAGTCATAGTCGATTACGTTTCTCGGTGGGCAGAGGCCCAAGCTTTACCAAATAATGATGCTCGCGTTGTTGTTAATTTTCTTAAAGAACTATTTTCTCGCTTTGGTTTTCCCCGCGCGATCGTTAGTGATAGGGGAAGTCATTTTTGCAACGCTCAACTCGCTAAGGCTTTAGCTAAATATGGCGTTATGCATAAACTATCCACCGCTTATCACCCCCAAACTAACGGTCAGGTCGAGGTAGTCAATCGCGAACTTAAAAGAATTTTGGAAAAAACCATTTCTACTTCTCGTAAGGATTGGTCTTTAAAATTAGACGATGCTCTTTGGGCCTATCGGACAGCGTACAAGACCGCCATCGGTTGTACTCCTTTCTGATTAGTCTATGGAAAATCGTGTCATCTTCCGGTAGAAGTAGAACACCGTACGTACTGGGCGTTAAAGTTTTTTAATTTCGATCCGCACTCGGTCGGCGAACATAGAAAAAACCAACTAAATGAGCTTGACGAGTGGCGAGCGTACGCATATGAAAATAATAAAATTTATAAAGAACGCACAAAATTGTATCACGATAAGAACCTGCGCCATCCTAAAACGTTTAAACAAGGCGATCAGGTTCTTCTTTTTAATTCGCGCTTACGTCTCTTCCCTGGAAAGCTTAAATCTAGATGGTCGGGACCGTTTACGGTCAATAATGTTTTTCCTTACGGCACTGTGTTACTTTCGCACCCCGATAAGTGGGGCTTTAAAGTTAATGGCCATAGACTCAAACTCTATTTTTCTAATGATTCTGTGACTCCTGCAAAGGAGACTCTTCTTTTGGACTCTTAGCTTATTATTTTTTTTATGGATATTTTTATTTCTGGACATTTTTATTATTATTATGAAACTCTTTTATTCGGACTTTGAACTGTTGTAATAAAAAAACATTATCGGGCATCTGCCCACGCACTCTCTATTTTTTTTCTTTTATTTTGCTCTTTCTACCGGAGGCCAATCAAGTCCATGATCGTGGTCGCTGCTCCGCCGCTGCTGATATCAGATGGATCAAGTCATACCTGCTGACGATCAAGTACTCTAAAAAGCAAGCATGGGGGAGCGACATCCGCCTTCATCTCACGAACCCGGGGAAGTCCTGTTCTTTTTATTTACTTATTTTCTTGCATTTTTTTTCTTTTTCTCTTCTTCTCAGTCCCCTTCTCTTTTTCTTTATGTTTTCTTCATTGAGGGCAATGAAGAATTTAAGCATGGGGGGTCTAGTTTCTTTTTGTTTTTTCTTTCTGTTTTTCTTCTTTCAAGAAAAAAAAATTATTTTTTAAATTAGTATAGTATTTTATGTCATCAAAATCTAAAATCCAAAAAAAATTATAAAATATAAAACCCAAAAAATATTAGGAAAAAAAACAAAACTCAAAAATAAAAGTGTGCTAAAATTGATTTGAAAAACAAAATCTAAAATTATTTCTATCTTTATTTTCATATTTCTTCTAGTGAAGTGTAGGCCCGTGCGGTTTTTGTAGTTCTATATAGATTACTTTGAAAATGTTTTTCTAAACTTATCATTTTAACTTAGTTTAGTTCTACTAGTTTCTTTTTCTTAAATATAGGCATCCGTTTTTTACGTTATAAGCTAGCAATGTGTAGTTATGTCTTTTTATTCGGTTAGTTGCTTACGAATGGTTGCTAGGTATCATTAGTTCTTTTTCATTTGTGGGGTAGTCTTTCTTGGTGTCTAGAACTTATACCAAGCTACTTTCGAAGCATTTGTGCCGTTTTTATGTTCTTTAGAAATGATTTAGGCCACCATTTGAATAGTTTGAGCTTTTCTTGCCCACCAAAAACAAAACCCTTGCAAAAAATTTTTGGGTCTTTTCCTTAATTTCTTTGTTTTTAGCTCCACCTTTCATTTCATTATGTTCACCAAAGCCAAATACCTTTCCTATTTTTGCACTATAACCTTGAGCTTAAAAATTATTTCTTTGGAGGGGTATTATTTTTGAAATGAATAGGAAATTCTCAAGCTTATTTGTGGAGCTTTTCTATCAAATGTTATTCAAAAAGGAAAAAATTGAGAAAGAAAAAAATCAAAATAAAAAAAAATAAGAATGCAAAAAAGTTTATGTTTGGCCAAGTTTATAAAAGAAAATTTTCATGGCCTTGTTTTTGTAGTTTCATATTGGATGAATGACATACTTGTTTTTTCTCATTTTTATTATGCTTTGTTTATTTTTGAGCTCACCTTGGTTTAGTGCCTAAAGCCCTCATGTTTATCTTTGATTCCATTTACCTAATCATTTACCTAAGCCAAGTTTTAATGCCTAGTAGAAGTCCTAATGTTCTTAGAACTTAAATTCGCGTAGTGGAGAAAGTGTGAACGTACGAGCCTATGGCCACCATCATTGATGGATTTCTTTGGAGGTTATCTTGGAGTGTTTTAGGGTTAATGTTTATCTAGCAACCTAGTAGTTTGTTAATGCGCCGTTTATTTAGAACCTCTACTTTTGTTTTCCTTATTTTCATTTATTTTGGATGCCTTGTTTTTTAAGATTTAGAAATTAGTAGACTTTTCTTATGTTTTAATGAGATTTTTAGGATTCCACTTTCAAATTTTCTATTGTGCACTTCTCACCCCACTAGTTGATAATATGAATATTAGGATAGTTTAATTTTTCATGTTTTGTTTTTCTTAACTATGGAACTTAAAAAAAATATATATCTTTTGCTTTCTTTTTGTTTCTCCCTAGTTTTTTATTTCTATTTGCTTGAGGGCAAGCAAATGTCTAAGCATGGGGGAGTTTGATGACTAGTCTTAGTCATCCTTTTTTGGGGTAATTTAGTAGCTTATTTCCTAAATATCATTTTAATTTTATGCTTTTGTAGGCTTGGTTGTTGTTATTTTATGTTATGTTTTTATTATTATAAACTTATGTTTTATTTTGTGTTATGTTCATATTATGTTTGACAAAATTACAAACTTATGTTATATGTCATGTTTTGTTTTATTTTATTTTATGTTTGGTTATTTTTATTATCTTTGTGTTATTATTATATCTAATGTTATTATTATAATTAATATTATAAAATTATGTTTGTCATCACTTGTGTTATGTTTTATCTTTATTTCTATTTTAACTAATGTTTTGATGGCTTAGTTATGTTTTATGTTATGTGTTATTATGTTTTATCATCAACTAATACTTTGTTTTATCTTGTGTTGTAGATGGCCGGACCCACCCTCAAAATAGTGCAGCCCGAGCCTCAAGAGCAGCCCACCTAGCTGCTACCCGAGCATATGTAGAAGCCCCCAAGCAGCCCACCTAGCCTCTACCCGAGCCCAAGCCACCAAAGTAGCCCTACCCGACCACAAAGCGGCCGACCTTCATTTATCAAGCCCATCAAGAGCAGCCCGAGCACACCAATCAACCACAAGGCCAGCCCACTCTTCAATATATTTGGCCGACCCTCTACACTTTGGAGCAGCCCCTCTCTCTTTATTAATTACCATGCATGAATATTTCCTTCACATGGCCGACCACCTTTTTTATCTCATGCATGCACTTTGCCCTCCCTCTCTCTTTATTAATTAACATGCATGAACATTTCATACCATATGGCCGGCCACACCATCTCTCTCCTCCCCTTTATTTCCCATTCACTCCCCCCTTCCCATTACATATATTTCATTAAATACATGCATGCACTCCACACCTTCTCTCTTCCCCCTCATTTATATCATGCATGAACCAATTTCCCCCTATGGCCGGCCACCCCTTGGGCTCCCCCTATTCTAGATTCTTCCCTCCCCTCCTATAAAAGGAACCCAAGTCTAAAGCTTAAGAAGGTTGGATTGAGAGTGGGCTTTTGGAGATAGTTTTGGAGAGTTCAATTCAAGAGAGTTCATTGTAATTTTTCATTTCTAGTTTGTTTTCATTCTTGTAATCTCATTTTTGTTTAGTAATATAGTTTTGTTTTTTATTATCGTGTACTCCCTTTCCTTTTATTATAAGTAATATGAAGTCTTATCCTTCTATTATTATCATTTTCTTTTCCATCAAGCGTAGCTAATTCCCTCTTAGCATTTGATCATGAGGGTCCATGATTTGAAATGAGAATTATTTTTATTTTATAGTTTTATTTTTGCGTAATTCTACTCGGTCCTTCTTTGAATAATTATTTCGTCGACTCTGTATTTCTGGTATACGGTAGTAGGCTTAGGATCTCATATTCGAGTAGCCGAGAGGCTCGTGAATGTGAAAGATCACTCAAAGAAGGAAGGAGTTGAACGCAATCCTAGAGATAGGACGACGTAAATCTTTCGGATTGGAGTCAAATCCAATAGTGCGGATCACTTCGATAATGCAACTTTAGGCTTCTTTGGTTTGTAAAGAGATTTCGATCAAAGAGTCTATAAGTTAGGAGGCCTAATGCTCTAGCGAGATTTTGTCTCATTTTCGGATCCGTCACGGCCGAGTTGGATTTGCAAATTTAAAACTATGCCCTTTTATTTTCTCATTTCATTTCATGGTGAATCAATGATCGAATGCTAGCCATTTTATATAAGTTTTTGTCTCATAATTTATCGTTCATTTTACTTAAAAAATTCTCAAAATCCAACTATTTTCCGGTAGGATAATATTTCAAGCGTGAGTAGCAGTAATTGACAACCCCGTGTTTAAATATGACCTTGGTACTATAATTTGACAGGTACGCTTGCCTGTTCGGGTTTAGCCCATCAATCGCTAATGAGATCTAGGTTCCTTAGATTGTGCAATTGCACAATTGTTATCACAGTAGAGAACTACGGGACCAATAATACTAGGAACTACATCAAGCTTGTCGATGAATTTCCTAATCCATACAGCCTCCTTTGCTGCGTTAGCTGCAGCGATATACTCGGCCTCTGTTGTAGGATCAGCAACTGTCTCTTGCTTGGAACTCTTCCAGCTCACAGCTCCTCCATTAAGGAAAAACACAAACACTGACTGAGAATTTGAATCGTCCATATCAGTTTGGAAGCTAGCATCCATGTAACCATTTACAACGAGCTCTTCCTCTCCACCATACACCAAGAACACATC
Source organism: Platanthera zijinensis (assembly GCA_039513925.1). Classification (NCBI taxonomy): domain Eukaryota; kingdom Viridiplantae; phylum Streptophyta; class Magnoliopsida; order Asparagales; family Orchidaceae; genus Platanthera; species Platanthera zijinensis. The sequence continues at coordinate 190,650,814 of CM077087.1, forward strand.
CTTTGTCCTTCTTAAGTACTTCAGGATATTCTTGACTGCAATCTAGTGACACTCAACAGGGTCTGACTGATACCTGCTAGTCATGCTCAAAGCAAAGGAGACATCGGGTCGAGTACATAACATTGCATACATGATTGATCCAATTGCCGAAGCATATGGAATCAACTTCATGCGGTTCTTATCTTCACAAGATTTTGGACACTGGTCCTTAGAGAGATTCACACCATGAGACATGGGTAAAAATCCTTTCTTGGACTCAAGCATGTTGAACAGCTTCAACACCTTCTCGATGTATGTACTCTGGATAAAACCCAGCAACTTCTTCGATCTTTCTCTATAGATCTTAATACCAAGTATATAAGTCACTTCACCCAAGTCCTTCATAGAAAAGCAGTTCTCTAGGTTGTTCTTAAAAACTTTCAGGGCAGGAATATCATTCCCAATCAATAGTATGTCATCTACATACAATATCAGGAAGACAACAACGCTCCCACTGATTCGCTTGTAAACACAAGGCTCATCTTCATTCTTGATGAAACCAAACTCTTTGATTTTCTCATCAAAACGAAAATTCCAACTTCGAGAGGCCTGCTTCAGTCCATAAATGGACCTATTCAGCTTGCATACTTTGAAAGTGAGGGGATAAGTTGTAAACTACTCTAGAGGGGGGGTGAATAGAGTATTCAAATTTTATGAATAACTAGTCAGCTCCCTTGGAGTTGATTTGCGGAATAAAATAATCTGATACTTGAACCCTAAGAGCCTAATACAGTGAAGTGCACAAGTGAGAGAGTTAACTGAAATTTCAGTTTAACTATAAGCCTATCACAGCAACTAGCAATCCTAGATAGTTCTATCACAGCCACAGAATAAACAAATCAGCAAGAACTAGAGAGACACAGGATATATAGTGGTTCCCTTTAAATAGGTACATCCACTCTTCTACCACCCTGGTAGGAATCCACTACAGGTTTTTGCTAAGGTGCCCTGCCACCAATGATCTGATTCAGGTAGATCAAACAGACCCTTTGAGCTTTTGATAAGGATGCTCAACCACAGGTTGTTGATAAGGTGCCCTGTCACCAATGTTCACTTTTGAAGAGGTGTGAACAAACTCTTTTACAAAAGGGGTTGAGAGGGTTAGATTATCTTCTCTGTTTTAAATACAGATTAGAGAAGATTTGTGGATTCTCTAAAGAATCAAAGTCTCCCCCTGGCTCAGTGGAAGTCCAGGGAAAGCCTTTGCTTCAGGATGAAGGAGTTTCAGATAAACTGAAACTAAATTCTCAGAAATCTGTAGACTGATTTTTATCAGTTTTCCAGATTCTGGAGCACTTGAAGCAGAACTGGAGCTCTTTCTGAAGTCTTGAAAACTCTAAGCAGATGCTCAGGAGACTTGAGAATGAAAGATGATTGCTCTGGGCTTTTGCTTCAGGAAAACTTTTCTTCTTCTTATTGTGAGATTGTGAAGAGCTGCTCTGATGATGCTTTGAGCGAATGAATAATATTTCTCTGTGTCTGTAACTTCTCCTTTTCTGAGAGAAGAATCTCTCTTAAATATGTCTTCACGTTTTTCCTTTGGAACGGCTCTATTGATTTGAATTCTCGAGCCCTGCAACAGATTATCTCAAAATAGAATATAGCAATAGGAATAGAATGGCCTATTAACTTTCTGTCAGTCCCAATAAGGAATAAAATAAGCGGGAAAAATATCTCAGCATAAAGACGTACCATTCTTGGAAATAGTACATAGTACTAACGGCTAGAAAACAGGCTGGAAAGATAAAGTCAACGCAATTTGTATAATAGGACAAAATGCTTTATCAAGAATACTGAATCCCGTGATTTATGCTTGACAGAATTTGTAATCAATTTATTTGAATTTAAACCATAAATTTAGCAACAATAATATCAGAGAATCAATCTAACCACCAACTAAAACACTTGGAAATAAACCAAGGAATAAAATAAATACGAACAGATAAAAGCAGACAGAAATCGTCGAACAGGAGTTCGATGATCGTCGACCTTGCTAACAGATCGTCGACTAAAAACAGAAGTCTGTCGAAACAGAAATCGTCGAACGGAAATCGTCGACCAGCTAATAGATCGTCGACCGGCTAACAGATAGTCGACCAGCTAACAGATAGTCGACCAGCAAAGGCAAATATCTGTCGAGACAGAAATCGTGAAGCAAGAACACGATCGTCGATCTGTTGATGACAGATCGTCGACCAACCTTCAGAGCGTAGTAAGCTTGCTCTGAGATTGTCGACCATCGGTCGACGATAATTGTCTTGACTCAACGATTCGATAGCCCTGCTATCGTCGATCAATGATCGACGATCGCGAGGCCTCGTTCGACGATAGTCGAACGGAAAATGCCTTAACCAAAACACATTCTAAAACTACTAGCCTAAACTCTAGGTCAGTCATATACTGCCCTAGGGAGACTAAGCAAAGTCTAAACAGGATCATATATAAATTATATAGATCAAGAGAGGGCTGCAAGGGGATCACATAAGCCAAATCACATCTAGGGTACCAACAATCTCCCCCTATTTGGGTTATGTTATCCAATCCAGTTTAAAGGCTAAAGCAGACAACAACAAATCTAAAGATTAACCAGAATGTTAAAACACAGGCAATACACAGAAAATATAACAAGCATAAATCAGCAGAAATGGAATGTATCAAGCAGATTTATCAGCATGTTTAGCATCAGATGAGTTTTTGGGTATTGCAGCTGGTTTGAAAATAATTTCTCTGTTAGGGTTTGCTGCTTGTCTTTTAGATAGCATTAGATCATGTTCACCTATGATTTTCTTTTCAGCATAACTTGGTAGAACTGCAGCAGGATGTAGCTTCATGTATTCTTCAGTGTCAAAGGCTTCTGGATTGACTTGAATTCTGCTGAGTTCCTTTTCTCTGAATTCTGACATTGTTGAGTAAGCTGTAGGATCTAGTCCTTGAGATTTGGCTCTCTCCATCATGCTTAGTGCAATAGACTCTTTGAATCTTGCCATAGAGGCAATCCTTTCAGCTTCAGTTTTATCTGATGGAGAGGGAGGTCTATCAGTATCTGTATGAGCTGCAATCTCCATGTTCCTTTGAAGAGCTGTAGCAAGTTTGCTTGAATCAAGAGGAATTTGCACAGCCTTCTTAGGATCAGTTTGAGCATATAGAGATCTTGGAGGTGCAAGCTCAATGAACTTTTTGTGGGATTTTTCTGAAAAGACCACTCTTTTTCCTTTTGATTCAGTTGTCTCAGCAGCAGCAGGTTTTCTTGAAGAAGAGGATGGACCTTTCCTGGGAGGAGAAGGTTTCCATTCTGAAATTTTCTTTTTAGGAGAGGGAGGAGGAGAGAAGGTAGGTTGCTGAAAAGTCATCTCCTTTATTTGTTCCACGAGAGCATTGTCATTTCTTTTTCTTCCCTGTCCTGATACATCTTGGCCTCCCTGGCTTTGGTTACTCCTTCTTTGGTAGGTCTGAGAAGTGTTAGAACTGGCTGACCTTGCAGAGGGGGCTGAAGAGAGACTTCCAGAGGCTCCAGCACCAGGAGGTGGAGGAGGACCTCTGGGGGGGAATTTCTGAACAGGAATGTCATATCTTTTTCTTCTCTTATTCTCTCTTGTCTGATTCTTTGAAAGTCTCATCCAAGGCTGAAATTCTTTGCTCTTGGGATCAATTCCCTTCAGAATAAAATAGGGAACATCCTTGTCTGGATTAGCAGCAGGAGGAGCAGGAGCTTTTCTTTTCTTGGAAGCAGCTCTTTTCCTTTTCTTAGAGGAGTCAGAATCATCAGAATCATCATCATCATCAGAATGAGATGAGTCTTTCCCAGCATAATCATCAAAGTTTTGTTCAGAAGGATCCTTGGCAGCAGGTTCAGCTTTGTCTTTCTTTTCTCTTTCTTCTTTCTCTTTAGCTTCCTCAATGGCATCTTGCCTAAGGAGGGCATCAAGATCCACATTTGGAGACCTCTTCCAGAGTTCTGATTCTGGATACAACTCAGGAACTGTCTTGGGGACCAGTTCTGAGCTTGAGTCCATTTCAGTCATCTTTGGAGCATTGTCTGCATTATCTTGCACATCTTCAACTTCTTCAGCAGCAGCATCAGCAGGGATGTTGATGTCTTCAGCAGCAGCAGCATTTATGGTTGTGCCTGCATGCAAAGAAAGATAGGTTAACAACCATGTGGGAATAAAATATTCCCCCCAAGGTGAACAAACAACAGGTAATAGATAGGATTACCTGAAGATCTACACAGGATACCACTTTGCATCTAGGAAGGAGGTTATAATTCCTTCTAGATGTTCAGTGACATCAGGGATAGACACCTCTGCAAGGCACAAGAGGAGTGCCATACAGGAAAAGAAAAGAGTATCTTTGACCAAGGGGTCATCAAGGTACTCAGGTCTATAAGGGACCATTATCTCTTGAGGAGGAAGAACAAAAGGAGTAGATGTGAGTGAGAACTCACAGTCTGAGTTAAGAAATGATTCCAAGTCTTTATCAGAATCAAGGGACTTAGCAGCATCAACTTGCAATACTGATGTAAGGTCATCAGCAGCTGTGATGGAAAGGAAGGGATAAGAAATTAACTCAAAGTTGGAGTTTGAATTAATTAGAATCTTAAATAAAGCTATACCATCAGGTTGAGTAGCATCATACTCACAGGTGTCCATGGGGACTTCCTCATTTTCTTTTTCAGGAACTTCTTCCTCAGAAGCTAGATTCACTAGGGAGTGAATGTCTTTGTTAGATACAAATATCAAATTTAAGTCCTGATTATATCCTTTGGAGGAAGAGTTTTAAGGTTTACCTTCTGGTTCTTTCTCTGGAATCTCTTGAGGTTCTTCTACAGTTTCTTGAAGGGGAAGAGAGGAATTGTCCTGAAGGGTCAGGGCATCACCTGAGACCACTTTAACAGACATCTCCCCCTGCATGACTTCAGTGGGGACTGGAGTCATGCATCTTACTGAAGAGGGCTCAGCAGAGGGATGAGATGATTTGATGGCTTGAGTAAGGGTATTGATGGATGCAATGAGAGGGGCATTGGCAGCCTCAATCATTTTTTGGATGGAGGGAGTAATGAGCTCAACAATATGTGCAAGCAATTCAGGAGTTATCTGAAATGCTGATGATGTGGAGGTGGATGGAATGGAAGCAGTATGATCTACCACATGATCAAAGGAATCATGTGGAGATGGGTGAACATCAACATGAGTGTGGGATTCATGTTGAGAGAGGTGCGTGAGGATGGTAGCAGTCACCATGTCAACACTGGCTGAAGCTGCCAGATGTTGTGGTGTTGGTGACTGGGATGGAGATGCAGGTGGGATGAAGGATGCATGTTGTGGTGGCACTGCAGGTGTTGTAGAGGAAAGTAATGCAGGAGAAGAGGATGCAGGGATAGAGAGAGAGGATGGAGGGATTACTGAGCCTTCCCCAGTAAGCGGGAGAGCGGCCGAATCAGCCCTTGTGTCTGAAGGAGGGTTAGGATCAACCCTGGCTGACTTCTTGATAATCCTCTGGGATTTCTTGAATAGAGAAGGGTCCAACCTTTTGCTAGCGTTGACTGCGGAGGGTGCAGAAACAAGCAGCAGGGGTGCTTTCACATATAGAAACACACCCAATACCCTGGCAAGGTTTACTTCTTTCTGATTGTTCTTTTTCCTTATTAGTTCAAACAGAACTTTTCCCCAGGCAATCTGTGCCTTATTCACCAAAGCTGACATCAGGGCAAACTGTTGCCTGTTGATGTTGTCGTGAGCAGAATGTTTTCCCAAAACGACCTTGCCCACCAGGTCTGCCAGAAACTTGTATTCTGGAGACAAGTTTATCTTCAGCAGCTTAGCTGGAACACCCTCAGCATGGCCCATCACAGATAGCATGCGGCCATATTCTTCTGCAGTTTGCTCATAGTCCTCAGTTCCTGTTGGCAGTCCAAACAGCTCAGTCAATACTTCAGGAGTCAGAGTGACCTCCTCGCCATTTATCTTTCCTGTCATGGCTTCGTCGCTGGAGGACGAAGTGTATACCCATTCACGAATCTCTGGTATATGAATCTTAGGAGAGAACGACATAAATTTCTTGAGGCCTTGGTCTTCACACAGCTGCAGAATATCTTGGATTGGTTGATCGCATCGGCTGAAAGAATCGAAGTCGACACAGAATCCAGTGTCGAACTTCATTCCGGAGAGAACAGCAGAAGGAATCGCCATAGGATTTGAGAGAAGATGGCGAATCGAGAAGCAAAACAGGGGAGAAGAGAATCGCGCGGGATTAGAGTTCGAGAGCGAATTCTAAGCCAGAAGAAGGAATATGAAAAGACGGAGCGGAAGGACGACGATCTTCAGACCTAAATCGACTATTAGAAACAAATCTGCGATCGTCGAACCCGGAATAAGATCGGTCGTCGAACACAGATCGACGATAGTCAATGTTTGACTAATCGTTAAACATCGACCGACTACACGCAATTACCACGATCGTCGATCAATAAATGTTTGGTCGACGATTCTCCACCCAGCACAGAAAATCTGTCGTCGACCATTGGTCGACGATTGATACCTAAGGAGAGATCGTTGACCAGTTGGTCGACGATTTCTGCCATACTACAGAGCGAGCTGTCGTCGACGGTTGGTCGACGATAGTTCTGACCTGGTCGAAGATCGTCGAGTAGTCGTTCGACGATTTTAGACAGAAAACAAAATTAACCAAATTTTCACTACTCTGAACCATTAATCATGCCAAGCTGGTTCAGGAAGAACAAATGCTTTTGTTCATCAAGGGGCTTAGTGAAAATATCTCCTCTCTGCAGGTCTGTGGATATAAATTCCATTACTATCTTGTTCTTTTCCACATTATCTCTCAGAAAGTGATGTCTAATCTCAATGTGCTTGGTCCTGGAATGGTGCACAGGATTTTGAGCAATTGATATTGCACTGGTACTGTCACACAGAATTTTTGTGTTTGAGTGTGTGTACCCATAATCCACTAGCTGATTTTGAATCCACAGGATCTGTGAACAACAACTAGCTGCTGCAATATATTCAGCCTCAGTAGTTGAAGTAGACACAGATGCCTGTTTCTTGCAAAACCAAGAGACAAGTCTCTCTCCCAGGAACTGACAAGTCCCTGAGGTGCTTTTCCTGTCAACTCTACAACCAGCATAATCAGCATCTGAATATCCAATTAATTCAAATCCTGACTCAGCTGGGTACCACAGTCCTAAGTTAGGGCATCCCTTAAGGTATCTCAAGATCCTCTTGAGAAGAGTTAAGTGAGATTCCTTTGGGTTGACCTGAAACCTAGCACATAGGCATGTAGCAAACATTATGTCAGGCCTACTTGCAGTCAAATACAGCAAGGAACCAACAATGGCTCTAAAGTTCTTTTGATCAACAGGCTTGCCATTAACATCAGAATCAATAACTGCATTTGAGGCCATAGGTGTGCTCATTGATGAAGCATCAGACATTCCAAATCTTTTAACTAGCTCTCTGGCATATTTTGATTGAGAAATGAAAATGCCATCAACACTCTGTTTCACTTGGAGACCAAGGAAATAGGATAACTCACCCATGCTGCTCATCTCAAACTTAGAGTGCATTAGTTCAGAGAACCTCTTGCATAGTTTGGGATCAGTAGAGCCAAATATAATGTCATCTACATAGATTTGAACTAACAGTTGTGAGTCCTTATGATGTCTAATGAACAGGGTTCTATCTACTACACCTCTCACAAACTTGTGTTCTAGAAGAAAATTTGCTAAGGTCTCATACCAAGCTCTAGGAGCTTGCTTAAGTCCATATAGAGCCTTTTGGAGTTTGAACACATGACTGGGTAAGGTTGATGAAACAAACCCTGGTGGTTGTTCAACAAACACTTCTTCCTTTAAATCTCCATTGAGGAAGGCACTCTTCACATCCATTTGGAAGACCTTAAATCTTTTATAGGCAGCATAGGCTAGGAAAATCCTAATGGCTTCTAGTCTAGCTACAGGGGCAAAAGTCTGATCATAATCTATGCCTTCCTCCTGTCTATAGCCTTGAGCTACTAGCCTAGCCTTATTTCAAACTACTATGCCTTGGGCATCAAGCTTGTTTCTAAACACCCACTTGGTGCCTATGATCCGTTGGCCTCTTGGTCTTGGAACCAAGGTCCAAACTTTACATCTTTCAAACTGGTTAAGTTCCTCTTGTATGGCTATAATCTAGTGTGGATCAAGCTCAGCATCTTTAATGGTTAGGGGCTCAACCTGAGAAAGGAAACAAGCAAACATCACATCTTTGTTGAGTTGATGTCTTGTCTGGACTCCTGCTGAAATGTCTCCAATCACTTGAGATACAGGGTGATCTCTAAGTGTGACAAGATCAGTAGGTTCAACAATGATCTGATCTTCAACAGTTTCAAGATTTAATTCCTCATGTGGAATTTGATCAACTGTTGGAGCAGGTGATTTAACTTCAAGAAGTTCTACATCAGATTCAGAATCTGAGGGAGCAACCTGAGGAGTTTGTTGGGGATGATTCTCCTGTGTGAGTTTCAAACCTTCCAAATCCTTACTTACTCCTAGGACTTGCACTGTACTATTAGAGGAAGAGTCCTTCTCCTTATAATACATGACTGTCTCATCAAAAGAGACATGTGCAGACTCTTCTATCTTAAGAGAGGATTTATTAAGGACCCTATAGGCTTTGCTTACTTGAGAGTATCCTAGAAAAACTCCCATTGATGCTTTTGCCTCAAATTTTCTATGGTATTCTTTGTTATTGTTATGAACAAAAGCAACACAGCCAAATACTCTAAAATAATCTATTTTAGGTTTCACTTGCTTAAGTAATTCATAGGGAGTCTTACCCTTAAGTTTATGTATCAGACTTCTGTTCAATACATAGTTAGCTGTGCTAACTGCTTCAGCCTAAAAGGACAGAGGCATGTTAGCATCTGCCAACAATGTACTTGCAGCTTCAATTAGGGTTCTGTTTTTCCTTTCAACTACCCCATTTTGTTGAGGAGTTCTAGGAGCAGAGAAACTATGTTTGATACCTTCCTTCTCACAGAATTCTTGCATAAGAAGAGACTCAAACTCAGTACCATGATCACTTCTGATCAAGGCAATCTGAGTAGAATACTCACTCTGTATACACTTTAGAAAATCTGTAAGAACCTTGAAGTTATCAGCCTTAGTTCTCAAGAAGAATACCCAAGTGAACCTAGAGAAGTCATCTACAATTACTAAAGTGTAAGACTTTCCTCCAAGACTCTGTACAGCAATAGGACCAAATAAATCCAAATGTAGCAAGTACAGAATCCTGGGAGAATCACTTTTATTAACTGATTTAAAGCTATTTCTTGTTTGCTTACCTAATTGACAAGCTTTGCAAAGGCCTTCCTTCTTGTAGGGGCAAGAAGGTAAACCTCGTACAAGATTGTATTTAGCCAACCTAGAAATGTTTTTCAAGTTTACATGACTAAGTCTCTTATGCCAAAGGGTATTATTACTGGTTACTTCATTAAATAAGCATATTTCAGATTTGGATGAGTTAAAGTCTACAACATAAACATTTCCAATTCTAATACCTACTAACACAACAGTATTATTCAAAGAAATATTGCAGGCAGTGTCAGTAAACCAAACCTTGTACCCAGCATCACACATTTGACTTACAGAGATTAGGTTGTGCTTTAGTCCTGAGACATAAGCTACTTTCTTGAAGGTTACAGCTCCTATGGTGAAGCTGCCATACCCTTCAGTCTGTCCACAGCTGGAATCCCCAAATACAACTTTTGGTCCCAGCTTAGCTTTGAAACCTGACAGGTTCTTCTTCTTTCCTGTCATATGCTTTGAGCATCCACTATCCAGATACCATTTGTCATGTATGACTGGATAGGTCTTCACCTGCAGAAAGAACAGTTATACATTGTGGACCCAGGTTACCTTGGGTCCAGTATTCTTCACAAAAGAAAAACTAGATATAAAAGATTTTGCAGGCTTAGATTTATATCCTAAAGGGTGTGATCTCCTAAGTGGGATAATCCATTCAGTTGAAGGATTAAACAACCTGGGGTGGTGATTAGGATTTGAAGTTCTGGAAGTTTGATTTTTATTTTCCAGCTTAAGTCCAGATCGTCGATCACTGGTCGACGATCGCAAGCCATATCGTCGATCATTTATGGTAGAACGATGTTCTGGATTCCACGATCGTCGATCACTGGTCGACGACTCAAGATGAGATCGTCGATCTCCTGCACCAAAGATATCATACTTGGTGAAGGTGTTCAGCGATCGTCGATAGACGTTCGACGATTGGTTTGACGATCGTCGATTAATGTTCGACGATTTTTGTAAAGCTAGAAATTTTTTCTTCCTATTCTCTTTCTTAATCTTATTCTGAATTTTCTTGCATTTTTCAATTTCCTCAGTATTCTTTATTCCTGATTCAGAAATAAATTTTACTGGAGTGCTAAATCTCTCCTTTGTGAGGAGGATGGGTTCACTAGGTGTAGCACCTAAGCCTAGTTTATCATTACCAACCCTAGTGTTTGCTATACAGGTTATTTCAGATAATTTAAGGCTTCTGCCATTTAATTGTTCTTCTAACCTCTTAGATTTAGCTAGTTCTAATTTTAGGAATGTTACTTCTTCTTTTGAGCTCTCTAATTCCTTTTCTAATCTGATTATTTCAGTACCTTCCATGTCTAGTTCCATTATTTTTAATCTAAGTGACTTAATTTCTTTTTCAGATAATAGTAAATCTAAACATAGAGTTTTAAATTTTAGTTTGAACTCAGGAGATGAGAAATCAAATGAGTCGATTACCTGGTCCTCCATAAAGGAATCTTCTTCATTGTCTCCTTCTTCTTCAGAATTCTCTGCAGCTGACAGAGAGCTGCAGGCATCAATGGCCATGAGGCAGACCTCTTTGGCTTTCTTCTCTTCTTCTTCTTCAGAATCACTGGAGCTAGAGGAGCAGGTATCCTCTTCTGTTTCACTCCAGGTAGCAGCCACAAATCCCTTGTCCTTCTTCTTGTATTTGTGTGATGAGGACTTGGAGTGGTGCTTCCTATACTCTTTCTCATGTTTCTTCTCCTTGTGTTTCTTCTCTGGACAATCTGGAGCAATGTGTCCAGGCTTGCTGCAAACATAACAAATGATTTCTTTAGATGGAGTCTTGTCATACCTTGGTTTGTCCTCATGCTTGGAGAACTTCTTTCTGAGGTCTCTTCTTCCCATGTTGAAGAACCTCTTTGCAATGAGTGCCAGTAACTCCTCATTTGATTGACTTCCTTCAGAAGTCTCAGCAGCCTTAAGAGCTAGAGAGTGCTCTTTCTTTGTAGGAGTAGGAGTCTTCACTTCAGTTACAGCAGCTCTACTCTTTAAGGTTTGCTCATATGACCTGAGCTTTCCCAACAGAGCTTCTGTGGAGAGTTCCACAGTGTTTCTTCCATCCTTGATGGGCCATATCCTTGAGTCCCATGAGATGGGAAGGCACATCAGGATCTTGTCATTGACTTCTGTCAAAGTTATCTCCTTGTCCAAAGACCTCAGTTCACTTATTATTGAACTGAGTCTTGTGTACATTGTGTCAATGTCTTCAGCATCATCCTTCTTGAAATTTTCATACTGAGAGGTGAGATTGGATCTCCTGTCCTTCCTCTCATCAGCTGAGCCAGCAACTATGTGGTTGAGGGAATCCCACATAGCTTTGGCTGAGGTACATTCAGCCAGCTTCTGGAATATCTCATCAGACATTGTCTGAGCTAGGATATTCATTGCTTTAGCATTAGCTGCTTTTGCCTTCTTGTAAGTTTCATTGTAGTCAGGTGGTGGCACAGCACTGAGATCAGCAGAAGTGGAAGCAGCAGCAGGCCTAGCAGGTGGTCCTGTCAAGATAGAAGAAAAGATATCTTCATCAATAGAATTCATGTATAGTCTTATCCTGGCCTTCCATATGCCAAACTTGGACAAGTTACATACAGGAGGTCTGGTGCTTGAATAATCCTTAGACTGGGCCATGTGTGAAAGTGTTTGTGAATGGTATCAGGAAACAACTTATCACAGGATCTTTTAACTCAGGTGTTAGCCTGTATGAACAGCCAACCTCCCTCTGATACCAATTGAAAGTGAGGGGATAAGTTGTAAACTACTCTAGAGGGGGGGGGGGTGAATAGAGTATTCAAATTTTATGAATAACTAGTCAGCTCCCTTGGAGTTGATTTGCGGAATAAAATAATCTGATACTTGAACCCTAAGAGCCTAACACAGTGAAGTGCACAAGTGAGAGAGTTAACTGAAATTTCAGTTTAACTATAAGCCTATCACAGCAACTAGCAATCCTAGGTAGTTCTATCACAGCCACAGAATAAACAAATCAGCAAGAACCAGAGAGACACAGGATATATAGTGGTTCCCTTTAAATAGGTACATCCACTCTTCTACCACCCTGGTAGGAATCCACTACAGGTTTTTGCTAAGGTGCCCTGCCACCAATGATCTGATTCAGGTAGATCAAACAGACCCTTTGAGCTTTTGATAAGGATGCTCAACCACAGGTTGTTGATAAGGTGCCCTGTCACCAATGTTCACTTTTGAAGAGGTGTGAACAAACTCTTTTACAAAAGGGGTTGAGAGGGTTAGATTATCTTCTCTGTTTTAAATACAGATTAGAGAAGATTTGTGGATTCTCTAAAGAATCAAAGTCTCCCCCTGGCTCAGTGGAAGTCCAGGGAAAGCCTTTGCTTCAGGATGAAGGAGTTTCAGATAAACTGAAACTAAATTCTCAGAAATCTGTAGACTGATTTTTATCAGTTTTCTAGATTCTGGAGCACTTGAAGCAGAACTGGAGCTCTTTTTGAAGTCTTGAAAACTCTAAGCAGATGCTCAGGAGACTTGAGAATGAAAGATTATTGCTCTGGGCTTTTGCTTCAGGAAAACTTTTCTTCTTCTTATTGTGAGATTGTGAAGAGCTGCTCTGATGATGCTTTGAGCGAATGAATAATATTTCTCTGTGTCTGTAACTTCTCCTTTTCTGAGAGAAGAATCTCTCTTAAATATGTCTTCACGTTTTTCCTTTGGAACGGCTCTATTGATTTGAATTCTCGAGCCCTGCAACAGATTATCTCAAAATAGAATATAGCAATAGGAATAGAATGGCCTATTAACTTTCTGTCAGTCCCAATAAGGAATAAAATAAGCGGGAAAAATATCTCAGCATAAAGACGTACCATTCTTGGAAATAGTACATAGTACCAACGGCTAGAAAATAGGCTGGAAAGATAAAGTCAACGCAATTTGTATAATAGGACAAAATGCTTTATCAAGAATACTGAATCCCGTGATTTATGCTTGACAGAATTTGTAATCAATTTATTTGAATTTAAACCATAAATTTAGCAACAATAATATCAGAGAATCAATCTAACCACCAACTAAAACACTTGGAAATAAACCAAGGAATAAAATAAATACGAACAGATAAAAGCAGACAGAAATCGTCGAACAGGAGTTCGATGATCGTCGACCTTGCTAACAGATCGTCGACTAAAAACAGAAGTCTATCGAAACAGAAATCGTCGAACGGAAATCGTCGACCAGCTAATAGATCGTCGACCGGCTAACAGATAGTCGACCAGCTAACAGATAGTCGACCAGCAAAGGCAAATATCTGTCGAGACAGAAATCGTGAAGCAAGAACACGATCGTCGATCTGTTGATGACAGATCGTCGACCAACCTTCAGAGCGTAGTAAGCTTGCTCTGAGATCGTCGACCATCGGTCGACGATAATTGTCTTGACTCAACGATTCGATAGCCCTGCTATCGTCGATCAATGATCGACGATCGCGAGGCCTCGTTCGACGATAGTCGAACGGAAAAAGCCTTAACCAAAACACATTCTAAAACTACTAGCCTAAACTCTAGGTCAGTCATATACTGCCCTAGGGAGACTAAGCAAAGTCTAAACAGGATCATATATAAATTATATAGATCAACAGAGGGCTGCAAGGGGATCACATAAGCCAAATCACATCTAGGGTACCAACATACTTTAGTGGCTTCATTTGGGGATACAAAACCCTTGGGTTGTGTCATGTACACTTCCTCAAGGAGGTTTGTATTAAGGAAAGCCGTTTTGACATCCATCTGCCAGATCTCGTAGTCATAATATGCAGCAATAACAAGCAATATCCGTATGGACTTTACCATGGAAACAAGGGAAAAGGTCTCATCATAGTCAATACCATAAATTTGCTTGAAACCCTTAGCCACGAGTCGCCCTTTGAATGTCTTAACATTCCCATCCATGTCGGTCTTCTTCTTGAAGGCCCATTTGCACCCTATGGGTCGTACCCCTTCAAGTGGTTCCACCAACTTCCAAACTTGGTTTGCATACATGGAGTCCATTTCGGATTTCATAGCCTCAAGCCATTTGTCGGAGTCCGGTCCATTCATAGCCTATTGGTAGGTTGCTGGTTCATCATCATGATCCATAAGCAACACATTACCTATTTGAGACATGAGAAATCCATATCTCTCAGGCTCAAATCTCGGTCTACCAGATCTACGTAGGACGTGTGTTTCTTGAGCAGGTTCTCTAGCTACAACATCTTGTAGTCTTGTCTCAGAATCCAATTCCGGTTCATTCACTACCTGTGGTTCTTGAACTTCTTCAAGTTCTACCTTTTCAGTCTTAATTGATAAGAATTCTCTTTCCAAGAAGACGCCAGTCCTTGCGACAAACACTTTTCCCTCGAACGGTAGGTAAAAGTAATACCCTTTCGTTTCCTTAGGATATCCCACCAGATAATATTTATCTGATTTGGGTTCCAGCTTGTCAGGCATTTGATGTCGCATGTATGCCTCACAGCCCCAAATTTTAATGAACGACATACTAGGATGCTTCCCAGTCTATATCTCATATGGTGCCTTCAGAACTATTTTCGTTGGAGCGCGATTATGTGTCATAGCAGCAGTCTCTAAAGCAAAACCCCAAAAGGAAACAGGCAAGTCTGCATGACTCATCATTGAATGTGCCATGTCTAACAGAGTATGATCTCTCCTCTCAGTCACACCATTATGTTGTGGTGTTCTAGGTGGAGTGAGCTGTGATACAATACCACACTCTTTCAGATGATCACGGAACTCATGACTCAGGTATTTGCCACCTCGATCAGATCGGAGTGCTTTAACCCTTTTAACCAACTGGTTTTCTACTTCATTTTTGAACTCTTTGAACTTTTCAAAGGTCTCGAATTTGCACTTCATAAGATACAAATATCCGTATCTACTGAAATCATCAGTAAATGTAACGAAGTTTAAAAACCCACCGCTAGCCATGGAGCTCATGGGTCCGTATACATCACTATGTACAATACCCAAGAGATCCACAGGCCTCTCAGTAAAACCAGTGAAAGGGGCTTTAGTCATCTTGCCAAACAAAAAAGATATGCATCGCTCAAATGATTCATAATCAAATGAGTCCAAAAGTCCATCTTTATGGAGCTTGGATATGCGCTTCTCGTTTATATGGCCCAAATGACAGTGCCATAGATATGTAGGGTTTGAGTCATTTGTTCTTAGTCTTTTATTATTTTCTACATTATAGATCAGATGGTCCAGGTTCAAAACATAAAGACCATAAAATAATTGGGCTACAGCATAACAAACATCATTCTTAAATATAGAACAACAGTTGTTTTTAATTATAAAAGAAAATCCAATCATGTCTAAGCATGAAATGGATATAATGTTTCTAGTTATGGTCGGAACAAAATAACAATTATCTAATTCTATTACAAGCCCACTGGGCAAAGAAAGACGGTAAACCCCTACGGCTATAGCAGCAACTCTTGCTCCATTGCCGACGCGTAGGTCCACCTCCCCTTTACTCAACAATCTTCTACTTTCCAGTTCCTGCACATTTGTACAAATGTGTGAACCACATCCGGTATCCAATACCTAAGATGAAGGAGCAGAGAGGTTTATTTCTATAACATAAATATTTGAAGCGGAAGTCTACCTCCCTTCATTTTCTACAGACCCTCAATGTAAGAAGGACAGTTCCTCCTCCAATGACCAGCCTTGCCACAGTGGTGGCATTTCCCTTCCTTCACCGTGCTCTTCTTTTTCTTCAGTGCAGAAGACTTGGGCTCAAGATGTGACTTAGGTCCCACCTTCGTCTTCATAGAGCGCTTGGCCTTGCCCTTGCCCTTATGCACCATAAGTATGGGGCTGGCAGGCTTGGCCTTCTTCATGTTTATCTCGGCAGTTCTTAACATGCCTAGGAGCTCGGGCAGTGTCTTGTCTATTTCATTCATGTTGTAGTTCAAGACAAACTGCTCAAAATTGTCTGGCAACGATTGCAGGATCAGATCTGTGGCCAACTCTTGACCCAGAGGAAAACCCAGCCTTTCAAGGTTCTTTATATACCCAATCATCTTGAGTACGTGAGTCCCTACTGAGTCTCGAACTCCCATCTTGCACTGAAATAACGCTTTTGTGACATCAAACCTCTCTTGACGAGCCTTCCCTTGAAACATTTTCTTGAGATGCTCGTCATTATCCTTACACCCCATGTTCTCATGTTGCTTCTGAAGCTCAGGGTTCATGATGGAAAGCATAAGGCATTCGACATCTAAGGCATCATCAGTATACTTCTTATAAGTATCTTTATCAGCACGGGAAGAATTCCCGGTCGGCACCTCGGGGGCTTCTTCTTCCAAGACATAGAGCTTTCTCTCTTGCCTGAGAACAATTCTCAGGTTCCTGTACCAGTCCATGTAGTTAGTCCCATTGAGCTTATCCTTCTCAAGGATGGCTCTCAGAGACAGAGTGGAGTGTGAACCACTTGCCATGGAAATCTACAAGAATTCATGCAGAATAGTATCAGTACCAACATTTCAAAAAACAATTTATTTTAACTTGGACTTTAATTAAAACTCCCACTATTTTATTCGAAATGATAGCCCTCACTATTAATTCGGAGAGTTCATGCGAGCTACTCTCTTAGTGGACAAGATCCATATTTCACCAACAAAATGAGTCAGCTTTGTCTTTTCTCTCACGAAGTGGTTATTTAGGTAGGCAACGCTTGCCAATTGCATCCTCATGCAATTCTTGTATGGTTGGTGAATAACTCCTTATTCGCATCCATCATATGGTGCATGCCAACCCTATGCCTCTAGGCACTAAACCTTTGAGGTCACCTAGTTAAGTTAGACCTGATGTCGACAGTGGGATATCACAATTATCCGCTCGCACCCTTACCAAGATAGATTAATGTACCTTGCTTTGGACGGCCCACACTTCATCGATCGAGGCAGGAAGAGTGTCATCCATCGGAAGGCATCCAAACACTTAATATTAAAGGAAGGGATTTTTGATTATTGGTTAACAATTAACCATGATCAACATTTGATCAATGTGCACATCCACAGAAAAAAAAAAATCTTTAAAAACAACATGAATCCCTTATGTGCACAACATGGTACTATCAACATTTGATAGAAGAAAGGGCTAAGTCTGAACATCCAGACTCTTCCAAATCTTCAGATTTACATGCATTGGACAAAGACAAAGGCAACTACACTAAAAGCAGTAGACAAGCTCATCTCTCATTGTTGGATTCAAAATCAAAAACAATACACTGGTTCATTAACCACTCGAGGGACGGTTACTGCTAAGGAGACAACAATTTCTAACAATAAGAAATTACCACAAAATCCCAAACGTTCTTAGCTGGGTTCCAAGGGGCAGAGCCCCTAACCTGTGGGTTATGGGCCCACCGATTTCCCTTGGAAAAACCATCAACAATTTATGTTCCAGGATTAAATTTAGACATTTAGAACGCTTCTAAATCCCTAGGTTTACACGTACTGGAATAACCTAACTTCCAAAACAACAATCATGGCCAAAAACTGGCTCTGATACCACCATTGGGTTACTCTATGAGGATGGCACAACACTTGTGCACGCAGCGGAAGTAACAAAAATCAAGAACAACCCACAGAGATTGGGATCGGGCCATTAATGTTTAATCAAGAAGTTAACAAACAACTAGGTAAAAGTTACCTTAGTGGCATTGAGTCACAACTTAACGGAGATGCTCCAAGCTTTGAGTCCTTATCGGTGGCGAGTTCTACATATAATAATGTCTACGTCTCTGCAGAAATCCACACGAGCAGGAGAACACCGAGCTACGTTGCACGAAAGGTCAGGAAGGAGATCAACCGCACCTTGCACTTCCACGGACTACTAGGTCTGCGCCAGGAATAGCAACACCGACAACTGTCGCCGGAGAGAAGGTGATCGGCGGAGCGAACGAGGCGGCGGAAGCAGAACTCTTCTGTCGGCGGGGTTTGGGAATTGGCGGAGCGAGCAGCGGAACGCTTCCGTCGGGTTCGATCCAGCCACAGGAGAAAAAGGCCGATCTTATTCTTCCCAAAACCCTAAGTCTCAATTTATACCAAAGGCATAAACAGACCTAAGAGTATCGCTATTCGGTTTTAGAATCATTCGCCGAGAATCAGCACATGTTCGGCGAGAATCAGTCGGCGGGATCCAGAAGATAGATTCGGCGAGAATCAACAGACAGATTCGGCGAGAATCAGCAGTCAGTCTCGACGACTCTTTCCTCGATTCTCGACGAATCAGCATATTGATTCTCGGTGACTTTGCCTTAGTCAGCGAGACATACTCGATGACTCCCGTCGACTCTCGACGACTTTGCCTTAGTCGGCGAGTCATACTCGACGACTCCCGTCGACTCTCGACGAAATTCCTTTGGTAACGTTTGCCCTACCCCATTCTGTGTGGTGATTGCTAACCCTTACCAACACAGTCAATCTTCCAACTTCTCCACATTCTCTTATGTGCGACCCTGCAGGCTCATATCGCGTTGGCAGTGAGATTACATGTTTGACCACTTCTAGATCACCATGGTAACTCCAACAACTGGCTGGGCAGACATCATCTCGAGAGTCCGGCAAGACCTGATAAGATTTGGGAAATATGAACCATTAGACAAACTGAGGGGTAGTGTAACATCCCATTTCCGGCTAGACCCCTAGGAGTCGGTTGGTTGTGGTAGAACCCTAGGGAGCCCCAAAACTTGAAATAAATCGACCAAGAAATCGGGTCACGGGTTGGTCACGCCCGTGACCGACCCGTCACGCCCGTGACATAGGGCGTGACCATGATCGTCGATTCCAGGTCGACGGTCGTCGACCCAAAATTGGCCCCACGGGCATGTCACGCCCGTGACCCGCCATGTCACGCCTGTGACATAGGGCGTGACCATGATCGTCGATTCCAGGTCGACGGTCGTCGACCCAAAATTGGCCCCACGGGCATGTCACGCCCGTGACCCGCCATGTCATGCCCGTGACATAGGGCGTGACACGCTCGACGATCGTCGATTTCAGTTCGACGTCGTCGAACCAGAATTGGCCGCACAGGCCTGTCACGCCCGTGACCCAGGTGTCACGCCCGTGACAACCGCTCGACGATCATCGATCTCAGTTCGACGATCGTCGAACCCTGAACTGGCTAACCGGGCCTGTCACGCCCGTGACCTATGTGTCACGCCCGTGACCAAGGCCGAAACGACAGCCAGGTTGGAAATTTCGGTAACTGACGTCGTAATAAAATCCGATTAAGGGAATGAAAACCAAGAGTATTTATGGGCCGTTTCCTACTTTAATTATTTAAATAATTAAGGAAATGTTGGTCCAATAGGAAATCGCCACCTGGCGAGCACCTCTTCATCTCCAGCGTTTCAACTGCCATTCGCCATAACCGAAACGTCATAAGGGAATTATTAATGGCCGCAAACGTTTCATCTCCAACGTTTCATCCTTTCCCCTCCCCATTTTCTAATCTATAAAAGACTCCTAAGAGCAAGAGGAAAAGGTTACACTCCCTCAAACTGTTTCAGACCTCCGCCTTGCTATTGAAGAATTTCCGGCGACGCCACCACCGCGCAAATGGCTTCCCGACGCTCTGCACGCCTCCAACCCGCGAACAAGGTCCTCCCCTCCCTCTTCTTCTGCGGATAGATCTTAGGAATCGTTAGGAGAGATATCTGGATCAAAAGAGCCAGATCGGGTGAGCGTATTTGTGGTTTTCCGAAAATTTCATGGTGGCGGGTTCGCCGGAAACCGCCTCTCCGGCGGCCGTGCCGCCGCCCGACGATAGCCCTCGCCTCAACGGAGGTGGTGGTGGTGGTGGCAGTGGTGGCCGGCCAGGGAGATGGCTGGATGGCCGGGAAATAGCTTGGAAAAGCTACAGGAAATTAGGTTTTCAGGCCTCTGGTTCGGGCTGTAGAAGAAGATGAACAGTGCCGTCAAATTAGATTTTATTTTTAAAAACAATTTCTGAATAAAATATCTGTCATGTTAAATAAGTTGGGAAAAATACCTAGAGGCTTTTACAGGAAAAATGATCAACATAGAAAATGTAGCCCTCGAAGTCTACTTTAATTCAAAATTAATTTCACTCGATTTGGAATCCTGGTTAGACCACAGCACCCTTTTTGGTGAGGTCTATCCAGAGGGCTGCCTTGACCTTAGAAAAATTCCCCACTCCAACCTAGTCATCCAAATGACTTGAAATTTGGGGTGTGGTCTAATCTTACATATATCTAGGTGCTATCCAAAAATGAGAATTTTTGGAGAATATTTTTCTATAGTTTTTTTAGAAAAATTCAATAATCCTAGCCGAATTTAATTAGATAGTTAAATAATTTCCAAACCCTCCCAAATTCTGGTGAGTGGTCCCTGGGGTCACCATAAGGTTCTGTATAATTTTTCATCTCATTTGTAGATGGTTTGGATTAGAAATGAACAAACCTAAGTTTTGCCCTAATAAGGGGTCTTAGGTTAAAAGTGCACTTTTGAAATTTGAGTGGTCAGACCACCTCAACAGAGGCTGAGATTTTTACCACTGGCTAGTAATATTCTCTAGCACCCCCTAATGGTGTTTGAGGTGGATCGGGGTAAGTTTGCCCTAAGGACCAAGGCCAAACCCTAAGGATGGATCTTGGTGGTTTGTGAAGGTCATGTGGTCAAATGACCTTGGATTGACCCGAAATTGGGTGAAGAGAACCATAGGGCCAATATAGTTCTCTGGATGAAATCGTAGTAAATTTGGAGACCGTTGGGATACCTAAAAATCTAACCCTAGTTTAGGGTGCAAAACTTGTAGAGATAGGAAATGACACTAAATCACATAGAAAAATGGTGAGATTTGGGTAGAGTGAATTATAGGGATGGTACAAGCTCTGGATATTTTTCTATGAATTTTATGATCATTATTTTGGATACTTCCTTTAATGATTTAGTAGTTGTATGATTTGCTTAGAAAATTTATTAGGGAATACACACTCTCTAGAAAGTGATAAAATTTAAGCAGGGAACGTTTAGTATGATTTTAAATCTCTGTGAATTTTTATGGGATTTTTGGAAGAGTAATTCTAAGGCTTGCTTCTTTAAGTATGTTTTACCTTGTTTATTTGATTAAATCTTTAGTGGTGTTTAGAAAGCTAGTAAAATTATGATTCTCTGCACAAGGATCTTTTATATATCATACTACTGACTAGTGATTTTTCTATAATTTTTAGATGAATAATTTCAGTACTTCCTTCATTACGTAGAATTAACGTGATTATACTGAATAAATTATTTAGAGGTTAAATAATTTCTATAAAATTCTGAGAATTTGTATTTGAGGTTATCTTGCTGTTATTTAATGATCATGATTTTTGAGTAACCATTACTTAGGAAGATCATGTAGTTCATGTTTAAAATGACCCGTGGCACGTCCTTTGGAAAATTAAATAAATATCAGATTAATTAGGAAAATTATAAGTTTCTGGTTTTAGGCAAAGTATGATATGGTAGACCACCAGTAAATATTATAGGAGATTTGGAAGACAACTTGGTGTACCTCCCCTTGGGTACCTCATATAGTTTAGGATGGTCTGCATATAGTAAAGCCACGAAATTCTAGTAATTGATGGTTGGTAGGGCAAGTTAAGATTGAGTTCATCATTAGAAGTCAGGAGAAGTAGAGTGTGGGACTGGTTAGGATAAGGGAGTACGGGAACGATGAAAGATCGTCGATCCCGGAAAGAAGAGGAAGAGTCTTAATACTCTAGGGTTAGAACTAAAGTAACTAAAAGAGGATCGGGTTAAGGGAGATCAACCAATAATAATAAGTGCCTTGCGAAAGGGAACTTCGGGCCGTAATGCCACCGTCTTGGTTCCTAGTGCCCCTTGAGAGCCCTTCACGGGGTATACCGGGGGCAGTCCTGGGCTAACGTAAACCATAGGAATAATAAATTAAAAGAGCAACTAGTATGACTAGGGTTGCACACACTCACTCCCCGATAGCTAGGAAAGTAGAATAATAGGACTTGTTGCCATTCAGACAGTAGCTCTGAAGGTAGATGCACGGACAGGACTGTCCGGGGGGCCGAGGGCTCGAGGGTTGGAGTACAGAATAAAGGTGGTGGGTCTTCGGTACCTGATCGTCGTTCACACCGACATCGGTACGCTGACTCGGTGGTGTGGGACACTTAGCCAAAGAAAGTCTGGAGGGTACATCCAGCAGCAGTACGCGGATACTCTAGGTTGTGTTCTTCTAGGGGCGTACGGGAGGGCTAGGCCTGGTAGTGTGGATGCCCGCCTAGGAGTGGGGGGCCCGACCCACTGTCTTCGTTTGCCACTACGGAGGTTCCTAGGAGTGAAGCTAGCTGCCCGAACAGGGGGAACTAATGGTCTGTGCGCATAGAGTCGTGTGCGTGAGTTGCACTTGCATGAATCATGGCATAGCATATCACTACACTCATATTTGCATACAACCGACACCCCAACGTATAAATTGGTATGGGACTTTTTATACGATGGGAGCCTTGCAGAAGATCCCTTAACTTATAAGTTTGTATGGGCATTCATATAAGTTAAGGTTACATACTTACTTACTTATTTGTTTTTTTACTGTTCTCTAGCTGCCTTTCATACAACTTGCTACTTATTAATTGTTCTACCTATTACAACATTTACACTGTTCACCTGTTATAACTTGCTAGTTAGGTCCACCGTCACCTGCTTGATTATTCTCCACTCTTGTAGCTTCCCTTTCCTCCTCTCCGCCCGATGCTTAGGAGCTGTGGTGGGAGGGGTAGGGGATGATAGGGCTTAGTCTTTATGAATAATGGTTTTCGAACCAAACATTACAAGAGCTCAGGATGGGAGACAGGGACCAGCACCAGCGGAGTACGGTGCGAATGGAGGTGGGACAGTCTAGCACCGGTGCACCTGCGACCAGCTCCGTGAGTGATTAGTATTTTCCTATCTTCCGCGATGAGTGACTTGTAGTGAGGACTCTGATGTACTAGGCTCGAGCCCATTTGTCTATTTTCCTGTTGTTATTTATTGATGGACTGGATATGATTCTCTTTTATTTACATGTTTCTGTGGACTTGTTTACATTTTTGTGTAAATGCTTCTCTCTCTTGTGATCGAAAAGGGCCGGCAGAATTGGCATTTTGTAGTGGTTGCCTTCCCGTGAGTCGGTGCCACCGCAAAGCGGCAATTCTGGGCTAAGACCCCGGTGGTTGAAAAAGAAAAAAAAAGGGGGTCTTACAAGTGGTATCAGAGCAAAACCTCGACCGAAGAGAAGTAGTCCACAAAATCTTGGGTCACCCCCGCGCGAGCTTAGTTTGCGAACAAACTAGCAGCGGAAGCAGTGGTGTGCCCATAAGGGAAATCACATGTGAAAGTCCATCATAACTCTTCTTAAATTCCATTCATTCGCGCTCTAACAAATGGAATTTTTGCTTGTAGCCTGCGACGAACCCTACATCGCAGCAGGGGACACCTTAGGTTCCAAATGTGGTCCCGACTCCGCCAGCACCAGTTCCGTTCCAGTAGACGGAGATGGGGCAAACACTGACAGCCATCCTGGAGGCCTTCAGAGCTCAGCAAGCCCCGGCCCCACAGCCAAACCCCGGGGCCAATTGGATGACGGTCTTCCGAGGACTTTCCCCTCCATCCTACCAGCTGACGGAATCTGCAGTACGTACGGAGGAGTGGTTGGACACCATTTACGAGATGCTGGCAGGGATTCGATGCCCCACGGAGGAGGCAGTCGCTTTGACAGTCTCCTGCTTAGAGTCACACGGAAAGAGATGGTGGAAATCTCAGCTGGACACCACCTTTGCAGGGATGGACTGTGCTGATATTACTTGGGAGGAGTTCAGAGCAGCGCTCTTGGGACATTTTGTACCTCAGTCGGCAAGAGATGACCTGGAGGATAGGTTCCTGCGGTTGAGGCAGGGGAACAGGACTGTGGTGGAGTACTACCAGGAGTTCACTCACCTGGCCCGTTATGCAGACGCTTACCAGTTAGACGATGCTGGCTATGCCCGGAGGTTTTATAAGGGGCTGCAGGATGACATGAGGCAGGCCCTCCTTTTCGTCTCAGAGGGGAGTCTGGCCAGGATTCTAGAGATGGCTAAGAAGAGGGAGGCGGATCAGCTTACAGTGAGGAGCCGGAAGAGACAGGCTGATGATACAGTGATTGGAGGACGTAGAGACCGTCCTCGAGGCCAAGAAATTGGAGATAGAAGGAACGGGGATTAGCCTCATCAAGAGTTTGGGCAGGAGCAGAGGAGTCAGGGGGTATTGGCTCCCCAGCCTATACAGATGCTGGAAATGCCAAGGGCGGTAGAGCAGCCACTGGTATGCTTTCAGTGCAACCAGCCGGGGCATATCAAGAGGAACTGCCCTGTGAGGCGAGCACCCCCACCGGCACATCAGGGCGCTCCACCTCCCCGACAGTTTGGCGGACGAGGACAGGACCGAGGACGAGGATTTCAGGATCGAGGTCGTAGGCCAGAGAGAGAGCAGGTGTATGCTCTAGACCTGACACAGCCCCGGGACCCGGAGCAGGTTATCACAGGTATGGCAGTACTTTTCAGATTTTCTTCATATAAACCACTATTTTAAACATAACCTGGTTAGAAATTAAGAGAAGATAAACTGCAACAAGAATACTAAGACACTTAATCACCCCAGGCATAGTCTTCGTTAGCGGCAAGCCCGCTCACACCCTCTTCGACACTGGTGCGTCGCAATCATTCGTGTCGGAGGATTTCGTGAAAGGACTGGCAGGAGTGGAGCTAAGCACCGGGAAGATGCTGAGGGTGCGCCTACCCGATGGATCAGAGATATTGACCTCTACTCATTGTGATATGGAAGCGAGGATCGGCGGAAAGGCGTTTGAGGCACCAGCGACGGTTTTGAGGATGCCAGATTACGATCTGATTCTGGGCATGACCTGGCTGTACTGGAACCATGCCCAGATCGATTGCGTGGCGAAGAGGATCACCGTGAGGCACGGCGACTCCTTCATTGTTATCGAAGGTATTATATCAGCACCCCGTACTTTACTATCGTCTGTGCAGGACGTTAAGGCCCACCTACAGGGGGAAGAGGTTTATCAGGTCCTCTTTGAGGCTGTTGTAGCCAAGGACTCCATTGCGGATATTCCAGTGGTGCGGGACTTCGCCGACGTGTTTCCAGAGAAGCTACCAGGGTTACCCCCGCACCGAGAGAAGGACTTTCAGATTCAGCTCGTACCGGGGGCTAAGCCGGTATCCAGAGCTCCCTATCGAATGGCCCCAAAGGAGTTGGTGGAATTCCGGAGCCAGCTTCAGGAGTTAGTGGAGGCCGGGTTCGTTCGGCCTAGCTCTTCACCATGGGGAGCTCCGGTGCTGTTCGTTAAGAAGAAGGACGGGACCCTTCGACTGTGCATCGATTATCGGGCTCTGAACAGGTTGACAGTCCGGAATACTTATCCCTTACCATGGATAGACGAACTATTTGACCAGCTGGAGGGAGCTCATTGGTTCTCAAAGCTGGATCTGAGGTCAGGATACTACCAGCTTCGTATTCGGGAGGAGGACATCCCGAAGACGGCCTTCAGCAGCAGATATGGCTTGTACGAGTTTACCGTGATGCCGTTCGGGCTCACGAATGCACCCTCCGCATTCATGACTTTAATGAATCGGGTGTTCGAGGAGTATCTAGATGTCTTCGTCATTGTATTCATCGACGACATCCTCATCTATTCAAGGACGGAGGAGGAGCACGCGAGACATCTAGCTTTGACCTTGGAGAAGCTGCGTGAGCACGAGATGTATGCCAAGTACAGCAAGTGCCAGTTCTGGCTAAAGGAGGTGGCCTTTCTGGGCCATGTCATCAGTGGAGCAGGTCTGGCAGTGGATCCGACAAAGATCCAGGCAGTATGGGATTGGCCACCACTAAAGTCGGCCACGGATGTTCGAAGTTTCTTGGGACTTGCCGGTTACTACCGGAAGTTCGTAAAGGGGTTCTCTCAGATTGCCCTCCCTCTTACGTCTCTGATGAAGAAGGAGTCCCCTTTTATATGGACGCCTCGATGCGAATCTGCCTTCCAGGAGCTGAAGGATCGTCTCACCTCGGCCCCCATCCTTGCTCTTCCATCAGGGAGGGAGGGATTCCAGGTATATACAGATGCTTCCTATCAGGGGATGGGTGCCGTCCTTATGCAGAATGGGCACGCAATAGCCTATGCCTCCCGTCAGTTGAAGCAGCACGAGCAGAACTACCCCGTGCACGATTTGGAGATGGGGGCAGTCATTTTTGCTCTTAAGATCTGGCGGCACTATCTCTACGGGGTACATTGTGATATCTTCTCCGACCACAAGAATCTGAAGTACGTCGACACCCAGAAGGAGTTAAACATCAGGCAGAGACGCTGGGTGGAGTTTCTTTCGGACTACCAGTATACCATGCACTATCATCCGGGGAAGGCGAATGTGGTTGCGGATGCTCTGAGCCGAGAGAGCGAGTACGACTGGAGTAGGCCCGCAGCTGATGGCTTTGGAGTTGATTAGATCATTCGAGGAGATGCAGATTTCGCTAGTGTCTGAGGATGACCCGGAGCTATACATGGAGTACCTAGGGTCGATGGCTACTACTGATGACATTCGAGACCGCATCAGAGATGGGAAGATGCGGGACGAGAGAGCTGAGCCGATATTCCGAGCCTTGGAGGAAGGCACGACAGGGGATTACTCTTTGAGGGATGGGCTCCTGTGTTTCCGGGGCAGAGTCTACATACCAGCAGGAGGACGGATCCGGGTGGATATTTTGACAGAAGCTCATTGCAGCCGATATTCGGTACACCCGGGGATCACCAATATGGCAAAGGATTTAAAGAGGACGATGTACTGGCCGGGTATGAAGAAAGATATTACGTATTTTGTGACGCATTGTGAGGCCTGCCAGCTCGTGAAGGCGGAGTGTAGGAACCCGACAGGCTTGTTGCAGCCGCTTCCAGTGCCGGAGTGGAAGTTTGAGGATATAGCCATGGACTTCATACATGGGCTACCTAGATCCCGTGCGGGGAACGACTCGATCTGGGTGATAGTGGACAGGCTGACAAAGGTGGCCAGATTCATCCCAGTGGCAAAGGACACACCGGTCAATGTATTAGTACGGAGGTTCATTGAGCAGTTTGTGCGTTATCATGGGGTGCCCAAGACTATCGTTTCGGATCGGGATGGGCGGTTTACATCCAGGGAGTGGAGGTCAGTCTAGGCCCATCTGGGTTCTCGGTTGACATTCAGCACAGCTTTCCACCCTCAGACCGACGGACAAACAGAGCGCACAAACCGTACACTGGAAGATCTATTACGACTGTGTATTTTTGACCGTGGCGAGCCTTGGGAGAGATTGTTGCCACTGGTCGAGTTTTCATACAACAACGCTCATCAGTCCAGCATAGGCATGGCTCCATACGAACCGTTGTACGGAAGGAGGTGCAGAACCCCACTATCATGGGTTCAGGACGAGGATCTGCAGGCACTGGGCTCGGAGTTTGTGGGAGATACAGATGCTCAGATTAGATTGATCCAAGATAGGATGTTGGAAGCCCAGAGCAGACAGGTGAAATACTACGATGCGAGGCATCGCCAAGTAGAGTTCCAGGTAGGAGACCGGGTTTTCTTGAAGATACGGCCGATGCACGGAGTCTCGCGGGTTCGCGGGCGGAAGAAGCTCAGTCCGAGATATATGGGGCCCTATAAGATCCTGGAGCGGATCGGCCCCTTAGCCTATAGACTGGAGCTACCGCCGGAGTTAGCGGGATTGCATGACGTTTTCCACGTCTCCTCACTTCGGAGGGCTCTGCTACGCCCTGAGCAGCTGATTTCCTCGGCAGATGGCCCAGTGGCCTCGGATCGGTCAGTCGACTTGGAGCCTATCAGGATTGACGATACAGCAGTGCGGGTCTTGCGACGGAAGAAGGTACCGTTAGTCAAGGTTCTGTGGAACAATCATGGGCAGGAGGAGCATACATGGGAGCCACAGGACTTGATGTGGCAAAAATACCCGGAACTTTTTCGTCAGGTATACCTCACAACCCCTCTGGACAATCAATTTGCCTTCCTGTTTTAAACCAATGGAACTGAAATTTCAAGAATAGGGGCTAATCTTTTGTTTATTGGGGTGTATATACCTAGTTAAGTGGACGAAATAATCTTAGATTCGAAACCGCACAAACAAACATAACATAGAGAGGTAATCTTTCAGTTCTCATGGGATGTTACAAGCTTATTTTTCTCGATTAGAGTCCCGTAGGCTTAACATTGATTTCGGGGACGAAATCTTTGTTTTGTTTATTGGGATTTGTAACATCCCATTTCCGGCTAGACCCCTAGGAGTCGGTTGGTTGTGGTAGAACCCTAGGGAGCCCCAAAACTTGAAATAAATCGACCAAGAAATCGGGTCATGAGTTGGTCACGCCCGTAACCGACCCATCACGCCCGTGACATAGGGCGTGACCATGATCGTCGATTCCAGGTCGACGGTCGTCGACCCAAAATTGGCCCCACGGGCATGTCACGCCCGTGACCCGCCATGTCACGCCCGTGACATAGTGCGTGACCATGATCGTCGATTCCAGGTCGACGGTCGTCGACCCAAAATTGGCCCCACGGGCATGTCATGCCCGTGACCCGCCATGTCACGCCCATGACATAGGGCGTGACACGCTCGACGATCGTCGATTTCAGTTCGACGTCGTCGAACCAGAATTGGCCGCACAGGCCTGTCACGCCCGTGACCCAGGTGTCACGCCCGTGACAACCGCTCGACGATCGTCGATCTCAGTTCGACGATCGTCAAACCCTGAACTGGCTAACCGGGCCTATCACGCCCGTGACCTATGTGTCACGCCCGTGACCAAGGCCGAAACGACAGCCAGGTTGGAAATTTCGGTAACTGACGTCGTAATAAAATCCGATTAAGGGAATGAAAACCAAGAGTATTTATGGGCCGTTTCCTACTTTAATTATTTAAATAATTAAGGAAATGTTGGTCCAATAGGAAATCGCCACCTAGCGAGCACCTCTTCATCTCCAGCGTTTCAACTGCCATCGCCATAACCGAAACGTCATAAGGGAATTATTAATGGCCGCGAACGTTTCATCTCCAACGTTTCATCCTTTCCCCTCCCCATTTGCTGATCTATAAAAGACTCCTAAGAGCAAGAGGAAAAGGTTACACTCCCTCAAACTGTTTCAGACCTCCGCCTTGCTGTTGAAGAATTTCCGGCGACGCCACCACTGCGCAAATGGCTTCCCGACGCTCTGCACGCCTCCAACCCGCGAACAAGGTCCTCCCCTCCCTCTTCTTCTGCGGATAGATCTTAGGAATCATTAGGAGAGATATCGGGCTCAAAAGAGCCAGATCGGGTGAGCGTATTCATGGTTTTCCGAAAATTTCATGGTGGCGGGTTCGCCGGAAACCGCCTCTCCGGCGGCCGTGCCGCCGCCCGACGATAGCCCTCGCCTCAACGGAGGTGGTGGTGGTGGTGGCTGGCCAGGGAGATGGCTGGATGGCCGGGAAATAGCTTGGAAAAGCTACAGGAAATTAGGTTTTCAGGCCTCTGGTTCGGGCTGTAGAAGAAGATGAACAGTGCCGTCAAATTAGATTTTATTTTTAAAAACAATTTCTGAATGAAATATCTGTCATGTTAAATAAGTTGGGAAAAATACCTAGAGGCTTTTACAGGAAAAATGATCAACATAGAAAATGTATTCCTCGATGTCTACTTTAATTCAAAATTAATTTCACTCGATTTGGAATCCTGGTTAGACCACAGCACCCTTTTTGGTGAGGTCTATCCAGAGGTCTGCCTTGACCTTAGAAAAATTCCCCACTCCATTCTAGTCATCCAAATGACTTGAAATTTGGGGTGTGGTTAATATTACATATATCTAGGTGCTATCCAAAAATGAGAATTTTTGGAGAATATTTTTCTATAGTTTTTTAGAAAAATTCAATAATCCTAGCCGAATTTAATTAGATAGTTAAATAATTTCCAAACCCTCCCAAATTCTGGTGAGTGGTCCCTGGGGTCACCATAAGGTTCTGTATAATTTTTCATCTCATCTGTAGATGGTTTGGATTAGAAATGAACAAACCTAAGTTTTGCCCTAATAAGGGGTCTTAGGTTAAAAGTGCACTTTTGAAATTTGAGTGGTCAGACCACCTCAACAGAGGCTGAGATTTTTACCACTGGCTAGTAATATTCTCTAGCACCCCCTCATGGAGTTTGAGGTGGATCGGGGTAAGTTTGCCCTAAGGACCAAGGCCAAACCCTAAGGATGGATCTTGGTGGTTTGTGAAGGTCATGTGGTCAAATGACCTTGGATTGACCCGAAATTGGGTGAAGAGAACTATAGGGCCAATATAGTTCTCTGGATGAAATCGTAGTAAATTTGGAGACCGTTGGGATACCTAAAAATCTAACCCTAGTTTAGGGCGCAAAACTTGTAGAGATAGGAAATGACACTAAATCACATAGAAAAATGGTGAGATTTGGGTAGAGTGAATTATAGGGATGGTACAAGCTCTGGATATTTTTCTATGAATTTTATCATCATTATTTTGGATACTTCCTTTAATGATTTAGTAGTTGTATGATTTGCTTAGAAAATTTATTAGGGAATACACACTCTCTGGAAAGTGATAAAATTTAAGCAGGGAACGTTTAGTATGATTTTAAATCTCTGTGAATTTTTATGGGATTTTTGGAAGATTAATTCTAAGGCTTGCTTCTTTAAGTATGTTTTACCTTGTTTATTTGATTAAATCTTTAGTGGTGTTTAGCAAGCTAGTAAAATTATGATTCTCTGCACAAGAATCTTTTATATATCATACTACTGATTAGTGATTTTTCTATAATTTTTAGATGAATAATTTCAGTACTTCCTTCATTACGTAGAATTAACGTGATTATACTGAATAAATTATTTAGAGGTTAAATAATTTCTATAAAATTCTGAGAATTTGTATTTGAGGTTATCTTGCTGTTATTTAATGATCATGATTTTTGAGTAACCATTACTTAGGAAGATCATGTAGTTCATGTTTAAAATGACCCGTGGCACGTCCTTTGGGAAAATTAAATAAATATCAGATTAATTAGGAAAATTATAAGTTTCTGGTTTTAGGCAAAGTATGATATGGTAGACCACCAGTAAATATTATAGGAGATTTGGAAGACAACTTGGTGTACCTCCCCTTGGGTACCTCATATAGTTTAGGATGGTCTGCATATAGTAAAGCCACGGAATTCTGGTAATTGATGGTTGGTAGGGCAAGTTAAGATTGAGTTCATCATTAGAAGTCAGGAGAAGTAGAGTGTGGGACTGGTTAGGATAAGGGAGTACGGGAACGACGAAAGATCGTCGATCCCGGAAAGAAGAGGAAGAGTCTTAATACTCTAGGGTTAGAACTAAAGTAACTAAAAGAGGATCGGGTTAAGGGAGATCAACCAATAATAATAAGTGCCTTGCGAAAGGGAACTTCGGGCCGTAATGCCGCCCTCTTGGTTCCTAGTGCCCCTTGAGAGCCCTTCACGGGGTATACCGGGGGCAGTCTTGGGTAACGTAAACCATAGGAATAATAAATTAAAAGAGCAACTAGTATGACTAGGGTTGCACACACTCACTCCCCGATAGCTAGGAAAGTAGAATAATAGGACTTGTTGCCATTCAGACAGTAGATCTGAAGGTAGATGCACGGACAGGACTCTCCGGGGGGCCGAGGGCTCGAGGGTTGGAGTACAGAATAAAGGTGGTGGGTCTTCGGTACCTGATCGTCGTTCACACAGACATCGGTACGCTGACTCGGCGGTGTGGGACACTTAGCCAAAGAAAGTCTGGAGGGTACATCCAGCAGCAGTACGCGGATACTCTAGGTTGTGTTCTTCTAGGGGCGTATGGGAGGGCTAGGCCTGGTAGTGTGGATGCCCGCCTAAGAGTGGGGGGCCCGACCCACTGTCTCTGTTTGCCACTACGGAGGTTCCTGGGAGTGAAGCTAGCTGCCCGAATAGGGGGAACTAAAGGTCTGTGCGCATAGAGTCGTGTGCGTGAGTTGCACTTGCATGAATCATGGCATAGCATATCACTACACTCATATTTGCATACAACTGACACCCCAACGTATAAATTGGTATGGGACTTTTTATACGATGGGAGCCTTGCAGAAGATCCCTTAACTTATAAGTTTGTATGGGCATTCATATAAGTTAAGGTTACATACTTACTTACTTGTTTGTTTATTTACTGTTCTCTAACTGCCTTTCATACTACTTGCTATTTATTAATTGTTCTACCTATTACAACATTTACATTGTTCACCTGTTATAACTTGCTAGTTAGGTCCACCGTCACCTGCTTGATTATTCTCCACTCTTGTAGCTTCCCTTTCCTCCTCTCCGCCCGGTGCTTAGGAGCCGTGGTGGGAGGGGTAGGGGATGATAGGGCTTAGTCTTTATAACTAATGGTTTTCGAACCAAACATTACAGGAGCTCCGGATGGGAGACAGGGACCAGCACCAGCGGAGTACGGTGCGCATGGAGGTGGGACAGTCTAGCACCGGTGCACCTGCGACCAGCTCCGTGAGTGATTAGTATTTTCCTAGCTTCCGCGATGAGTGACTTGTAGTGAGGATTCTGATGTACTGGGCTCGAGCCCATTTGTCTATTTTCCTGTTGTTATGTATTGATGGACTGGATATGATTCTCTTTTATTTACATGTTTCTGTGGACTTGTTTACATTTTTGTGTAAATGCTTCTCTCTCTTGTGATCGAAAAGGGCTGGCAAAATTGGCGTTTTGTAGTGGTTGCCTTCCCGTGAGTCGGTGCCACCGCAAAGCGGCAATTCTGGGCTAAGACCCCGGTGGTTGAAAAAGAAAAAAAAAGGGGGACTTACAAGTGGTATCAGAGCAAAACCTCGATCGAAGAGAAGTAGTTCACAAAATCTTGGGTCACCCCCGCGCGAGCTTAGTTTGCGGACAAACTAGCAGCGGAAGCAGTGGTGTGCCCATAAGGGAAATCACATGTGAAAGTCCATCATAACTCTTCTTAAATTCCATTCATTCGCGCTCTAACAAATGGAATTTTTGCTTGTAGCCTGCGACGAACCCTACATCGCAGCAGGGGACACCTCAGGCTCCAAATGTGGTCCCGACTCCGCCAGCACCAGTTCCATTCCAGCAGACAGAGATGGGGCAAACACTGATGGCCATCCTGGAGGCCTTTAGAGCTCAGCAAGCCCCGGCCCCATAGCCAAACCCCGGGGCCAATTGGATGACGATCTTCCGAGGACTTTCCCCTCCATCCTACCAGGGGACGGAATCTGCAGTATGTACGGAGGAGTGGTTGGACACCATTTACGAGATGCTGGCAGGGATTCGATGCCCCACGGAGGAGGCAGTCGCTTTGACAGTCTCCTGCTTAGAGTCACACGGAAAGAGATGGTGGAAATCTCAGCTGGACACCACCTTTGCAGGGATGGACTGTGTTGATATTACTTGGGAGGAGTTCAGAGCAGCGCTCTTGGGACATTTTGTACCTCAGTCGGCGAGAGATGACCTGGAGGATAGGTTCCTGCGGTTGAGGCAGGGGAACAGGACTGTGGTGGAGTACTACCAGGAGTTCACTCACCTGGCCCGTTATGCGGATGCTTACCAGTTAGACGATGCTGGCTACGCCCGGAGGTTTTATAAGGGGCTGCAGGATGACATGAGGCAGGCCCTCCTTTTCGTCTCAGAGGGGAGTCTGGCCAGGATTCTGGAGATGGCTAAGAAGAGGGAGGCGGATCAGCTTACAGTGAGGAGCCGGAAGAGACCGGCTGATGATACAGTGATTGGGGGACGTAGAGATCGTCTTCGAGGCCAGGTTATTGGAGAGAGAAGGAACGAGGATCAGCCTCGTCAAGAGTTTGGGCAGGAGAAGAGGAGTCAGGGGGTATTGGCTCGCCAGCCTATACAGATGCTGGAAATGCCAAGGGCGGTAGAGCAGCCACTGGTATGCTTTCAGTGCAACCAGCCGGGGCATATCAAGAGGAACTGCCCTGTGAGGCGATCACCCCCACCGGCACATCAGGGCGCTCCACCTCCCCGACAGTTTGGCGGACGAGGACAGGACCGAGGACGAGGATTTCAAGATCGAGGTCGTAGGCTAGAGAGAGAGCAGGTGTATGCTCTAGACCTGACACAGCCCCGGGACCCGGAGCAGGTTATCACAGGTATGGCAGTACTTTTCAGATTTTCTTCATATAAACCACTATTTTAAACATAACCTGGTTAGAAATTAAGAGAAGATAAACTGCAACAAGAATACTAAGACACTTAATCACCCCAGGCATAGTCTTCGTTAGCGGCAAGCCCGCTCACACCCTCTTCGACACTGGTGCGTCACAATCATTCGTGTCGGAGGATTTCGTGAAAGGACTGGCAGGAGTGGAGCTAAGCACCGGGAAGATGCTGAGGGTGTGCCTACCCAATGGATCAGAGATATTGACCTCTACTCATTGTGATATGGAAGCGAGGATCGGCGGAAAGGCGTTTGAGTCCACTCCCATTGAGTGAAAACATCATTGCACGGTTAGCCGACCTAACTGTAGGGCTTGCAGGGGCGGACTGTGGAAGTAGTCCGCAGCCCCTGCAGAACAAATGACTTCTACGCGATCTGGGCGGTTAGACCGGGGAGACCTCTCTAGCCACACAGCCTGAGCGAATTAAGGAGTCTATCCACCTGATCTAGAGAAGGTGTCTGAGACAGGCCGCGACCTCCAGGGGGAACCTAGAGCAGGCCGCGACTTCCGAGCTAGCTACCTTTGGAGGGATAATTGATTTCTGGGTCAACACATGTCAAGCTACATTTCCTGGCATATGACTATTTATAAAGTCGTGTAAAGCTCAAGGTTTAAGACTTGAAAGATAGATTGTTGTAAGTGAATGTACACGTCTTACAACACAGGTGTGTCACAAGCTGTGTATGGGACCAGGAAGCCCATTCAAGCTGAAATTAGGGTCATTCGTTGGGGGGTTCTTAAGATGTAACGTCACATTTCGAGCTAGACACATCATATGTGTTGCAGTGTCACTATGTTTACTTGTGATGGTAAATAGAACAAGCCTGGAGTGAAATAGTCGAGAAAACTCATGAAATAGTCGAGAAGACTTGTAAATTCGTAGAGAGGCCTTGAGAATTTGTCGAGAAGACTTGTGGATTAGTCAAGAAAACTCGACGAATTCGTCGAGTAAACTCGTGAAGACTCAACAAATTCGTCTAGTGAACTCAAGTGGACTTTTGAAATCAGTCGAGAGGTTCGTCAAAATGACTCGTTTGTTCGTCGAGTGAACTCATGAAGACTCGACATCGAGTGAACTCGAGTGGAATTTTGAAATCTGTTGAGAGGTTCATCGAAAGGACTTGTGTATTCGCCGAGTGGATTCGTGAATTCGTCGAGATGACTCGTGTAATGAAATTAAAGCACTCGACGATTCGTCGAGTATATTCGACAAATGGACTTAGTGTTTTCTGGTTACTTATGGACTAGGAGAAGTTTACATAATTTCTGGACTTGTACAGGACAACAGTTTAACATCCGATCTTTTTCAAAAAAACTTATTTTATGTTATTAAAAGGGTGGTCCATTGAGAGAGGGACACACGACATGAAGAATTTCTACCCTAAATCACCAGTCACTCCATTGTAAGTCCGAACCCTAAAAGATTTTAGCATCGGAAGACTTTTTCCATCTTTCTGAAGAATGACGAATAAGAATGATACCGACGAGGAAACTGAACACACCTATGCCGCTAAGGAGGAGAAAATGATCCATGGCTGGAAATAAAGTAAGCTTCCTACCCTCTCCATCGGTGCTAGATCTTTAGATCCAAAGTGTAGGAGAGACATCGGCTCAAGAAAGCTTGATTTGGGAGTTTAATGGCCTAGGAAGGAACAAGGCTAGAACTTTCGTTCAAGGTCATCGATCGCTGCATGAATATCTTCAATCATCACCTCTCTTCATTACGAAGATGGCAAAACTTGATTTCGTGAAGATCTGTGATCTAATGAGGGAGAAAGGAAGAGAGAAGTTGGATGTGCTTTGTGTGACATATTGAGAAAAGAGATGAACCGTTGTCGTTCGTCAATATTTACGATGTGTGCAAAAGTGTTGTACAAAAATCTATTTTTCTATGCATAGCAGACTTAAAGGCCGATTTCAGGTATGTTTCGATTTGATTCAGGTCTGGATCCAAACATGAATGTTATAGACCACAGAAAGTACTTTCCAACAGATTTTTACAAGTTTTCATGTTAGTTCTGTAGCTCCCAGAAAGTGCAGCCGAAGCTGCTGCTCTGTAATAATATAAGTGCAGGTTGAGTTCTGTCTAATTATACACAATTAGGCTGAAACTAGATTTCAGGGGTGATGGATTTGGATTTGGACCCCAGGATCAATACAGAAGTTGTAGCCCTTGAAAATACCTTTCCGATTTGGGTTTTATCATAATTATTGGTGGAATGTAGCTTCTCGAATTCTAGTTTTAGTAAATTATGTCGCGTAGCTGTGATGTATTAATATTTGGATGGTTTCATTATTTTACGAATTTATTACTCGGGAGATCAGAAGGTTTAATTGTTTATGATAATGTGACCACCCCTTGCATGATTACTAATCTTGGGGAAGAGTACTTAATGCGATTACCTGGAGGTTTGTGAAATGAAGTTCGGTAGAGATGATTGAATAAATATATTGTATATGTATATGATAAATTCATGAAAAGGGTTGGATGAGTATACACCCATTGCCATATGATGAGCTTAGACTTGATCTAAAGTATTGAATGAATGACTGGTATAGTCCACTGCTTAGAGTACGATAACATCCTACGGGTAACAATGAAGGATTGGTGTAGTAATTGATGAGTATAATTATGGTGGATTTTTACTATCATAATTGTAATCATGTCCGCTGTTTTCTACCTATTTACTCAAGTAATTGCGTAAAATAGTTGAGAATTGGTATTGTCATGAATAGTAGAGCATAGTTTAGAGTTTTTAATATTTTATGTATTGAACTCCCCACTTACTACGTCATTTCTCTAATGCAGGTACGACTAACCAGTGGAACTAAAAGTCTTGGAGCAAACAGGGGAGTTGACGGGACCAACAGGGCTGAGCACAGGAGAAGAATTGGTCAAACACGGGAAGGAACATGCCCGTATGCCTACCTGTGTTCTATCCTAGCTGAAATGATTTAATGAAGGAAGACTCAAAGCACCACACGGGTGGGAACACGCCCGTGTGTCCAGACCGTGTCCTTTTCAGGACAAATTGAAGAATTAAATCCAGCCTACCCGTGTCTGAAGAACATGAAGAACAGCACGGCCGTGTTCTAGAACACGTCCGTGTCAGTACCGGTGTCATCTAACACGGCCCATGACCAAACACGTCTGCTCGTGTGGAACCGCCTTGGAATTGCCGACACGGCCTATAACACAGCCGTATCGGAACACGTGTTCGACCATGTTTGCGATCAGACTATAAAAACCTTGAGAAAATTTTATTCTGCACTTTTGGATCAATTTGCATTGGAGCTTTTCTGGAGGACGAAAGTGGAGCACCCAAGAGAAGGATAATGTAAGAGGATTCTTTTGTATTCCTTTAATTCTTCATTATATCTTCTTAATTTTGATCTTATTTTGGTGATTCAACTTTTCTTATTTCATATTTTTACATGAACTTTGTATTTGAACAATTTGTTTAATCATGCATCACATTGTTTTTCTCAAATTTGTGGTAGTTTATGCATATATACTTCTTGGAACAAAAATGATTATCCTAAATATGAATTTAACTTTTGTTATTCATGAATTTCAAACCTTTAGATTGAGAAATTGGATGTTTTAAATGATGTTAATAATTTCATAATTAGGAGTTATGTTTGTTTACACCGCAATCTTCATGATCGAGATATATGTTAATTATACAATTTTGATATGTATAAATTATTTTAGGATATGTTAGAGATAACCTTTCATAAGTTTGTATAATATTTAGGGAAACGTACTTAGTGAAAATTTTAGTATTGTAAACTGTTCGAGAGAAAGTTTACTCACTTAGATTAGATTTTGAATTGCTCGAGAGAGAATTTAATGAATGATTTACCCATACATTACAATGTATTTGATAATGTTGCTATTACATGATTAAATAGATTTGACTCAATGCAAAAGTAGTTTCATGTGAATGCTCCTAACTTTCATCTTTTCATCAATTTAACATTCCAATATATCTTTATCTAAATAGTCATAGTGAGATTAATATAAATGAGAATTCAATGTTAATAATCGATATGATAATAGAGTGAGGGTGAGTATGAGTATTTGAAAAGACCCTGTTGAATACGACACGAGATGTAGAATTCTCCTATACTATGATTGATAAGTACACTTGCTTGAAATGTTAATTCAATTTAGCTTATGTCTTTCTACATAGTTATCATTAAATTATAGAATGATTTCGCATCAAGTTATTACCATGTTATGTGAAAATAATCATCAGTAATCAAGATGGACTTTCATCCTATATTGAGTGTGGACCCTTGCGTGCGTTGGAGAATGGGTTTGGTTATGAGCCATTGAATGCATGATAGCATGGTAAGTGTGATTTCCATGGTTTTGCGTGTGTGTTGATACATGGCATATGATCCTGTGTTGAGGATTTGGTGGTAAGTTTATGAGCTCGCCAGTCGTCACACCGACAGGAGATGGTAGTTAGACCTTGGGCGGTTGAGCTTGGTCCTTTGGTGCTCACTCCAAAAGGCTCCTTCTGTGCTAGTGGAAAGTTGGGCTGGGTTCTGAAATTCTTTTATTTCAAGGATAGATAAACACCTAGAGGGGGGGGGGGGAATTGGTTTTGGCCTTTTTAGACTTTTTCCTAACTTTGGGTGTGTTGACTTAGCTGAGTTAGCTTGCTTTCAAAAACACAAACAACACACACAAGATTTATTGTGGTTCCCTAGATTATAGGTACATCCATTGTCCCTCTCACCTTTCAAACAACTTGTTAGACAAGGCACTTCTCCAAATCTCAGCTATTAAGAGCTTACAACACAGATCCCTCAGGATCTCTTAGTCTCCTTATTACGCCCCTAATTTTTTGACAATTATTTAATCCTCTTAGTGGCATCATAATGACGTAAGGGCGTTAAGTTAGCGTTGAGTTGACGACGCGTCGCCGTTAGTGCGTTTTCATGTCCGTTCGGTCGAGTCGGCCAAATTCACGAATTCTTGCCTAAATAGGGAAATTTCATGTCAGGAAATTAAATTAATTAATTTTTGACATGCCCGTCAAGTTTTGTTGCGATTCGAGCGATTTTGGAGCCTCGACGAATTTTCGAAGTTTTGCTGATATTATGTTCTCCGTAAACTTTCGAATTATATATCTCGAGAACGCTGCGTCGGATTCCGATTTTCACTTCGTCGTTTGATTCATATCATAGGATTTTACCTAGGGTGCGAATTTCATTTTAATTGGCGTGCGTTAGGCCCTTTGTAATAACATAATGCTACTTATATTATTATTATTACTATTAATTCCAATTCTCACTCACCGAACCTTAATTTCACTCACCGAATTCCCATGGTAATACTCGTCGAATCTCACCGAGCGCTCTCCTCCCTTAAAAGCAAAACGAGCCCTCTCCTCCCCTGTTTACTCATTTGAACTAGAGCAACAGGGAACCTTTGTCGGGAGACTTCCGACCGCCACCACTAGATCTCCGGTACTCGAAATCTTCGTCGGTGCATAGATCCGGAAAGCTCTCGCCGAGAACTACGCATGTAAAGTAATATCTCCCTAATTCGTGGATTTTTACCGTTAGGGTTTTCCGGCCATAAGCTCTGTTTTTGGTTTTTCTTGTAAATTTCATCTTCTCTCGCCGTTCCTCAAACCAAGCTGCGACGTGGAGTGTTTCGGAGAATGAATCCCGGTAGAAATTGAGGCAAGTGGTGATCTTACTCTCCTAACTCATTTTTCTCCAAATTTATTCCTTTTTTTTGATTATGATGTGTTTTGTACCTAAAATATTCTCTCTCTAAATTGCTTTGTGATATGATATAATTTCTTTTCGTGTCATTTTATTCGCCTTTTCAAAGAGATCTTCACATCATTATGCTCCACGCCGCGAAACCTTCATTGGAGAGTTAGCCCCCCTCTTTTTGGTCGATTATTGCGACGTGTAAGTCTATAAAAATCATGAGTTCATCCAACATTAGTTTGTTTTTTTACCTAGTATAACCCGTTCATGCCGTTGTCGCTGCATTAATTGAATCGTCGCGTCATTTCGACCAAGTTATGTAGCCTTGTTTAATGTAGGAGTATTGTATGATCCTTTGAGTTTTGTTGGTCAGAATCCTTGTCGTCATCCGACGGAGAATTGTACGTCGGAAGTTTTGCTGCCTTCTGCTGTGTCATTGTTCGTCACGACATCTTGATCATCGCATCGCTTTAACTAAGTTAATCTCCCTGCTTGATTTTAAGTGTCTCTTTGGCTAAGTTAATCTCTCCGCTTGATTTTAAGTGTCACATTGACCAAATTAACCTCTCTGCTCGATTGTAAGTGTCGTTTTGAAAAAGTTTATCACTTTGTTTGTTGTGAGTGTCGTTTGTATCATCAGAATGTAGCTTGTCGGAAGCCTCACCGTTCTTTGTTGTTTTTAGTCGATGAAACCCTTGTTGCTATCCGTTACTGCATATTGTGCGTGTATCGTTTTGATCGTCGTGTCTATTTGAGCTAGTGTCCCCTTATGATCCATGTTTTAGTCATATGGAACATTAATTGATTCGTTTATTTTGTTTGACTTAGAAAATATTGTGATTAAGGCCTTGGAGTTCTGCCAGGCAAATTTGTATCTTTGTGTTGATCGTTTACTACGATCTGGTTTTAGTCCTTGTTAACGGTGTCGTGCGCACTTAGCTGGGTTGTTACAAGAGAGAGGTTTTATTCTTTGTCAACCTATTTTTTCAGAGTTCTTCTTGGTTCGAAGCATTTATATTTATATATATAATAAAATATATGATATTTGATGGACTGTTGGTTGGTAGAGGATAAAGGACCGCAACCTCAGTCCCTTGTTTTGATGGTTTGCTTTATGGGCTGTTGGTTGGCAACGGATAAAGGACTGCCACCACAGTGCCTTGTTGTTTATGGTTCATAAACCCAGGTTTTGCCCAGTGTTTTGATGCCATTTGGAGCTAATCAGTCTCACTTAAATCATGAATTGATATTTAAAAAGATGAAATATATATATACATATGCATCTAGTTCACTCCCGGTTGTGGGCTTGCTTACTTTGTGCAGCATAGTTAGATCCTCGATGCCGTTTTTTTTCTATTTTTATGATTATACAGACTCTTTGGTGATAGATTGTTCGTACAGTTCTTGCTAATCGAGGTTTGTTGTTCCTCTTTGGTTTCTATAGCACTGCTTGCAACTTGTTTCTGAGGTATTCTTTCTTTGAATGCCTCAGCTTTGGAGCAGTAGAGGGTTTGATAGTTAGAGCTTGTGTTTCTTGTGTTGCGGGTGGTTGCAGCCTTTTGTTTTGTCTCCTGTTTGTGAGGTTGCAACCATTTGTTTCTTATTAGATTGGTTTCCTAAGGGTTCGTATCAGTTTGTTGACGCCCATAGTGTTAGCTACTTGCTAGTTTTTTGCTGTTACTTATTTTATTTATACACTTGCTCTTTGGGAAGGCTTTATGATAGGGTGCATGTTAGTTACTTTCAACTACTATAAAAAAATTGCATTTTGATATGGAGGCATAACATACCTTTTAACTAAAAATCCCATTATTTTGAAGCGCTACAAATCT
Organism: Platanthera zijinensis; assembly: GCA_039513925.1. Taxonomy (NCBI): domain Eukaryota; kingdom Viridiplantae; phylum Streptophyta; class Magnoliopsida; order Asparagales; family Orchidaceae; genus Platanthera; species Platanthera zijinensis. Next base: position 190,693,112 of record CM077087.1, read on the forward strand.
ACTTTTCTACTTATATACAATTTATGAGTCGCATATTCATTTAAGAAATTGTTGAGTCTTCATCTTCATATAAGATAAAATAATCAAATTTAGTCTTTTCCGCTTCGTAAACCTATACCTTTTGCTTGTGGACTAGTTGATCCACCAGACCGAGGGACATAGTAAGTAAACCTAATAAAATAATTATGTTTTAAAACATAATTCATAAGTATTTTTATAAAAGTAAATGAAAGGTCAGGGTTTCCTGAATGTCTGCAGTTGTCCCCTGCACGACATGGCATCACAACACGTATTTTATCAAACTCTAACATATTATTTAATACGGAGTAAATGCGGGTTGTGGAAGTTGGTATTAGAGGCGAGGTTTTGCAAGAGGTTGGTTGGTTCGGCAAGTCAGTCAAACGACCACTACCCTTAAGCAAATAGCGCTAATTTTCCTAGTATCATTGCATACACACACCGATATGTCATCAGTAGATCTAGATGGAAGCATGAACACTACACTCATAGCATGATAAGAATATACGAGGCATATTATGTAGTATAAGATACATAATATTTGTTTGTATATGGATCCACCATAGGATGCAACATGTGACATTTACGTAGTATGGGATGCATAACCATCATCACATGGATACCCATTTGCACGTTTTACTTTCTTGTTACATGCGATATTATGTAGTATGGGATGCATTATATTTCATGTGTACGCCACTCTTAATATGCACTAAGGACTTTTATTAGAATGCATAGCACAACATATACATCATAACATATCATAAGCACACGTGTCAAGTTAAAGATCTACATGATGACATATGTACACACATGATTTGAAGGAAAAAATTTAAACATTCATGCATTCATATTATCAGCACAAGTGTCAAGGGGATATTGGTTCATCATCCTAAGTTGGAAGAATAATATCAGTTCTTGAATTCCCAGAGCAAGGTAACAACATGAACAAGTATCCTTTCATTTCTGATCTGGTTGAGTCAAGATATTCGAGTTTGCTAGCTAAGGTGTTTTAAGCAAGGTCTTGACAAGTTGTTTGTTCTTATTGTAAAAGATGGCCCCAAAGCGTTTTACGTTGGGGATAACTTCTCTATATGAGGGTCAGTCTTCGGGTACTCGTAGCTTCCTCTATATCTCAATTTCTATACAGCTTGTTGCGCAAGCAATTTATAGAAGGGTAAAGGTAAATAACCGATGGACACACGTTCTTTGACTTTGGTGTTATCTGCTTGTACGTGGTTAGAAATCTTGTAGATTATTATTGCTTGAATCCCGATCGAATTAATGATTCATTTCATGTTAAATTTCTCTCTAGTGACATGGAGGTGCAGAACTAGGGTATCCAGAGTTGTCCTATTCCTTAGATGGATTTCTAGAGTATGTCAATCGAAAGTGATAGATTTGGAATATTTTAATATGATTTAGGACATGGATTGGAGGCCTAGTTATGACACTGTTGACCAATGCTAGGATAAACATCTGCACTTTATGATTGATATTGACCAACCCTGGAGTGTGTTTGGATTTTTAAATTAGGATTTTCCGGCTATTTCTGTGGTGCGTTCTTGTAAATTCTTTAAGTCTGGCTGCGAGTCTTTTCTCATTTCTGTTTATGTTCTGGAAACTGCTCTTGTTGTGTAGCGTGTTCTGTTGCGTGAGAGTTTCAAGATGTTTTCCCGGTTGGTCTTCCCGGTCTCTCCACCTAAAAGTGAGGCAGAGTTTGATTTAGATCATGAGCCAGATACTTATGTTTTTGCGAGAGCACCTTACCACTTGACCCCATGTGAGTTAGAATAGTTTCATACCTAGCTATATGAGTTGCAATTTTGTGGCTTCATTAGGCCAAGTTCCTTGCCCTAAAATGCCCCAGTTCTGTTTGTAAACAAATGGGGGATGTCTTTAGAAGATTAGGAATGAATTATAAAGAGTTGAATGAGGTGACTATCAAGATAAATGTTCACCATTACGGATAGATGGTTTGTTAAATCAGTTGAAAGATAGTTCCGTATTCTCGAGGTTTGGCCTCCTTTTGTACTTTTATGTGTTAAGGATCCGTGAGTTGGATGTTCCAGAGACGGACTTTTAGTTACCATTATGGGCTTTATTTTGAAATATTATTGACAACCTTTGATTTTAGCGAATGCCTCCTCTACCTATCATGGATTTGATGAATATAGTGTTAAGAGAATTTTCGGGCCACCTTGTGGCCGTCTTATTAGGAAAATGTTCTGATATACTCTAAGAGTGCAGTAGAGTGTGTGAGTATTTGGAGATTTGTGTAGTCTAGGTTAAGAAAACATAACTCTGTTTGCCAGAATAGGCAATTGAAATATTGGCTGATGTGATTTCCGCTTTTGGTCACGATATTAAGGAGGATGAATTTTCGATGAACTTAGTAAAGATCGCTGAAGCGATTGATTTGGAAGAGAATTTTTATGTGTAAGGAAATAAGGAATTTTAGTAGGATTGGCATGACGATATACAAACCTTGAGAAATGATTGATGTGATTGTTGGCGTCCCTGATTCGGTTTATGTAGAAGAATTTGATATTTATTTGAGGATGAGCAGTACATTGAGCCTAGGTATATCATGATACAAAAGAGAAATGTGGTCACATATGATTTTAGGTAATTGAGGATATATGAAAATAACTATCATGCATATAACTTTGAAAAATTACAATGATGATCTATACCTCAATGTTTTGGAGACTATTTTGTTTGGCGCATTGTGTAAGATTTTTGCGAACCATAAGAGCTTGGAGTATATCTTCCCCTAAAGGGAATTGAATCTGCGCGCTATATAGAATGGATAGAATATATTGCGAACTTTGACATTGACGTTCGTTACCACTTAGATTCCACTATAATGTATAGAGAATTGAAATAAATAATTTGATGTTATGAGTTGGATTGGTTGTTTGTTAAGGTTTCCCTGAAAGCACAAATTTGGAGTGAGCTATAGTAAATAGATGGATAAAGTGTGCCCATATTATTTAATTTTAATTGATTGGTTACTCGGTGGAGAAAATAATAGGACCGTATTGGGATGAGGTCGTGAGATTCCATAGTAAGCCTTTGGAATTTTGTGTCAAGGCAAATCTTTAAGTTTGCGTTGCATTCCTGGCTGAGTTTTGCAAGGAGTTTAAGTTCTTGCCTTAGGTGTTCAACTGTTTTTCATCCACAGACCAATGGTCGATTGAAGAGAAATTTAATCAGGCTTTGGAAGAAAAGAGTTCTCTGTAGTGCATCAGAGCGTTTGCTTAGGCTGGAGTTGTCTGCTTCTTTCCCTGGTGTTCACGATGCGTTTTACGTGAGCCAGTTGCGAAAGTGTGTTCGTAGTTATCGACATGTTTTTGATTCAGTACCCCAGCTTCAACCTAGGCTCCGATTGGAGGGACTTATTTTCACCGGTCAAGCGGTCATGAATGCAAGAATTGGACCTTAATTAAGTCCCGGTTCATGCGGTCATGACCGCTTAACCGGTGAAAATAAGTCCCCCCAAACGGAGCACTAATCTCTCGAATGTCGAAGAGTCTGTCCGTATTCTGGATACGCAAGATCTTGTGCTGAGAAGAAAAACCATTCAAATGGTTAAAGTTCTTTGGCGAAATCAGGACGTTAGAAGTGCAATTTAGGAATTGGAATCTGTAATGAGAGAATCTCATCTCAGCTATTCTCCTTTTCCTCTCTAGTTAGTATTCTTATCTAGCGATTTTGCATCTCATCTTTCTCTCTATGTTCTCTTGTTTTGTTTTGCATTCCATGTTTCGGGGCAAAACTTCCTTTTTGGAGGGATAACTGTAACGCCCCTGATTTTCCGACAATTATTTAATCCTCTTGGTGACGTCATAATGAACTAAGGGCGTTAAGTTAACATGAAGCTGACAGCATGTCGCCGTTAGTGCGTTTTCGTATCCGTTCAGTCGAGTCGGTCAAATTCGTGAATTCTTGTCGAAATCAGGAAATTTCACATTAGGAAATTAAATTAATTAATTTTTGACATGCCCGTAAAGTTTCGTTTTGATCCGAGCGATGTTGGAGCCTCGACGAAATTTCAAAGTTTTGTTGATATGTTCCCCGTAAACTTTGGAAATTTATATCTCGAGAACGGTGCATAAGATTTCGATTTTGACTTCTTCGTTGGATTCATAGCATAGGCTTTTACCTAGGGTGCGAATTTTGTTTTAATCGGCGTGTGTTAGCACCTTCGTAATAACATAATACTACTTTTATTATTATTATTATAATTACTATTAATACCAACTCTCACTAACCGAACTTTAATTTCACTCACCGAATTCCCATGGTAATACCCGTCGAATCTCATCGAGCGCTCTCCTCCCTCAAAAGCAAACTGAGCCCTCTCCTCCCCTATTCACTCGGCCGAACCAGAGCGACAACGACCTTTGCGGGGAGCCTTCTAAACTCCACCACCGGAGCTCCTGCACTCGAAATCTTCATCAGAGAATAGATCCAGAAAGCTCTTGTCGAGAACTACACGTGCGCGGTAAGATCTCCCTGATTCGTGGATTTTTATCGTTAGGGTTTTTCGGCCATAAGCCCCATTTTGGTTTTTTATTGTAGATTTGGTCTTCTCTCGTCGTTCCTCAGGCCGATCTACGATGTGAAGTGTTTCGGAGAACGAATCTCGGTAGAAATTGAGGCAAGTGGTGATCTTGATCTACTAACTCATTTTTCTCCAAATCTATTCCTTTTTTTGGATTATAATGTGTTTTGTACCTAAAATATTCTCTCTCAAAATTGCTCTGTTATATGATAAAATTTAAATCGTGTCATTTTATTCGCCGTATCAACGCGATCGCTGTGTCATTATGCTCCACGCTGCGAAACCCTCATTGGAGAGTTAGCCCCCCTCTTTTTGGTCGAATATTGCGATGTGTCAGTCCGTAAAAATTATGAGTTCATCCAACATTAGTTTGTTTTTTTAACTAGTGTAACCCCTTCATGTCGTTGTCGCTGCGTCAATTGATTCATCGCATCATTTCGACCAAGTGATGTCGCCTTGTTTTATGTAGGAGTATCATATGATCCGTTGAGTTTTGTTGGTCGGAATCCTTGTCGTCTTCTGACGGAGAACTGTACGTCGGAAGTTTTGCTGCCTTCTACTGTGTCGCTGTTCGTCGAGATGTCTTGATCGGCGCGTCGCATTGACTAAGTTAATCTCTCTTCTTGATTTTAAGTGTCGCTTTGACCAAATTAACCTCTCCGCTCGATTGTAAGTGTTATTTTGACCATGTTTATCACTTTGTTTATTGTGAGTGTTGTTTGTATCGTTAGAATATAGCTTGTCGGAAGCCTTGCCGCTTTCCGTTGTTTTTGGTCGATGAAACCCTTGTTGCCATCCGTCGCTGCATATTGCGTGTGTGTCGTTTGGATCATCGTGGCAATTGGAGCTATTGTCCTCTCATGATCCATGTTTTAGTGATAAGCATCGTTAATTGATTTGTGTATGTTGTTTGACTTAGAAAATATTGTGGTTAAGGCTTTGGAGTTCTGGCAGGCAAATTTGTATCTTTGTGTCAATCGTATGCTATGATCTGGTTTTAATCCTTGTTAACGGTGTCGTGCGTACTTAGCCGGGTAATTACAAGAGTAAGGTTTTGTTCTTTGTCGGCCTGTTTGTTCAGAGTTTATCTGTGTTCGATGCATTTATATGTATATATATATAATAAAATATATGATATTTGATGGACTATTGGTTTGCAATGGATAAAGGACTGCCACCTCATTGCGCCTTGTTTTGATGGTTGGTTTTATGGTTTGTTGGGTGGCAGCAGATAAAGGACTGCCACCTAAGTGCCTTGTTGTTTGTGGGTCATACACCAAGGTTTTGCCCAGCATTTTGATGCCATTTGGAGCTGAGCAGTCTCTCTTAAATCATGAATTGATATTTAAAAAGATGAAAGATATATATATACATATGCATCTATTTCACTTACGGTTGTGGGCTTGCTTACTTTGTGCAACATAGTTAGTTCCTCTATGACCTTTTTTTCATGTTTTTATTATTATACTGACTCTTTGGTGATAGCTTGTTTGTCCAGTTCTTGCTACTCGAGGTTTGTTGTTCCTCTTTGGTTTTTATAGCACTACTTGCAACTTGTTTCTGAGCTGTTCTTTCTTTGAATGCCTCAGGTTTGGAGCAGTAGCAATTTTGACAGTTAGAGCTTGTGTTTCTAGTGTTGCGGGTGGTTGCAGCCATTTGTTTTGCCTCCTATTTGTGAGGTAGCTACCTTTTGTTTCATATTAGATTGGTTTCCTAAGGGTTCGTGTCAGTTTGTTGACGCCCATAGTGTTAACTACTTGCAACTTGTTAAATGAAAGGACAAGGTTACCTGAATGTCTGTAGTTGTCCCCTATATTGCGTGGCAGCACGACGCGTATTCTCTCTAACTCTGACGTATTATTAAATACAAAGAAAATGAGGGTTATGACACTCCTCGAAGATTTACCTCAGGTAGAAAGCCCTACCTCAGAGAAAGCTTGCTCCTACAACTTAGTGATCCAAAGATCACCTACCTCAGACTATATTAATAGTCCTACAACTCAAGCTAGGAGGTTAGCCCTACAACTCAGAGAGGATGACTCTCCTACATCTCTGGCACAAGGACCTACCTTAGATAAACAAATGATCCTACAACTCAGATCCAAAACTTGATCCTACCTCAGCGTTTATAATTTTAGGATTTCAACTCAGATCCGAAGGGTCCTAAAGAGATGAAGAGTTTTTTGATGATTTGACTCCAGAGAAATTTCTCTGAGTCTACTGCTTCCTGAGCGGAGAAAATCTCAGCCCTAACTTCTTCACATCAACAAGAATAATTATCTTCAGAAAGATGTTGCTTGTGCTAGAAGAAACTCAGAAACTCAAGTTTCTGATCTTGCTTGATGAAGACTGATGAGTTGATAGTTCTTACTGTTCTTCAATCAGCTAATCTTCATTGCTGAAATTAGAATTCTCTACTTCTTCTTCTTTCTAAGAAATCTCTTATGAACTTGTTGTAGCAGGTGATGATCGCTACATCTATCTTGGTGAACTTTTATATCAACGAGTTTGAACTTCAGCTTCAAGCTCTGTAATAATGGCGAGGAAGAAGACGATGAAGTTCTGCCTCTTTGCGAAATGTTAAACCCTAAAAGTTAATTTGCTTCCGCCGATCTCAATCATTTTATCTTCCACCGTCCAACGGCTATTTGACCCCTGGGCCCCACTGAAGTTATTGGTTGCAACTTTGCTTTTATAAGAAAAGTCATATAGTAGGCTTGTGGCTCCATTTGTCGTGTACTATAGACTTCCCACAACATTTTGAACTTTGCTGATGTTTGCTGATGTCAGTACCTGTAGACTTAGCCAATTTCACAGTTTCATCCCAAGCGTTGAGTGCGTTGAGTGAATGACCTCCACTCAGCACAAAAACTCTTAGTCAAATATTCTACACTGCCAGGCGTTGAGTGCGTTGAGTGAACCTTCATCACTCAACAAATTTGGAATTACCCAATACTTCTGCACTTCTAGGCGTTGAGTGCATTGAGTGATCCTTCATCACTGAACGCTTCTGGACTTAGCCGCTTCTCTTAATGTTGTCCATCTTGCTAAGACATTGAGTGAACTGCCTTCACGCAATGCTTCTGTACTTAGCTGATTTTCTTATTCATGAATATGTTGAGGTAGCCTTCATCACTTAATGCTTCTGCCTTAGCCTGACTTCTTGATTAGGCATTGAGTGAACTGCTTCACTCAACGCTTCTGTACTTTGCCGATTTTCTTGATGAGATTGTATTGAGTGAGGTGTCCTCTCTCAATGCATCTGGACTTAGACAGATTTTTCTGTCTATATCTTCTTAAGCTTTGACTAAGCACTAGTCTTTCAACACTTTCTCCTTTGGGATTTGAGTGATCTATCCTCACTCAACGCTTATGGACAGCCAAATTTCTTGGCAGATTCTTCAAAGGCTTTGACTGTTTGAGCTTGACTCAATGCTTTTTTCATCAGGAATTGAGTGAGCTATCCTCACTCAACGATTCTGAACTTAGTTGAATTTCTTCCTTTCCAATGTTTAAGATTTGATAGACTGGGCTTTACTCAGTGCCTCTTGTTATATGACATTGACTGAACTGCCTTCACTCAACGCTTGTGGACTTAGCCGCAAATCTGCTTTGCAAACTGTTATGTTTTGACTGTCCTTGCTTTACTCAGCGCTTTTGGCATCTGGCATTGAGTGAACTATCTTGACTCAACGCCTGTGGACTTAGACTATTTCTATCTTTCCAGCATCCTTCCTTGACTTCTGGCGTTGAGTGAACTGATTCATTCAATGCCTGCAGACATAGAAAAATTTCTATCTCTCCACCTTCCTTCATTATGACTACCTGTCACAATCACTTAGACAACCTGTCTAAACATGTTCCAAGGAACATCCTGCACATAATGAACTTGAAAATCATCAAATACATTTATACTCTTAGTATTGAGTGATGCCTCTTCAAATCTAGGGAACATTTAGGGCAATATTTCCAACAATCTCCCCCTATTTGAAGAAGGCAGAACGCATAGCAATACTAAGAAGCATTTTCACATAAAGCATATAAATTCAAAGCAGCTGTAAGCTTTCTCATACTAATTGAAAATTCAAAGTAGCTGTAAACTAGCAGACTTAAAAATCTTATGCCTTTTGAATTATCAGCATAACAATACAATGTTCTCCATTTAAAAGCATTGACTCAAGCTGTCAAGTCATTGTTTTTTCATACACTTGAGCATTTGCCCAAGTAATATGCACTTTCCTTATACCACTTAACACTTAAATAGAGAACTGTCCTCATCCCACTTGGAGGTGGGAAAGTAATGTGCAATGGCCCAAAATGCATTTATTGCACTTCTCATACTACTTGAATTTTTTCAAGTAATATGCAATAATTAACATGACCTGGTTATATAAAGTACTGCCCACACCTCCCCCTTTGGGGTTTTGGGTATTGCCCACATCTCCCCCTTTCTAGCTTCTTAAAACAAATTATCTAATGATGGAGGTGAAAGGATCATGCACTAGAGAATTTGTCTCGTAATCCAAGCCAAAATCATGTGTTGATACCACTTGAGAAATTATCCTAGTTATCAAACTACTTGATATATGTCATACCTCTTGTATTGATACCACTGATACAACACATCACTGCATCCACTTGACACTTGATTGGACCATTTATCCACTTGAGCTAGCTGCTACTCCTTATACCACTGAAGACTTCTGCAAAATGCAGTTGTAGTCAGGGAGGTGTTGGCTTTTCCTCTTCTCCTGCAGTAGCATAGCTTTTTCAGTAATAACAGTGACTTCACCGCAACATCCATCCACTAGGGTGTATCTCCCCCTCAGTCTATGCATTGTCTTGGAAGCTAAACTTTTTCCTACAACTACTGGACTTGCTCCCCCTCAATAAGAGCATCTTGACTTGCTCCCCCTCAACAGGAGCATCTACTGTCATTCTCTTTACAGGACACTTGAGTCCATCTAAGTCTTGATACCATCAGAAAGACTTATCTATGATGCACTCTCGGAAAGTTTACCGATCACGGTCAAGTAATAAAGATGAGGAGTAGCTTCCCTAGATATCGATCTCACATGGAGTGTAAGTAGGGAGCATGGATTTCACTCTTTGGAAAAAGGAGTGTAAGTACAACTATGAAAAAAGGGGGCTTTGGTTTTGGGTTTCCTACGTTAAGCGAGATTAAACTAGTGTGGGTCGCCATCACCACATCGTATGGGTGGATCACTCCAATGAGTAATAACATAGATGAACGAACTATCGAGGGTCATAAACACCTCTTCGTAGCGCGCGCTTCTAGCAATCGCTAGAACGGCTCAAACACAATCCACACTAGCAGAACTGAAGTCTACTACACAGCCAAGATTAAAACAACACTACCAAACCTTACTGAAACCTCAAGCGAAAAGATTGTTATCCAGTTACAAGCTCACTATCACAAGTTCAGAATATAGCAAGCTTAAGAAAAAGTGAAGGAATACAATTGAGCGCACGAAAGCTCTCGAAGATTCACGACCGGAAGAGAGGGTTGTCAATCCTCATCGTAGCTCGGTCTTCGGAAGGCGTCCGGGATCCAGAAGAGCTGTCACTTCCTTCTTCTAACCTGTCTTCTTCGTGTAGAGTCAATAAGTTGGATGTGAACGGAGAACTTCAAAATTTCAGCAATAAGGAGCTTGAATGGTGGCTTGTTGGTCGAAGATTGCGATTGTGGTTTGAGACGAAGCTTTTGCAAGCTCTTCGGAGGAGAACAATGGCCAGAAGAGCTTCACATGGAGGAGAGAGAGAGTGACGGCAGGAGGGGAAATTTCCCGCTCAAAGGAGCAGAAATGGCGGGCGAAACGGAGATGGATCCCGTCCAAGAAGAAATCTGCATGTTAAATAGTAAAAGTCAGAAATAATGGTCACGCACGGTTTGGCGCACGAACGTGCGGAAATCGTGCGATATTAACTTTCAGAAAATTCCTGAAGAAGAAGAAGCGTTGACCCGTTCATTTTACTCACGCACGGGCGATTCCTCCCGTGCGCTAAGGAAATTGCACGGGTAATGATAGAATGCACAAATCACAGGCAATAGGTTGAATCGTGCGTTTAACTCGCACACAGGCGCTTCTGCCCGTGTGTGAATGAAAAACACGATTAACCACAGAACGACCTAAAACAAAAGCTACAGGAAAACCGTGCGTTTCTTTCTCGCATGGTTACGAAGAAACCGTGTGTGAAGGAATCACACGGGCCGGTTAATCCGCAAAAAAACTTGCAGAAAATGTACGATCAGAAGAAACCGTGGGCTAAGAAAATGCATGACCGTGCATTTTCCACAAATCAGAATTTTGAAATGAGGAAAACTGACCACCTACAAGCAACAAAAACACAACCAAGGAGGACCTTCCAGCAGCACAGAAAAAAAAAACCAAACACTAGAAAGAGCCTTGGGGAGCACAATGTGCATTCCCCCCATCAAATGAATGCATAATTGCGCACCCGTGGGCCAAAAAGGTGCACTAATCATGATGCGCAGAAGAAATGAAATATCAACATTTAGTACCTAAAAGTTCAGGGGAAAGGCCCGAAAACCAGCCCAGATGAGTCCAAAAATTCCTATATAAATGAGACTCATCACACTCCCTGTTGAAACTGAAAAATCGGTCTCTGTGGAGTTCATCCTTGGTGAAGGAGTGATCACGCACCTACTTCTCTCCTGCAAGAAAAAGGACAAGAAAAAGGACAAGTAAAGAGAGCAAAGGACTGACCCAAGGGCTCGACGCGGAGGACCCACCACACACCCGGAAGATCACTAAGTGCTTCCCCTCCTTAACCAAATTTCAAGCTAAGGTACCTCAGAAAGCACTAACAGGATAGAAGACAAGCAAGCGTATGCTCTGAGGTACCCCTTGGGTCCTATTTATAGATTTCTGAAAATGGTCTACAAATAGCTAGCCCCCGCTGTTCTGAACAGCTATATGCAGCCTAATGGGGTCTGCCAACAGTGTAACTCTGCTGTTCTAGAAGGATACTTGCACCCCCTGCATGGTCATCCCGGTAATTTGGCCTTTGGTCCCCACAGTGAAGGGGTTTCCTAACTCCCGGGTAAACCTGCAACTACACCGGGCGGCAGCGAGCTGGGGCAAACCCGGGCTTACCCAGGATGACCCGCTTAGGAGAGGCAAGCCAGGGCGGGCTTGAGACTGGCCCTCCTAGGAGAGGTGAGCTGAGGCAGGCTCGAGAATAGCCTGCCTAGGAGATGCGATCCGGGGCTGGCTCGAGACTAGCCCGCCTAAAAGAGGCAAGCCGGGGCTGGCCCGCCTAGGAGAGGCAAACCAGGCCTGACCCACCTAGGAGAGGCGAGTCGGGGCTGACTCAGGGCTTTCCCTCCTATGATAGGCGGGCCAGGGCTGACTCGCCCAGAAGACTTCTAAGGCCGTGAAGGGAGCGAATTGCTCCTCTGGGACCACCCGCCCGCTTATACTGGCGCGGGTCAGAGTTGGCCTGTTTGCACATCTGAATCCAGTCGCCGAACACAGGGTTGCACATAATCCCCGCCCTTTGTGAACTTTGCAAAAGCTTGGAAAGAAACATCCAACCCAACGTGTTCGATGAGAGCCCTGCTGAGCTGGAGGGAATATTTTGTTGGGGCCCACCTTCGTGCTATAAATATACCGTCAGGTCTTCGGAATAAATACCCCACCCCCCTTACTCCTGCGATCGGTAGCTAAATTATGTCTATGTCCGAGGAGATGCTGGCTCGCCTAGAGGCGGCGAGGGAAGACACTCGGCAGTTGGCCCTTGGAGCCGCCCCATGGTTGGCGCGCGGGTCGCCGGACCCCCTTTTCAAGCCAAAGAAAGGGAAGATCATCAGACGATCTCCTGCAGGTGACGACCCCGCATCCAGCTCGGCTGGCGGTACCGAGATCGCACCTGAGGTATGTGATTTTTCTATCTGAGTTGTCGTTCGGCCTTCTGATTCCGATTTCTGCAGGAGGCGCTTCGCAAGGATCGGGGAGAACCAGGGTATTCCGCTCTGCTGATAGATGATCGGGTCATCAGCCCGTCGTCCTAGAAGCATGTCCTTCCTACAACGCCTCCACCGTCGATGCGCCCTGAGATGGGGAAGCCTCTTGTTAAACTTGGAGGAGAAACTTCCAAGGGCGGCCGGGTACCTCTCAACAAGCCCCCAGTGTAGGCAAGGTTTTGAATCCGGGTGAGCTCTTAACTTTTTCCCGCTTACCATTGCCTGCTCTCTCTGACTAATTCCTGCAGGTTATAATGCGATCTCTTATTCTGAGGCTGAGATGAGCGAGGGGTAATCGCCTCTCCCTGATACAGATCACATTTAAGAGTACTTGGGCGACCCGCTGGATGTCGCGAAGATGAAGAAGCAGGTGATGTGATTTTTCCAGAAACACACACTACTGCTGCTTGAAGTTTTCAAAAGGGTAGAGAAGGACAAGGCCACGACAAAGGAGAGATTAGAGGCTCTGGAGGGGGTGAGGCGACCTGCCGACGGGGACGTAGTCACCTCTCCGGGGGTGCATATCACACGAGCAGAGGAGCGGCTTAGGCACATAACGGTGGACACCAGCCTGGTTCAGGAAGAGCTAGAGGCGGTTCGCGAGTACCATTATCCTTTCATGCCGCCGCGATCAGAAACACGGAGGCGAGGCAAGTGGAAGTGGATTAAGTACTGAACTGCCTGGCTCCTCCGCGCTGCTGGCTACCGTGCCCGCTTCTTCACCGTATGCAAGGAACGATAAGCGTAGTACCGCGAACTTTTTGTTTTGGACATTTGAACTTGTAATAATTCTGGACCGCTCTCGCCCGCTAATGGGCAAGTGTTGGGTTTCTCTATGAGGTTGGCACAACACTTGTTCACGCAGCAGAATAAAAAAATCTAGAACAATCCAAAAGAGATTGGATCGGGCCATGAATGTTGAATCAAGAAGTTAACAAAAATTAGGCAAAAATTACCTCTTCAGTGTTGAGTCACAACTCAACGAAGATGCTCCAAATGTGATTGCTTGTCGGTGGCGAGTTCCACGTAGAATAATATCTATGTCTCTGCAGAAATCCACACGAGCGGGAGAACACCAAGCTTCCGTCACACGGATGATCGGAAAGAGATCGACCGTACCTTACACTTCCATGGACTGCTAGGTCCGCTCTAGGAAGCGCAGCACCGGCGACTATCGTCGGAGAGGAGGAGGTCGGCGGAGCGAATGCGGCGGCAGAACGCTTCCGGCCGGCGGGATTCGGGAATCGGCGGGGCGAACGAGAACGGCGGAACATGCCCGTCGATTTCGATTCGGTCAAAGGAAAAACCAGATCAATCTGATTTACTGTGTCTATTCCCAAAACCTTAAGAGTCTATTTATACTCAAGGCATAAATAAACCTAGGCAAAATCGCTATCCACAGACCACCGCAAAATAGTGTTTCAGAATCGATCGGCGAGAATCACCTCAAGATTTGACGAGAATCAGTCGGCGAGAATCAGTCCGCAGAAACGGCGTTGAGAGCGTTGAGTCATACTCAATGATTCTCGATGAATCTGCCTTAGCGTTGAGAGCGTTGAGTCATACTCAACGATTCTCGACGAATCTGCCTTGGCATTGAGAGCGTTGAGTCATACTCAACGATTCTCGATGACTCTGCCTTGGCGTTGAGAGCGTTGAGTCATACTCAACGATTCTCGACGAATCTGCCTTGGCGTTGAGAGCGTTGAGTCATACTCAATGATTCTCGACGAATCTGCCTTGGCGTTGAGAGCGTTGAGTCATACTCAACGATTCTCGATGACTCTGCCTTGGCGTTGAGAGCGTTGAGTCATACTCAATGATTCTCGATTAACCTGCCTTGGCATTGAGAACGTTGAGTCATACTCAATGATTCTCGACGACTCTCGTCGAATTTGCCTTAGTCTCTACGAACCTTCTTTGGCAACGTATGCCCGACCCCATTCTGTGTTGTGATTGGTAACCCTTACCAACACAGTCGATCTTCCAACTTCTCCACATGCTCTTATGTGCGACCATGCAGGCTCATATCGCGTTGGCAGTGAGATTACATGTTTGACCACTTCTAGATCACCATGGTAACTCCAACTGTCTCCCACTTGATCTTGAAAGTTTCAAACAAAAAACCTCACAAACAATGAGCGACATCTAACAATGCATCATTGCTCCCCAAGCAATAAGAGTTCATAACTCATAAGCCTTCTTGACCAATGTTCCAGCATTGTCTTTGTCCCTTTATCCCTTACATCCAGAAAGAACTAGAGGCATGGACCGTGTCACCCTCATAATAGCTCAATCCAAGTTTCTTGATCTAGAACGGACTTCCAGATTATGGTGAGTCCAATATCACATATTGACTAAACCAAGCATGTCCATGCATTTCTAAGTCCAGTTCCATCAAGGGGCCCATGGATGCAACTCCTGTCATATAGGAAAACAAATCTCATATCTGCTCACACACAAACACCCAAATGATTCGTAACGTACCCAACAACCACCCTTATCATCAACCTTTCTCAAGGAAGACTTTAGATGGCATCAAAGCACGCTCTTCCTCACTTGATGAATGCTGTGACGTCAGGTCAAAGGACCACAACACCATTACCAATAGAGACCTACTTGTGACACGATTAGATAACAATCCACAAAGTAGTCTCAAGATGGGTCTGTCCAGTACAACTTTTTCATTAACAAGTACCCACGTGATGACTTGATATCACAATATCATGACCTGTGAGAACTGGTCATCAGTCAACGCACGTGCCAGTCTTAAGGTATCATCATCACCCTTTGTTTCTATGATGATACAACGATCAGGGACCTTTTAAGAATGAAGCTTCAAATAAATCATAGGCTCTCACATTCAAGTCACGTACTTGATGTCCTATGGAAGCGAACACTCTAAGGGTATTTATTATGTTACAATTTAACTATCACATAGAAAAATCACAATAAAAGAACTAGCCATTAATTGTAAAAAGAAACATTTGGTAGACAATTCATCATATGAATAAACAATAAACAGCAAACAGAATATATGTTTACATGCAACACACAAGACTCCCACTAGAGTTGATCATTTAGGTATCGCATACCCATTGATCTAGTATGACCATCATGCTTTCTCTGTGCGAGAGGCTTTTTCAGTGGATCCGCAATATTCTCCTCAGTCGGCACTCTACAAATGTTCACATCTCCTCGTTCGACAATATCACGAATAATATAGAACCGCCGAAGTATGTGCTTGGAGCGCTGATGGGATCTAGGTTCCATAGATTTTGCAATTGCACCATTGTTATCACAGTAGAGAACTACGGGACCAACAATGCTAGGAACTACATCAAGCTCGCCGATGAATTCCCTAATCCATACAGCCTCCTTCGCTGCGTTATCCGCAGCGATATACTCGGCCTCTGTTGTAGAATCAGCAACTGTCTCTTGCTTGGAACTCTTCCAGCTCACAGCTCCTCCATGAAGGCAAAACACAAAACCTGACTGAGACTTTGAGTCGTCCCTATCAGTTTGGAAGCTAGCATCCGTGTAAACACTTACAACGAGCTCTTCCTCTCCACCATACACCAAGAACACATCCTTTGTCCTTCTCAAGTACTTCGGGATATTCTTTACTGCAATCCATTTACACTCACCGGGGTCTGACTAATACCTGCTAGTCATGCTCAAAGCAAAGGAGACACCGGGTCGAGTACATAACATTGCATACATGATTGATCCAATTGCCGAAGCATATGGAATCAACTTCATGCGGTCCTTATCTTCACAAGATTTTGGACACTTTTCCTTAGAGAGATTCACACCATGAGACATGGGTAAAAATCCTTTCTTGGACTCAAGCACGTTGAACAACTTCAACACCTTCTCAATGTATGTACTCTGGGTCAAACCCAACAACTTCTTCGATCTATCTCTATAGATCTTAATAACGAGTATGTAAGTCGCTTCACCCAAGTCCTTCATAGAAAAGCAGTTCCCTAGGTTGTTCTTAACAACTTTCAGGGTAGGAATGTCATTCCCAATCAAAAGTATGTAATCTACACACAATATCAGGAAGACAACAATGCTCCCACTGATTCGCTTGTAAATACAAGGCTCATCTTCATTCTTGATGAAACCAAACTCTTTGATTTTCTCATCAAAACGAAAATTCCAACTTCGAGAGGCCTGCTTCAGTCCATAAATGGACCTATTCAGCTTGCATACTTTAGTGGCTTCATTTGGGGATACAAAACCCTCGGGTTGTGTCATGTACACTTCCTCAAGGAGGTTTGTATTAAGGAAAGCCATTTTGACATCCATCTGCCAGATCTCGTAGTCATAATACGCAGCAATAACAAGCAATATCCTTATGGACTTTACCATGGCAACAGGGGAAAAGGTCTCATCATAGTCAATACCATGAATTTGCTTGAAACCCTTAGCCACCAGTCGCCCTTTGAATGTCTTAACATTCCCATCCATGTCGGTCTTCTTCTTGAAGACCCATTTGCACCCTATGGGTCGTGCCCCTTCAAGTGGTTCCACCAAATTCCAAACTTGGTTTGCATACATGGAGTCCATTTCGGATTTCATAGCCTCAAGCCATTTGTCGGAGTCCGGTCCATTCATAGCCTCTTGGTAGGTTGCTGGTTCATCATCATGATCCATAAGCAACACATTACCTATTTTAGACATGAGAAATCCATATCTCTCAGGCTCAAACCTCGGTCTACCAGATCTACGTAGGACTTGTGTTTCTTGAGCAGGTTCTCTAGCTACAACATCTTGTAGTCCTATCTCAGAATCCAAATCCGGTTCATTCACTACTTGTGGTTCTTGAACTTCTTCAAGTTCTACCTTTTCAGTCATTCTTGATAAGAACTCTTTCTCCAAGAAGATGCCAGTCCTTGCGACAAACATTTTGCCCTCGGACGGTAGGTAAAGGTACCCTTTCGTTTCCTTAGGATATCCCACCAGAGAACATTTATCCGATTTGGGTTCCAGCTTGTCAGGCATACTAAATTTTAATGAACGACATACTAAGACGCTTCCCAGTCCATATCTCATATGGGGTCTTCAGAACCATTTTCGTTGGAGCGCGATTCAGTGTCTTTGTAGTAGTCTCTAAAGCAAAACCCCAAAAGGAAACAGGCAAGTCTGCATGACTCATCATCGAACGTACCATGTCTAACAAAGTACGATTTCTCCTCTCAGATACACCATTATGGTGTGGTGTTCTAGGTGGAGTGAGCTGTGATACAATACCACACTCTTTAAGATGATCATGGAACTCATGACTCCGGTATTCACCACCTCGATCAGATCGGAGTGCTTTAACCCTTTTACCCAACTGGTTTTCTACTTCATTCTTGAACTCTTTGAACTTTTCAAAGGTCTCGGATTTGCACTTCATAAGATACACATATCCGTATCTACTGAAATCATCAGTAAATGTAACGAAGTAGAAATACCCACCTCTAGCCATGGAACTCATGGGTCCGCATACATCACTATGTACAACACCCAAGAGATCCTCAGCCCTCTCAGTATAACCAGTGAAAGGGGCCTTAGTCATCTTGCCTAACAAACAAGATTCGCATCGCTCAAATGATTCATAATCAAATGAGTCCAAAAGTCCATCTTTATGGAGCTTGGATATGCGCTTCTCGTTTATATGGCCCAAACGACAATGCAAGAGATATGTAGGGTTTGAGTCATTTGTTCTTAGTCTTTTATTATTTTCTACATTATAGATCTGATGGTCCAAGTTCAAAACATAAAGACCATTAAACAATTGGGCTACAACATAACAAACATCATTCTTAAATATAGAACAACAGTTGTTCTTAATCATAAAAGAAAATCCAACCATGTCCAAGCATGAAATGGATATAATGTTTCAAGTTATTGCCGTAACAAAATAACAATTATCTAGTTCTATTACAAGCCCACTGGGAAAAGAAAGACGGTATACCCCTACGGCCACAACAGCAACTCTTGCTCCATTGCCGACACGAAGATCCACCTCCCCTTTACTCAGCAATCTTCTCCTTCCAAGTTCCTGCACATTTGTACAAATGTTAGAACTACATCCGGTATCCAATACCCAATATGAAGGAGCAGAAAGGTTTATCTCTATAACGTAAATACTTGAAGCGAAAGTCATACCTCCCTTCATTTTCTGCAGACCCTCAATGTACGAAGGACAGTTCCTCCTCCAATGACAAGCCTTGCCACAGTGGTGGCATTTCCCCTCCTTCACCGTGCTCTTCTTCTTCATCAGTGCAGAAGACTTGGGCTCAAGATGTGACTTAGGTCCCACCTTCGTCTTCTTGAAGCCCTTGGCCTTGCCCTTGCCCTTATGCACCATCAGTATGGGGCTGGCAGGCTTGGCCTTCTTCATATTGATCTCGGCAGTTCTCAACATACCTAGGAGCTCGGACATTGTCTTGTCTATCTCATTCATGTTGTAGTTCAAGACAAACTGCTCGTAACTGTCCGACAACGATTGCAGGATCAGATCTGTGGCCAACTCTTGACCCAGAGGAAAACCCAGCCTTTCAAGGTTCTCTATATACCCAATCATCTTGAGTACGTGAGTCCCTACTGAGTCTCGAGCTCCCATCTTGCACTGAAATAATGCTTTTGTGACGTCAAACCTCTCTTGATGAGCTTGCCCTTGAAACATTTTCTTGAGATGCTCGTCAATCTCCTTGCACCCCATGTTCTCATGTTGCTTCTGAAGCTCAGAGTTCATGGTGGCAAGCATAAGGCATTCGACGTGTAAGGCGTCATCAGTATACTTCTTGTAAGCATCCTTATCAGCACGGGAAGAATTCTCGGTCGGCACCTCGGGGGCTTCTTCTTCCAAGACGTAGAGCTTTCGCTCTTGCCTGAGAACAATTCTCAGGTTCCTATACCAGTCCATATAATTAGTCCCACTAAGCTTATTCTTCTCAAGGATGGCTCTCAGAGACAGAGTGGAGTGCGAACCACTTGCCATGTAATTCTACAAGAATTTATGCAGAATAAAATCAGTATCAAAATTTCAAAATATAATAATTTTTTTTAATTTGGACTTCAACTAAAACTCCCACTATTTTATACGAAATAATATCCCTCACTATCAATTCGGAGAGTTCATGCGAGCTACTCTCTTAGTGGACAAGATCCGTATTTCACAAACACAATGAGTCAACTTTGGCTTTCCTCTCACAATGTGGTTATTTAGGTAGGCAACGCTTGCCAATTGCATCCTCATGCAATTCTTGTATGGTTGGTGAATAACTCCTTATTCGCATCCATCATATGGTGCATGCCAACCCCATGCCTCTAGGCAATCAACCTTTGAGGTCACCTAGTAAAGTTAGACCCGATGTCGACAGTGGGATATCACAATTATCCGCTCGCACCCTTACCAAGATAGATTAATGCACCTTGCTTTTGCAAGCCCACACTTCATCGATCGAGGCAGGAAGAGTGTCATCCATCAGAAGGCATCCGAACACTTAATATTTGATGAAGGAATTTTTGATAATAGGTTAACAATTAACCATGATCAACATTTGATCAATGTGCACATCCAAAGAAAAACACTTCACTAAAATCCTCATGCATCCCTTATATGCACAACAGAACACTATCAACATTTCATAGAGGACAAGGGATAAATTTGAACATCTGGACTCTACCAAATCTTCAGGTTTACATGCATTGGACAAGGGACAAAGGAAACTCAACTTAAAGTAGTAGACAAGCTCTTCTCTCCTTGTTGGATTCAAAATCCAAAACAAAATCGAGGGATGGTTACTGCTAAGGAGACAGTAATTCCTAACGATTAGAAATTACTACAAGATTCCAGACGTTCCCGGCGGGGTGCCAAGATTAAATCTAGACATTTAAAATACTTCTAAATCCCTAGGTGTTGGGTACATTGAAAAATATGTACCTGATTTGAAGAAGCCTAACTTAGCTCAATGATATACATCAAGGTGTATTTGATGTTATTTTGAGTTTACATGTACAGGTAAAGAATGTACTAGAATGCAGGAAAAATATTCTAAGTCCATGTGTCGACACCAGAAGAAATTGTGTCGACACTTCAGAAAGATTGTGTCGACACTTGAAGAAGGCTGTGTCGACGCAGAGAAATAGAGTCGCCAACAATTGTGTCAACACACAGAAGTTTGGTCGACATCACTTGTGTCGACACTTGGAAGCTGTGTCAACACATAGAATTGCTAGTCGACAATAATTGTGTCGACACCTGGAGGCAAAGTCGACACACAGAAGTTTGGTCGACATCACTTGTGTCGACACTGGGAAGCTGTGTCGACACACAGAATTGCTAGTCGACAACATTTATGTCGACACCAGAAGACTATGTTGACACACAGAGGTAGAGTCGACAACAGCTGTGTCGACACCAGAAGACTGTGTCGACACACACTATATTCTGAGTCTACATCAACTGTGTCGACACACAGGACTTCTGTCGACACACTGCAAAGTCTAGACATAGTTGCTTGTGAATGGTGAAGTGTTTGTGTCGACACAAATACTCAGTATCGACACATTCTCAAGATGCAGTATCAAGAAGCTGAGTCGACATAAAGGCAGACATGTCGACATCATCAAAGGCTGTGTCGACACCTAAGTCACTTATGTCGACATATATTGACAGATGGCTCGACACTTTCTAACAGACAGTCTCGATAATTTGCTGACAAAGACAAAGGCACAAGATCTGTTTGAAGACTTGACAGCTGTGAGTTACAACAGGTCGACTGAAGCTGTCAGACTTGTCAGAAGTTTGTTAGAAACCGGATCAGCCGGTAACCAAGGATGAAGTCTATAAATAGACAGATTCAGAAGAAGAATATATACATACACATACATAGAAACTGATTGATTGATCATTGTTGTGAGATAAGATCTCTAATCAAGAAAGTGCAAGGCACAGAAGAAGATCTTCGAGAGAAGATTTAAGAAGACTTTCTGAAGTAAACATCCACTCAGATTCAGTCTAAGTTGAATTCATTCAAGAATTCAGAAGTATTATCAAGGGTTGTGGATAGAGAGAGATCCAGCCATTTGAAGACAAGAAGGAAGCTATCACAGGTTTCTTAAGAAGCAGTATATTCCAAAGGAAATCAACTCTAACTTAGTTCAGATTCAAGAAGCTTTGAAGAAAGATAAGATCCAGTTGATTTCATCCATCAGCCTTTTCAAGAAGCTGATCAAGAACAGTCTTATTCCTTCTCTCTCAACAGGAGTAAGATATTATATAACTTCATTTTCAAATTCTGTAGGATCTATTTATAGATCTGAGTTGTAAGCCTATTTTATAAAGGCTGAGTGTAGGAGAGGTATTCTCTGAGTGGTAGGGCTGTTTATGCCTGAGTTGTAGGAGAAGGTGTTCTCTTAGTTGTAGGCCTTGTGGCAAGGCTTAGGTAGGGCTGGTTAGCCTGAGCTGTAGGAACCTTATAGGGTTCTGAGTTGTAAGAACCTTTCAGGGTTCTGAGTTGTAGGATCTGAGGATCTGAGATAAAGGAGGAAGTTAGGCCGAATCTAGCACACTGCTAGATAGGTGAAGGGGGAAAGTAGATGTACCCAGACCTTGGGGAACCACTATAAATCTGTGTGCAATCTGTGATGTGTACATGTTTGTGATTGCTGTGTTGTGTTAGCTGTAGAGTTTTCTGAATTTTATTATAACCTATAGTTATATTCTGCCTTAAGTTAAATCAAGCATTAGAACCTATTCACCCCACCCCCCTCTAGGTGTTTAGGTGGTCTTGAAAGTAAGACTATCAAGTGGTATCAGAGGGAGGTTACTCAAAGAAGGACTTAACAGTCTGAGTTAGATTCCTAAAGGAAGAATCAAGAATCAAGAAAATGGGTTCTGGAGAGAATCACAAGGAACTAGGGTCAATGAAATTACCCATCTGCAGAAAAGAGATTTTTGGAATCTGGAAAGAAAGGGTTAGGTTGTTTATGGAGGCTTCTGATCCAAGGATCTATATTATAGTAAAAGAAGGTCCATATATCCCAATGAATGTGTCTGCTCTAGATGCAAATGAAACAACTCCTAAAGATTTCTCTGAAATGACTAAGGATGAGATTATATTGGCAACTATGGATAAGAGAGCTCAAAATATCATAGTGAGTGCCATAGATGATTCTACTTTCAAAATTTGATTCACTGCAAAACCTCCAAGGAAATGTGGGACACCTTGATTGTCTACATGGAGGGTTCTGAAGAAGTTAGACAAGACAGAAAATCTATGCTTAATCAAGAATATGAGAGCTTCAGACAAGGGAAGTCTGATAGCATAACTGAATGCTACAAGAAATTCTACAGGATAGTGAATGAACTGATGTCCTATAGAAGGGTCTTCAGTACATATGAGCTGAATGACAAATTTCTAAGATCCTTGACAAAGGATTGGGATACCAAGATTTGTGCCATAAGAGAAGTGGCCAAACTAGCTGACATTTCTCCTCCAACCTTATTTGGAAAATTGCTCTCATATGAAATGCAACTAATGGCTAGGAAGGAGGAAGAAAAAACTACAAAAGGAGAGCATAGAGAGAAGTCAGTGGCCTTCAAGGTTGAAGCCACTAGAAAGAGCAGGAGAATGTCTCCATCACCTCCTAAGGAAGTTGCTGAAGATAACTCAGAAAATTCAGACAATCAGAACTCAGAAAGCAGTGATTCAGATGCAGATTTTGCTGCCTTTACAAGGCAGTTTCAGAGGTTCTTGAAGAAGAAGTAGTGGAAGTCAAGGCCCTCCACATCACAGCCAGTTGATGATTACTATCAGAAGAGAAAATCATCAAGAAAGGAAAGGAGCAGATCAAAGCCCAGCAAAGCTACAACATCAAAGATTGTTTGCTATTGCTGCAATAGGCCGGGACATGTGGTGGCTGAATGTCCAGATAAGAGGAAGGAGTCAACAGACAGAAAGAAGACTCAACAAAAGGGCAAGAAGGAGAAATCCTTTGTTGCTAAGAAGGAGAAGAGTCTTACAGATCAATCTTCCTCAGAGTCAGAATCTGAAGCTGAAGCTTACATTGGACTGTATGCAGCTAATGAAGAAGAGGAGTTTATGCAATTTCTAAACTCCATCGATGATCAAGAAGACTATCAGTGTATGGGACTGATGGCTGATTCAGAAGACAACAAGTGTCAGGATCAGCCTTGTCCCAATAAGGTACAAAGTAATTCTAGAATTTCAGATTACAGTACAAGTTCAGAGTCAGATTCATCTGCATCAAGTAATGAGAATGGATCTGAATCTGAAGGAGATGTTCATCAGTTTATAGATAAGTATGGATACTTATTGCAGGCTCTTTAGAAAAGAAAGAACCTAGCCAAAACTCAAGCTCAGGAGATTGCAGATCTTAAGGTGGCTGCATCTGAGTTAGAAAAAGTATTGGATCAAAAGTTAAATGAGAATGCCAAACTGAAAAATATAACTATTATTCAGATGGGCACAATCACATATTACAAAGATCAAGTTAAAAGTCTGGAGGCCAGACTGAGAGTAGAGAAAGATTTAGTGGCTAGTTACTCAAAGCCAAAATCAGTCTTACCTTTAATAGATGAGTTTGTGGCTCAAAAAGGGAAGGCAGGATTAGGCTTCAAGGGTAACACCAGGGCTACCCAATTAAAGAAAAAAGGCAAAGCTCCAGTCCAGCCACTAAACGTTAGAGTCCCTGTTATGTTTAGAAAGGTACAAGTGCCTTCTAATAAATATGATCTTGAAAATATTCATGGTCATATTAAGACTGATGTTCTGAAGAACAAGAATGTTTATGCCAATAAGTCAGCCTATGTTCATAAACCCCATGGTTATAAGAAATCAGTGGGTGTAGCTGCAGCAGCACCAGTTCAGAACAGAAATTTTTCTGCCAAAAATGTATCTAGACCTAGATACAACAGGTATGATGCTGGTGTTGTGGCAAGATAGGCCATTTTGCCTTAGACTGCTGGCATAACATAAGTGTTAGGAAGAACAACAGTATACCAGTTAGAAGAGCTGCTGGTAGGTTTGATATGAATGATGCTAACCTGAATCAAGGACCCAAGACTTACTTGGGTTCTAAGGGAAAGTAATTTTGTATTGCAGGAAAGTCCAAGTTGTCATGCCCCTATATGGTACTTAGACAGTGGTTGTTCCAGGCACATGACTGGAACAAAGGGGCTGCTGAAGAAGTACATTCCTATCAAGAATGGACCTAAAGTAATCTTTGGTGGATCTGAAAGAGGAATCATCAAAGGATTTGGTAACATTTCTTCAAACCAAATTACCATCACTCAAGTGGCTTATGTAAAAGGTTTGAAACACAACCTGATAAGCATAAGTCAGCTGAGTGATCTTGGATATGACATTTCATTTGTTAAGAATGGATGTCATATCAAGAGGTCAAGTGATCAACAGGTCATATTGACTGGATACAGAAAAAGAAATGTTTATTGTCTTGACTTTGTATGTGAGAACAAGGTTTCTCCTATTTGTCTTGTAGCTGATGATAATGCATCTCATTGTGTCAAATGGCACAAGAGGCTGGCCCATCATAACTATAAGACAATTGGCCAACTCTTTAGTAAAGAGTTCGTGAGGAATGGTCCTCATGTTAAGTGTATAAAGGAGGGGATATGTTCAGCTTGTCAAAAGGGCAAGCAGACAAAATCCTCCTTTCATAGCCTTGAAAACAAGGATTCTGTGAGGTGTTTATACCTCTTACATATGGATCTTTTTGTTCCTATGCCAATTCATAGTCTAGGTAGGAAGGTCTACACTTTTGTGGTTGTAGATGACTATTCTAGATATACATGGGTGTTCTTTCTGAGACAAAAATCAGAAACCCCAAGTGTTTTACATAATTTTGTTAAACAAATTCAGAATGAACTGAACAGTACAGTGGTCAAAATCAGAAGTGACCATGGCACTGAATTTCAATCTGAAAGTATGACAAGATTGTGTGAAGAATTAGGGATTTTCCAAGAATTCTCCTCACCTAGAACACCACAACAAAATGGCATTGCTGAAAGAAAGAATAGGACATTGATTGAAGCTGGTAGAACTCTATTGAGTGACACTTCTCTTCCAGAATATTTCTGGGCTGAGGCAGTAAACACTGCATGTCATGTGATCAATAGGGCTTCTATCAGCAAGATCCACAAAAAGACTCCCTATGAAATTATGAAAGGTAGAAAAAAAATCTATCCTACTTTAAGATCTTTGGTTGCAAGTGCTATATACTTAACAATGACAAGTCTTATCTAACTAAGTTTGCTGCCAAATCCAAAGATGGGATATTTGTTGGGTACAACATCAATAGTAAGGCTTATAGAGTCTACAACTTGACTACTCAAGTGGTAGAAGATTCTGTACATGTTGTATTTAATGAAACAAGATTAATCAACAGTGAGTTGCCTTGTAGATCATTCAGTCCAATAGGTATAAGTAATAGGATGGACAAGCTTTCCACTGTAGAAGGCACAACTGCAGATGAGGTATTGGAAAATGATGGTTACTGTCCAGGGGGAGTACAAGACTCTATAGAAGCTGATGACAACCAAGAGGTGCAGAATAATGAAGGAACTGGAGATGTTGAACCTGAAGAAAATCTACCTCCAGCTATAAGACATCTAAAAGACCATCCAGCAAATCAAATAATAGGTGATCAAGGACAAGGAGTGCAGACTAGAAGTAGAAATCTGAGTACAGTCCTGCACTCAAGTTTTCTATCTCAACTTGAGCCTAAGAAATTTTAAGAAGCCATCAAAGACATACACTGGATTAATGCTATGCAAGAGGAGCTTAATCAATTCAGAAGGTGCAAAGTCTGGGAGTTAGTTCCTAAACCAAAAGACCACAACATCATTGGCACAAAGTGGATCTTTAGGAACAAGTTGGATGAGAGTGGAGTAATTGTGAAGAACAAAGCAAGATTGGTTGCTAAAGGATACAGGTAGGAAGAAGGAATAGACTTTGATCAAACATTTGCCCCAGTAGCAAGACTGGAGGAAATCAGAATATTCCTTGCCTATGCAGCATTTCAAGGCTTCAAGATATACCAAATGGATGTGAAATCAGCATTCCTGAATAGTGATCTAAAAGAAGAAGTCTATGTAGAGCAGCCATCAAGTTTTGTAGATTCTCTTAAACCCAGTTATGTCTATAGACTTAG
Source organism: Platanthera zijinensis (assembly GCA_039513925.1). NCBI lineage: Eukaryota > Viridiplantae > Streptophyta > Magnoliopsida > Asparagales > Orchidaceae > Platanthera > Platanthera zijinensis. The sequence continues at coordinate 190,719,904 of CM077087.1, forward strand.
GAAATCATTGTATGGTTTAAAGCAAGCCCCAAGGGCTTGGTATGAAACTCTGTCTACTTTTCTTATTGAGAACAAATTCTCAAGAGGTAAAATAGACAAAACTCTATTCCTAAGGGAATCTAAAGGTAAGATAATCTTAGTTCAGATCTATGTAGATGACATAATTTTTGGGTCTACAGAGAACAACCTTTGCAAAAAGTTTGCCAAACTTATGCAAGGGAAGTTTGAAATGAGCAGTATGGGGGAACTTAAGTTCTTCTTGGGACTCTATGTAAGACAGACTGAAGATGGCTTGTCCATAACCCGGTCTAAGTTCACCAAGGAATTAATTAAGAAGTATGGTATGGAATCATCCTCCACCATGAGAACTCCTATGGGAACAAATATGCCAATATGCAAAGATGATGCAGGTAAGCCTTTAGATGAGTCTTTGTATAGAGGAATAATTTGCTCTTTATTATATCTCACTGCTAGTAGACAAGACATTATGTATGCTACATGTGTCTGTGTTAGGTATCAAACTTGCCCTAAAGAATCACATTATACTGCAGTCAAAAGGATTTTGAGATATCTTAAGGGCATACATAATCTAGGCCTTTGGTACCCTAGGAATGGAGATTTTCTACAAACAGGTTATTCAGATGTAGATTTTGCAGGCTGTAGAGAAGATAAAAAGAGTACTACAGGTACATGCCAATTCTTGGGAGGAAGATTGATATCCTGGAGCAGTAAGAAGAAGACTAGTGTGGCAATATCCACTGCTGAGTCTGAATATGTGGCAGCTGGAAGTTGCTGTGCACAGCTATTGTGGATTCAGCATCAGCTAAAGGACTATGGTATTCAAGTAAGTAGAACACCTTTATTGTGTGATTCTAAGAGTACTATTTCTATTGCAAACAATCCTGTTTCACATAGTAGAACTAAGCATATAGAGATAAAATACCATTTTCTTAGAGAACATATAGAAAAAGAAGACATCTCATTAGAATTTGTTAAAACTGATTATCAAATTGCAGATGTATTTACTAAGCCTCTGGATGAAACTAAATTCAATAGATTTAAAATTGAATTAGGAATGTTGGCCATAGGTTAGTTTATTGAAAAAAAAATATTTGGCTAAGTAAAATGGTGTCGACTCATTCAGTGATAAAGAGTCGACACAGAGTAGTCATGTCGACTAGTCAGGGAAAATGTGTCGACACATGAGAATCTGTGTCGACACCTAAGGGTCAAAGAGTCGACTCATCCAGATATATAGTGTCGACACACCAGAGTAATGGTGTCGACACTTACAGATTTTGTGTCGACTCTTATACTAAGAGTCGACACATAATTTCGGCTGAACTATTCAGTATTTCCTGTGTCGACATATCATCAATTGGTGTCGACACATGGTAGTCTGCGCTGTGGTCGAGACTATAGAAGTATGTGTCAACACTTGTCAACAGTGTCGACACTTTTCGACATTTTTTGTCCGCCTCTTGACCTTCTGTGTTTTGAAAAGGTATATATAGGTCGAGAACATATTCTGTCAACACGCTCACCAGGTTTTCGAAACTAAAACCCTGTGTCGACAATCTCTCTTCTCTCCTCTCAAGCTTTCTCATCATTCAAATAGCGCCAAAGGTTGAAGACAACATCAAAGAGGGATATGAGCTGGTTAGGGCTGCCTTCGAAAATGCCGCGCCAGAAATCAAACAAGTGATTTCTCTTCTTACAGATAATGGATTGGAATACCTTGTCTCCGAACCTACTAAGATTTGGAAGAAAGAAGTTTTCGAGTTCTATACTGCTGCAACATTGGACTCCACTGGTCTCAAAATCAAATCTATAGTTCATGGGTCTAAGGTTAAACTTACTCTAAAAGTATAAGAAAGATTCTTCACCTACCCAGCATTCAAGATGAAGAAGAGGTCCTAGCCTCAAAGATAAGGGAAGCTCTCCAGTGGTGTGGTTTGGATTCGACCATAAAGATTGGAGCAGCCATAAACCGAAAGGGAATGAATCCACAAGGAAAGTTTCTATCTGAAATTGTAGGCAAAGTGATTTTATGCAAGCCAGGTGGACATGACAGGATCTCAGCCTATATGTTCAGCCTGATGACAAGAATTGTCTTTACAATTCCAACCAGTTGGTCAGCAGTTCTGTTTGAAAAAATCAAAGAAGGAATCAAGAAGCCAAACTTGGCTAGAATATTGAGTCTATACCTGGATGGAATCATTCGAGAGGTAATGCAACAGATTCCTGGGTCCAAGATCAATCATATGAGGAAAATGGACATGAGGTTATTTTCAAGATGGGATAGAGTTTTGTCAAAAGAGCTGCCTGATGTGGACAGGCAGGAAACAACTGAGAAATCACCAGAACATGATCATGGCAATGCACAAGTTCAAGAAGAACAAGTTAGAAAGCAGGCTGAGGACCAGACTGGGTCTACTCAAGTCCAAGAGGAATTTATACCTGCACAGATGCAGGGGGAGATAGATCTTTATCCTGCTCAGAACATTACTGATCCTGCACAGTTGTAGGGGGAGTCCATTACTTCACAAGTTCAAGAGGAAGAAAGACTAAACTTATCAGAAGATTTGAACACTACTGCAATTGATGTTTCATCACCTGCTCAAGCACAAAAGGAATACACTCTAGAAGAGTTGTTTCCTAACTTTGGAAAGACAGCTGAAATGGATGACACCCTAAGAGTTGAGAAGGAGCAAGGTGCTGTTGAGGGGGAGAAAGTGCATGTTGAGGAAGTGCAACATGAAACTAAGAAAGAAATTCCTACAACTCCTCAAGAAAGAGTTCAGATTGAAAGTTCTTCAGAATCTGAGACAGAAGAAGCCAGGGAGGCTTAAAAAAGGAAGCTAATGGTCTTCAAGAGAAGAAGTCATAGCTATAAGTCTGCTATCCAAACAACAACTCGCCAATCTCCTACTGAGTTTGATTACAATAAGTTCATGGTAAATTTACAGGTGAAGATGGATGAGCAGAGAAGAGCCTTGGAGAAATTTGTAGATGAAAGTCATAAGACACTTCAGTTTGATCTAGCCCAAGACATAAAGTCAATCAGATTTGAGGTCAATCAGAATAAAAAAGAGATGACAGATTGCTTCCACAAGGGAGGTAATGCTGTGGTATATCTAGCTAACCAACAACAAACTATCCTTACTAAAGTAGATGACATTGCATTGAAACAAGGATATGTTCTTGAAAATCAGATAAGAATGAATGACAATCTTACTGAATCTCACAATAAGATTCTCACTGAGTTCAAAGATACTGCTACAAGGCTGACTGCTGTAAGGGCTTCAAACATGGAAAATTATGATCAGAAGCTCAAGGCTGCCCTAGATTCAGTTCAAACTGCTATAACCACCTCACAGAAAGATATATCTGAGAAGCTTCAAAAATTAAAACCATTCTTTAAATAGGGTGTGAATTTTCTAGATGGCCAAATAAGGTTTCAGAAGAATGATCTTAGGGATCATGTTGCCAGAGAAGTCCTAAAGAGGGAGAGGATACTCATCCATGCTGGCTCAGAACATGCCAAGTAGGTGACCAACTGTGTCAGAGCCACATTGGGATATCCACCATTATGTGATGATGATACCTTTGCTGAGTCAGGGATACAACAAGGTCTACTTGAAGGTAATCAACCTGAGGTTGCCCATGTCATATATCCCCCTGCTGATTTTGAAATGATTCATCAGCAAGTGCAGGCAATGTACAGTCCTCCAAAGGAGGTTACAAATATTATCGTAGAAAAAGTAGATAAGCCAGAAGCTGATTTGAAGGCTCTCCAAGATGCTCAATTATCAAAGAAGAGATTCAAAGAGCAAGCAGAACAAAAACCTGATTTTGAACAATGGAGCCCCACCTCAAGGAATATTATATTAACTGCCTGGAAGGCTGTGAAGGATCAGGTGCATGAAAGAGGCAAATGGTATAATGAATTTGAATGGCAAAAGTATGAGGCCAGACAGGAGGCCATAGTTCAATTCATAAGAAAGGCTAAGGGTGGAAAGCTACCTCCTGATGCTCAGGAGCCTAGCAAGTATTTTCCCAAGCCATTTCATTATTTTGAGAGGCAAAGGATCAAGGCTGAGGCTCAGAAGAAAGCTGATTTGAAAGGCAAAAAGCCTGCTGATGATGCAGAACCTCCTGTGATGGCTCAAGTTCAACCAGGAAAAGGAATTGTTATCAAGGAGCCTGACCAGCCTTAGTTTTAGTTCTACTAGTTTTTGTCCTAGAACTATGTTAGTGTTAGTATGTTAAAACAATCAATGTAAACAAGCTGTAACACACATTTTTGAATTTATAAACAACACTTTGTTCTATAATCGTTTCTTTTACATCTTTTTTCTGTGATGTATCTGTGTTTAATGTTTTGTTTATAAAGTTCCCTGTGATATTATGCTTTTATACATCATCATATTGAATTTTCATAAATGGTGTATATCATTAGCTAAAAGGGTTATGACTTATCCAAATAGGGGGAGATTGTTGGGTACATTGAAAAATGTGTACCTGATTTGAAGAAGCCTAACTTAGCTCAATGATATACATCAAGGTGTATTTGATGTTATTTTGAGTTTATATGTGCAGGTTAAGAATGTACTAGAATGCAAGAAAAATATTCTAAGTCCATGCGTCGACACCAGAAGAAATTTGGTCGACACTTCAGAAAGATTGTGTCGACACTTGAAGAAGGCTGTGTCGACGCAGAGAAATAGAGTCGACAACAATTGTGTCGACACCTGGAGGCAGTGTCGACACACAGAAGTTTGGTCGACATCACTTGTGTCGACACTGGGAAGCTGTGTCGACACATAGAATTGCTAGTCGACAATAATTGTGTCCACACCTCGAGGCAGTGTCGACACACAGAAGTTTGGTCGACATCACTTGTGTCGACACTGGGAAGCTGAGTCGACACACAGAATTGCTAGTCGACAACATTTGTGTCGACACCAGAAGACTGTGTCGACACACAGAGGCAGAGTCGACAACAGGTGTATCGACACCAGAAGACTGTGTCGACACACACTATATTCTGAGTCTACATCAACTGTGTCGACACACAGGACTTGTTTCGACACACAGCAAAGTCTAGACTAAGTTGCTGGTGAATGGTGAAGTGTTTGTGTCGACACAAATACTCAGTGTCGACACATTCTCTAGATGCAGTATCAAGAAGCTGAGTCGACATAAAGGCAGACATGTCGACATCATAAAAGGCTGTGTCGACACCTAAGTCACTTATGTCGACACATATTGACAGATGGTCTCGACACTTTCTAACAGACAGTCTCGACAATTTGCTGACAAAGACAAAGGCACAAGATCTGTTTGAAGACTTGATAGCTGTGAGTTACAACAGGTCGACTGAAGCTGTCAGACTTGTCAGAAGTTTGTTAGAAACAAGATCAGCCGGTTACCAAGGATGAAGTCTATAAATAGACAGATTCAGAAGAAGAATATATACATACACATACATAGAAACTGATTGATTGATCATTGTTGTGATATAAGATCTCTAATCAAGAAAGTGTAAGGCACAGAAGAAGATCTTCGAGAGAAGATCTAAGAAGACTTTCTGAAGTGAACATCCACTCAGATTCAGTCTAAGTTGAATTCATTCAAGAATTACGAAGTATTATCAAGGGTTGTGGATAGAGAGAGATCCAGCCATTTGAAGACAAGAAGGAAGCTGTCACAGGTTTCTTAAGAAGCAGTATATTCCAAAGGAAATCAACTCTGACTAAGTTCATATTCAAGAAGCTTTGAAGAAAGCTAAGATCCAGTTGATTTCATCCATCAGCCTTTTCAAGAAGCTGATCAAGAACAGTCATATTCCTTCTCTCTCAATAGGAGTAAAATATTATATAACTTCATTTTCAAATTCTGTAGGATCTATTTATAGATCTGAGTTGTAAGCCTATTTTATAAAGGCTGAGTGTAGGAGAGTTATTCTCTGAGTGGTCGGGCTGTTTATGCCTGAGTTGTAGGAGAAGGTGTGCTCTGAGTTGTAGGCCTTGTGGTAAGGCTGAGATAGGGCTGGTTAGCCTGAGCTGTAGGAACCTTATAGGGTTCTGAGTTGTAAGAACCTTTCAGGGTTCTGAGTTGTAGGATTTGAGGATCTGAGATAAAGGAGGAAGTTAGGCCGAATCTAGCACACTGCTAGATAGGTGAAGGGGGAAAGTGGATGTACCCAGACCTTGGGGAACCACTATAAATCTGTGTGCAATCTGTGATGTGTACATGTTTGTGATTGCTGTGTTGTGTTAGCTGTAGAGTTTTCTGAATTTTATTATAACCTGTTGTTATATTCTGCCTTAAGTTAAATCAAGCATTAGAACCTATTCACCCCCCCTCTAGGTGTTTAGGTGGTCTTGAAAGTAAAACGATCACTAGGTTTACACGTACTGGAATAACCTAACTTCCAATACAACAAACATGGCCGCAACCTCCCTCTGATACCACTGTTGGGTTTCTCTATGAGTTTGGCACAACACTTGTGCACGCAGCGGAATAATAAAATCTAGAACAACCCAAAAGAGATTGGATCGGGCCATGAATGTTGAATCAAGAAGTTAACAAAAATTAGGCAAAAATTACCTCTTCGGTGTTGAGTCACAACTCAACGAAGATGCTCCAAATGTGATTCCTTGTCGGTGGCGAGTTCCATGTAGAATAATATCTACGTCTCTGCAGAAATCCACACGAGCGGGAGAACACCAAGCTTCCGTCACACGGATGATCGGAAAGAGATCGACCGCACCTTGCACTTCCATGGACTGCTAGGTCCGCTCCAGGAAGCGCAGCACCGGCGGCTATCGTCGGAGAGGAGGCGGTCGGCGGAGCGAATGCGGAGGCGGAACGCTTCCGGCCGGCGGGATTCGGGAATCGACGGGGCGAACGAGAACGGCGGAACAGGCCTGTCGGTTTCGATTCAGTCAAAGGAAAAGCCCGATCAATCCGATTTACTGTGTCTATTCCCAAAACCCGAAGAGTCTATTTATACTCAAAGCATAAATAAACCTAGGCAAAATCTCTATCCGCAGACCACCGCAAAATAGGGTTTCAGAATCGATCGACGAGAATTACCTCAAGATTCGGCGAGAATCAGTATGCGAGAATCCGTGCGCAGAAACGGCGTTGAGAGCATTGAGTCATACTCAACGATTCTCGACGAATCTGCCTTGGCGTTGAGAGCGTTGAGTCATACTCAATGATTCTCGACGAATCTGCCTTGGCGTTGAGAGCGTTGAGTCATACTCAACAATTCTCGACGACTCTGCCTTGGCATTGAGAGCGTTGAGTCATACTCAACGATTCTTGACGAATCTGCCTTGGCATTGAGAGCATTGAGTCATACTCAACGATTCTCGACGAATCTGCCTTTGCGTTTAGAGTGTTGAGTCATACTTAACGATTCTCGATGACTCTGCCTTGGCATTGAGAGCGTTGAGTCATACTCAACGATTCTCGACGAATCTGCCTTGGCGTTGAGAGCGTTGAGTCATACTCAATGATTCTCGACGACTCTCGTCGAATTTGCCTTAGTATTTAAGAACCTTCTTTGGCAACGTTTGCCCAACCCCATTCTGTGTGGTGATTGGTAACCCTTACCAACACAGTCGATCTTCCAACTTCTCCACATGCTCTTATGTGCGACCCTGCAGGCTCATATCGCGTTGGCAGTGAGATTACATGTTTGACCACTTCTAGATCACCATGGTTACTCCAACAGCGAGTACTCGCTGTATTTTTCTTTCACTGTGTCGATTAATACACTCTTGGGGGCGCAGGTGAGATGCTCTTGTTTGCCCGACTCTTTTTCGCGCGAGCTCGGTATTGCCGAGTCGACTCGCCTGGCCCGTATACATGGCTCTTGCGGGAGCAAGCCGATCGCCCGCGGGACACATATCCGGGCGACTCGCGAGCTGATCATGGCAGGTCCGTATCGCGGCTGCCCACCTCTCATGCGAGCGCGGTTGAGATCGACTTTCTGTCGCGGACTCGCAGCCTCTTGGCGAACTAATATGAATTTTATTCGGGTTCGTAAGTTGAAACGTCAAGGTTAATTTTTCTATCCACACTTTTCCCGCCGGCGGGACGTTTTCCCGCCCGATTAGATTATATAAATAGGTCTTGTCGACCTTCTCACCTACCGCATTTAAAGATTTCTTTCTCTCTTCATATCTTGCGAGAATCTCTTTGTCCTGCTTGGCAAAATCTCTGCGAGATGGGTGGCGGCAGCGGCGAGGCGGATGGGAGGAGCAAGTGTGCTAGACCTTCTCTGAACACGATTTCCCTCAAGCCGCCATCACCGAGTGCGAGTTCCTTGACGCCGTTGGTAGCTTCGTGCCGCCAGGCTTTGTTGCGAGGCAGTCTGGGAAAGGAGAGCGGATCAATGACCTTTCCGCGGATGAGCTTGCATTTCCCATGGCTCACATTGAGGCAGGCCTCCGGCTGCCCCTATGGTCGGAAATTCGCCAGATTTTCAAGTACTTCGGGGTCATCCTCAGACAGATGACCCCCAACTCCGTCGTGGTAGTGGTCGGGTTTGCTTGCTTCCTGCGGTAGGAGAGGATCGGGTTCAGCCTCGCGGTATTCCGCAAGCTATTCTCCTTCCGGGAGAACAAGGACGGGAATGCCTTCTTCACCAGCAACCAGGTGAAGATGCGGGAGACCATCAACAAGAGCAACAACTGGCGCAAGAAGTTCATCTTCATTAAGGGGGACTATGACAACGTCCCCTTCTCTCCAACCCAACTTAATGAGCAGGCTATCGCCCCTAGCCTGGGGGGCCATGAAGTTGAGATGTTTGGGTTCTTCACCGGGAATAACTTTGAAGTGGCCTTCCTTCGCAAGAATCTGGATGGTCTCGTCCCCGTCCCGCCTAGGGAAGGTATGCGGTTCGCGCTTCCGCCTTTATATCCGTTTTTCACATTTTCTAAGACTTATTCTTCTCGCAGGCGAGCGTGACATCCCTCTGCACCCCCCTTACGAGAGCGTGGGGCTCGCATCTAGCGGGCTCGCCCAGGCCGATACTGCGGCCTCCGCTCACCGCGAGGTCACGGTCCCTGACGCCCCAAAGAGACCCAGTCGCGAGCAATCTCAGGCCTCGCCACCGCCAAAGAAACCAAAGAAGGCGGGCGGCGCGACTTCCTCGGCTGGCGATAAAGGCAAGGCCCCTGTGGTCCAACAATCTTGGGATATCGCCCCTACGGCACATACGGCCGACGGCTCTCTCGTCGGGGAGGCCGGTACCTCGAAGCCGCGAGAAGGGGCTCAGCCTGCTTCGAAGCCAGTGCCATGAGGGCACCGAAATTTTGGCTACGGCGAGGGACCTCCGGATGATCTCGGCATCCCGCTCCTTCAATGGGATAAGGAGACGAACCGGGTTTACATCTCCTCGCTGCTGCCGAGTTGGGGGGAGCAGAACATAATCGGCGGAGAGGCTTATAACCTCTCGTTCGTCCTCTACTCCCGGGAGGACTCTGCCCTCTATAACGAGGAGTCCACGCAGGTGCTAGTTCACAAAAGCGCGTGGGCCCAGTTCCGCAGTCTTGAGCTATCCCACATGATCAGCCGGCGATGACTCCGGGCGGAGAAGAATGCCACCTCGCTTAAGAAGCTTGCCGACGAGAAGGAGGCGGCCCGCAAACTCGTCCAAGGAGAGGCGGATGATAAGAGAAAGCAAGCCGACGTAGCCAAAGCTGCCCTTGCTCAGTACCTGGGGGGAGCGGTATGTCCCTCAACTCGTACCAATTCTCTATTGCCTTTTCTTACACTCACCTCAGTCGCCCTTCTTCTCACAGGACGCGGCAACGACCAGCAGGCTGGGCGTCGAGATCGCCACCCTCAAGAAGGAAAAAGAGGCACTACAGGTGCGGGTGAGCGCGTTTGAGGCCACTGCGACCGCTCCATCGCCATCTAGCAGCGGTTGTCAGCTCGAGCACTATAGTGAGTACGACCTCGAAGTCCAGATGCAGAAGAAAGCCACAAGTGTGGGAAAGTATACCCTCCATACGCTGCGGCGGGCCGACCTTATCAAGAGCAAAGGCATCAAGATTTCGGCGAGTGATGTGGTACCAGAACTATTCCTTCCGGTACCGAAGGCGGGAGACGGGCCCTACCACCCCATCTAGGGGGGCTCGCCGTTCGGGGGTCGCCTTGCCGGAAACACGCGCCTCGCCTAAAATTACTTTTATTGTAGCAGGGATGCAGGCCGAGGCCCGGGATTTGTATTAACCACACTTTTTTGATCGACCTTTTGTTCTTTGAAAAACAGTTCCTGTACTATGCTTTCATTATATTGTAAATATTTTCTTATTGCACTTGCGATTTACTTATCCTCTTCTGATCTGTTATTGCAAGCGATTGAGGTCACCTGTTTGTTCCAGAATTTGACTTAGGCCAAACAGCGATGGGCAAGATAGTTAATACGTACCGCGAGTAGGTGACCCGCGTCCTCCGCGCGGGCCCGCCATGCCATTCGCAGTGCGGAGTAGGGGAGGCGAGTCAACTTGTGCCCTTACGGCCTGGCTCTGTGCGGGCCAGCCCCGGGGACCTCGGCACGACCGAGTTTTCACCGTTGGACCTTTCCTCGGGGGCTCGCCATACCAAAGGCAGGAGTTGATGTTCTTTGCCTGCCTGCCTGCCAAAGAAGTCTCGGTTGCCTCGCAACCCTTGTCTTCGTAACGTGAACGTTTAGCTTTTCGCCTTAGGCTCCGCATCCACCATGACTTGCCGTTTCTACCGAATAGCGGGTAAGGGACCCGAGTTGATTCCCGGAGTGACATCCAGCCCCACCAGCTTGATGGGGGCCTAGAAGCAGGATCTGCTCGGGGTGTGAGTTGAGTCCGCCGAGTGACTTCCAGCCCTGCCAGCTTGATGGGAGCCTGACAGCGAGATCTGCTCGGGGTCTGGGTTAAGTAGACTCCTCCGAGTGACATCCAACCCTGCCAGCTTGGTGGGAGCCTTACAGCGGGATCTACTCGGGGTTTGGGTTGAGTAGACTCTTCCGAGTGACATCCAGCCCTGCCAGCTTAGTGGAAGCCTAACAGCGGGATCTGCTCGGGGTCTGTGTAGACTCCTCCGAGTGACATCCAGCCCTGCCAGCTTGGTGGGAGCCTGACAGCGGGATCTACTCGGGGTCTGGGTTGAGAAGACTCTTCCGAGTGACATCCAGCCATGCCAGCTTGGTGGGAGCCTGGCAGCGGGATCTCCTCGGGTTATGGGTTGAGTAGACTCTTCTGAGTGACATCCAGCCCTGTCTGCTTGGTGGGAGCCTGGCACTAGGATCTGCTTGGGGTCTTGGTAGACTCCTCCGAGTGACATCCAGCCATGTCAGCTTTATGGGAGCCTAGCAGTGGGATCTGCTCGGGGTCTGGGTAGACTCCTCCGAGTGACATCCAGCCCTGCCAGCTTGATGGGATCCTAATAGCGTGATCTTCTCGCAGTCTGGATAGACTCCTCTGAGTGATATCCAGCCCTGCCAGCTTGATGGGAGCCTGGCAGCGGGATCTGCATGGGGTCTGAGTTGAGTACACTCCTCCGAGTGACATTCAGCCCTGCCAGCTTTGTGGGATCCTAGCAACAGGATCTGCTCGGGGTCTGGGTAGACTCCGCCGAGTGACATCCAGCCCTGCCAGCTTGATGGGAGCCTAGCAGCGGGTTCTGCTCGGGGTCTGAGTAGACTAGCATTTGCATTATTCGTCGCAGGGGCTTAAGTTCATCAAAAGAAGCTTTATTATAAAATGGAACGCCACTTACATGACTTAGGGGAAAAAACGTTTTAGGTCATCATAACTCCAGGTGAGACTTAGGGTCTCGCCCTCCACATTCTGGAGGCAGTGCACTCCTGATTTCAGTGCTTCCTATACAATGTATGGACCTTCCCAGTTAAGATTGAGTTTCCCCACAGCGGCTGTCCTCCCTGCGGCATCTACCTTTCTCAAAAATAAGTCCCCCTCTATAAACTGCTTGATCCTGACATACTTATCAAAGTACTTAGTCATCCTCCTCTTCACCTCCTCCTGTCGGATGGCGGTAAGGTCGCGTATCTCTTCCACCATGTCAAGGGAGAGCCGCAGCTCCTCCTCATTCTCTGCTCTCCATTCCTCCTTATCTTCCCCTGCCTCGACCACCCGAGGCGTCTGGACCTCGAACTCTACTGGGAGTACTGCTTGGCACACATGGGAGAGTTTGAAGTGAGTCTCTCCTATGGCCGTGTTGGGTGTGGTCCTAAGAGCCAGAGGACCGAAGGGAGTTGTTCCACCCAGCTTCCCCTTAAGTTCTCCACCTTCTTCATGAGGAGGTTGAAAATGATCTTGTTAGCCTCCTCTACCTGCCCATTGCTCCTAGGGTGATGAACCAAAGCAAATCTGAGATCAATTACGAGTTGCCCACAAAAGCTGATGAACTCGGCACTAGCAAACTAAGACCCATTGTCCGTGATAATGGCCCAGGGCAACCCGTGTCGGTAGATTATATCCCCCCACACAATGTTCCTGGTGACCTGAGAGTTTACCTTGGCCAACGCCTTAACATCCAACCACTTGGAGAAATAATCGATCATGACTAGTAGAAACCTTCTTTGGTCGCTGTCCTGGGGGAAGGGCCCAAGCAGGTCCATTCCCCAGATTGCAAATGGCCAGGGTGCTATGATGCTCCTAAGGTGTTTAGCTGGCTGCAGTTGAAGGGGGGCGAATAGCTGGCACTTGCCACACTATCTTGCGAACTCCGCAGCATCATGGCTCAAGGTCGGCCAAAAGTACCCCTTCTTTATGATTCTTCCTTCAAGGGTCCGACTCCCAGAATGGCTTGCACACTCTCCGGAGTGGATTTCATCCAAAATCCTTGGATCCTCTCTCTCAGCCACACAATGTGCCAACATTCCCGAGATGGTATTCTGGTATAGCTACCATCTCGCATGAGATAATATGCCGACTTGTACTAGAACTTCTTCTTGTCCATCCCTTCGGGATATTCCCCGGTGGAGAGGAAGGTTGTGAACGGATCAATCCACGAGGGGTGCTGGTCTACCTTCATCAGATCTCCCTCCTTGATGGAGGGGCAGAACAGGCCGGTGATGGTACCCCCCCCCCCCACCCGAGGACCATGCTTTGTCAGTTGATCTACTTGCTCATTCTCCTCCCTAAGCATGTGCCGGATGGAGAAAGTTAGGAACGTGCCGATGACCCCCTTCACCTTTGCCAAGTATAGATATAGAGTTGGTTCCCTTGCCTCAAACTCCATGTTGATCTGGGAAGCCACCACCACGGAGTCAGTGAGGACCTCCACATCATGCACCCCCAGTTCCCTGTCTAGGCGGAGCCCTGTGATTACCGCCTCATACTCGGCCTGATTATTTGTGATAGGAAAGTGCATCACAACAGTTTGCTCGATCCTCGTTCCCTAAGGGCTTTCCAGGATCACCCATACCCCAATGGAATGCCTCCCTAAAGTGCCATCCACCATCACCTTCAAAGGAATGGGGCGAGCGAGTTCTGCCTCTGCCACCTTGACCACGTAGTCAGCTAGGAAGTCGGCCATGGCTTAGTCCTTGATCAAGAGGCAGGGGACGAAGGAGATATCGAACTCGCATAGATCCACCGACCACTTAGCCAATCTGCCCGAATGCTCCACCCGCTCGAAGATGTTGCGGAAGGGGTGGTCAGCCACCACTCGGATCGAGTGTGCCTGGAAGTAAGGTCGAAGCCCTCGGGCCGAGATGACTAGAGCGAATGCCAGCTTTTCCAAGATGGGATAGCGAAGCTCAGCCTTCCTCAACAATCGGCTTACATAATATATGGGGAGCTGCTTTTTCCCTCTTCTCGAATCAGGACGGAGCACCCATCTAATAGGTTACACTTGCATTCTTTAGCCCAAAGGGAATCATCTTATAGCAGTAGCACCCATCCACGGTGATGAAGGATACATCTTTGACGTCAGGGGGGGGGTGCATCCTGATCTTATGATAACCTGAAAATGCCTCTAAAAAACTCATTACAGGGAAACCAATGGCTTAATCAACCAGCATGTCGATCTGAGGCAAGGGGTAACAATCCTTGGGCCATGATTTATTAAGAACAGGAAAATCAGCACACATACGCCACCAGCCGTCTCATTTTTTAACCATTACTACATTGGAGACCCAGCCGGGTTATTGGATTTAGGATACAAAGCCATCCTTGAGAAGCTTGGCTACCTCCTACCTGATCAGCTCGACCAACCTGTCCACCGTGGATCTATTCTTCTGTTGTATGGGGTGAGCTTCCGGATCCAGGTTGAGGCGATGGCAGACCACGTTGTCATCGATACCCGGCATCTCTGTGGCGCTCCAGGAAAAGATGTCCACTTTCTTCTGGATGCACTCCAGCATCCTTACCTGGGCCTCCGGGGTCAGGCCCCCGCTGACGCGAACCTTCTCCACCCTGCCTCCCAGGGTTAGGACCTTCATCTCCACCACCTCCTCTGCTACTTCTAGGCGGGACTTCTCCCCCCATTCTTCAACGTCCCATCTTCCTGGGAAAGGACTTCCTCTCTAGCATCCTCCACGGCCTTCGCCTTGGCCGACTCCTGAACTTCTTCTGCCACCCCCACCTGGGTGCGGCTCTCCTCTACCTCCATCTCCTCTCCGCCGACCTCCTTCTCCGCCTCCTCCATCCTTTGTACCATCTCTTCAGAACCCTCCTGCCAAGAGATGGAGTTCACCGCCATGACGTTGCACTCCCTTGATATCTTAGGGTCTCCCCGGACCCAGGCCTAGACCCCCTCGGCGTTGAACTTCTGGCACTGGTGGAAGGATGAGGGGACGCAGGGGAAGGCACTGATGAGGGGCCTCCTGAAGATGGCGCTGTAGTTGCTGGGGGCGTCCATGATGACGAACTTATAGGCGAAGGACTGCCCCCCCAGAGAGACATGGAGTCCCACTCCTCCTTTGACTTCCTTCCTCTCCCCTAAGAATCCAAATAGGGGCTCGTCCGAGGACAGCACCCCCCTTGCCTCCACTTTCATCACGTCGAACACCTTCTTGAAGATTATGTTGACCGAGCTCTCATTGTCGATGAGGATCCTGGAGACGGAGAAATCTTCTATGGACGTCTGGATGACCCGCGCATCGCAAATAGGGTCCTCATGACCCGGTATTTCCTTGACTTAGAAGGTGATTCTCTCTTTCAGGGGTGGGGTATTAGATGTGGGGCCGATGCTCTTGCGGTACATGGTATGGAGACTTGCCTTTCGGGAAGCCTCGACTCATACCCCCCCTAAGAAGCCAGATAGGGGCTGGTTCGAGGACAACACCCCCCTGGCCTCCACCTTCATCACGTCAAACGCCTTCTTGAAGATTACGTTGACTGAGCTCTCGTTGTCGATGAGGATCCTATAGACGGTTAAATCTTCGATGGACGTCTGGATGACCCGCGCATCGCAAATAGGGTCCTCATGACCCAGTATTTCCTTGACTGAGAAGGTGATTCTCTCTTTCAGGGGTGGGGTCTTGGATATGGAGACGACGCTCCTGCGGTACATGGTATGGAGACTTGACTTTCGGGAAGCCTCGACTCATACCCCCCCCCCCCCCCCCCCCCCCCCCCGTGGATCATTCCGATCCCTCCCCGGGTCCCCACATCTGCCCGGTCTTCACACCTGTCCTCCTCTACCCGAGGCAGGACCTCCTCGATCCGCACTTCTCGGCGGTCTCGCTTCTATTACTGCTCCCTGCTTCCTCTCATCTCGAGGAACTCCGGGCTTGTGGCCGTGGCGTGCCCCTCCTCCTGATGGAATTCATAGTACGACAGCTCCACCCTAACCTCCCTTCTTCTCCTCCGCGCTTCTCTCCTCCTCTCCCCCATGGCTATCTCCATAGCCTGCTCCTGGTCGGGGAGAGGCGGCCTCTCGCCCTGCCTCTCGCCTAGAGGATAGAACTAGCCCAGGCCACCCTGGCAGTTATCCCCACGATGATGGCCACTTCTCAGTCCTTGGTCTTGCCATTCCGGCCTCTAACCTAGAAAGTGGTTCGGCACCTGACACCCTCACTTAGGCCGTTGCTGCTTCTGTTGCTCACTCTACCTGGTTTTATCTCTCCTTTACTCCTGACCTCGGCCCCCTCTGGGCCTCTCCTCCTCCGTAGCCCACCTTGCTAACTTACGGGCATACTACGGGTTCGATGCCTCCCTGCCGACTTCTTTCGCCGCCCTCTCCATCAACTCCTCGTAGGAGTGGGGTGGTACCCTCTTCATCTCCATCTGGAAAAACCCTTGTTGTAGCCCCAGGGTGAAGGCCATCATCAGGGTATGCCCCAGCATTTCTTGGACTTGGGTGACCTCCTCCTAGAAGCGATCGACGTAGCTCACCAGGGTATCGTTTACCCCCTACTTGATGTGGAACAGGGACTCCGACTCCTTCTTCCTCTTCTTGGAGGTGGTGAACCTCAGCATGAACCCATGACGTATGTCCTCGAAGTAGTAGATGGAATTGGTCGGCAACTACTGGAATAACTCTCTCGTCTTCTCCTTGAGGGTGATGGCGAAGAGCCCACCCTTAAATCCATCAGACATCTGTCATATCGATACCACATCCTTAAACCACTGGATGTGCTGGATCGGGTCTCCCTTATCGGTGTAGTAGGACATCTAGGGTTCCCTGAACCCCTCCTGAACCGGAGCAGAAGAAACTAGCTCGCTGAAGGGGTTGCCTCCCTCTACCGGGAGGGCTGGAGGGTCTCGCACACCCATCTTGCCGAGCCTGCTCCCGCTTGCCGAGCCAGGGAATAGCACTCGCCCGGGAAGCTCGCCGCCTCTCCCTTCCTCGGCGACCTCCTTCCCAGCTCGCCTACTGGGAGCGTCCTCTCCGAGGGCTGGAGCCTCGAGAACAAGGACCGCTGGAGTCGAGCACTCGGCACACGTGCTGAGTACGAATCTAACCAGGCCGAGTACTTCCTGCCTGAAGTTCTCAAACATCCCCATTGTGGCGAGAGGGGGAGGGGGTGGTGAGTCGGACCTGTCCGATCCCTTCCTTTCTCCTGCCATTGAGCTCGCTGAAGATTTTCTATGCTGATCATGCTCCACGCTCACCGCACCAGAATGTTGAAACTGAAAAACCGGTCTCTGTGGAGTTCACCTTTGGGGAAGGGGTGATCGCGCACCTACTTCTCTCCTTCAAACAAAAGGACAAGCAAAAGGACATAGAAAGAGAGCAAAGGACTGACCCAAGGGCCTAACGTGGAGAGCGTACCACACACCCGTAAGATCACTAAGCGCTTCCCATCCTTAACCAAATGTTAGGATAAGGTACCTCAGAAAGCACTAACAGGCTAGAAGATAAGAAAGCATATGCTCTGAGGTACCCCTTGAGTCCTATTTATAGATTTCTGAAAATGGCCTGCAAATAGCCAACCCCCGCTGTTCTGAACAGCTATGTGCAGCCCAACGGGGTATGCCAACAGCATAACTCCGTTGTTCTAGACAGATACTGGCACCACCCTGTAGGGTCATCCCGGTAATTTGGCCTCTGGTCCCCACGAGGTCGGGGTTTCCTAACCCCTGGGTCAACCTATAAACACACCGAGCGGGAGCGAGCTAGAGTTGACCTGGGCTGACTTGCCTAGGAGAGGCGAGCCGGGGATGGCTCGAGACTTGCCCGCCTAGGAGAGGCAAGCCGGGATGGCTCGAGACTGGCCCTCCTAGGATAGGCGAGCCAGGCTGGCTCAAGAATGGCTCGCCTAGGATAGGCAAGCCAGGGCTGACCTGGGGCTTGCCCGCATAGGAGAAGCGGACCAGGTCTAACCCGCCTAGGAGAGGCGAGTCGGGGCCGACTCGAGGGTAGCTTGCCTAGGAGAGGCGGGCCAGGGCTGACTTGCCCAGAAGACCTCTCAGGCCCTAAAGGGAGCGAACCGCTCCTCTTGGACCATCCTCCCGCTTATATTGGGGCGGGTCAGAGTTGGCATGTTTTCCCATCTGAATCCAGTTGCCGAACACGGGGTTGTACACCCCCAAACTTAATTATTTGCGCATCCTGAGCAAACTAAATCTATACAAACAAAAAAAATGACTTAGCTAACATAGAAATTATGATATGGAGTACCATACGATGTCGCATGCTCGTGCGTGTACAAATATAATAGAGGAAATTTCTAATAATGCAAAATAGTTTATGTTTTTCGCAATGCGTATAAAATTTTTATTACTACTCAAAAATTAAATTACGGTCAATCTCCCGGTCCTGTGAAGGAAGAAAGTAGGTAGGCCACTAAGGTGAGCTTTTCCAAAGATTGGGTCTCAGGATCACCTCCAAAGGAATCCACCAATGTCGGGGACCATATGCTCGCCCGTTCACACTCTCTCCACGGCGCTAGTTCGACTCAAGCATGAATCCGTAGGACTTAAGGATAATCACAGGGCTTGGGTTGGACAAGGTAAACCTAGGTAAATAGGGAGGCTATGCACCTAACCCAAGTAAGCTATCATAACAAGAAATCCAACTGCTAATCAAAAATACAAACGAGTACTCCACACCCCCAAACTTAACTTTTAACAAATGGGTGTGTGCTCCGCCTACTCCAAATGCAAACACATTACCAAATGGATTTTCAATTATACTTTTTCTCTTCATTTTTTTCTTTACAAATATTTTTCGTTCTCCTTTTCACCTTTTTTTATCATCACATTTCAGCAAAAATAAACCTTGGAGCACATCCACATTTTCACAAAGATATCCCCACATCAACACCCCAATCATGAAAATATAAAACACTAAAGCTCGATTTGGGTGTGTGACTAGGATTGGCTATGAGGTTTTGGTGAAATAATGATGGAGCTGAATCAAAGGAATCGGTAGGCACAACGGAGCTAGCAAGGATATGACGTTAGGAATGGTACAAAGCTCAACCGGGCCAAAATAATGGCCTACATCACACTCACGCTTGACTAACCATGCACTAATGCTTCGAGAGTAGCTTGGGGAGAGTTCTTGGCCATCAAGAAAGATAATCCTTCCTCCCGACTCAAGAAAAATGAGTCTAGTGACAGCTACATACATCCCTACACTACCGTTCGATTCAACAAGATTCACCAATTTTTTAGTAGAATAAAAAGTATTTACACAAATATAAAAATATAAAACTTTAAGCATACAAAAAAAATTAAATCTACTCAAATTTCTATGCGAGATGAGAACACTTGACTAGGAGCACTACAGGATTCAACATTTTACTCCGTCTCACAATCCTAAGCCAGCACGAGCTCATGTGGGTGCAGTGGTGCGCAATGCAATGAGTTAAGCAAATAAAAAAAATAACTACTAATATGCAAATGAAGTGCACGTGCAAAAGGTAACAGTGACGAGCACTCCCCCAGACTAGAACTAAGCATCACAATATAATATGTTGAAGTTAAAACCAAATAAAGATAAGGGGAGAAGTTACATAATGCTCAACAGTTGAGCATACTAGAAGATTATCATTTAACTTCAGCAACAAGCCCACGGTCCAGGCGAAATTCACCTGAAAAATAGAATGTCTCCAACCACAAAGAGCTATACACTATTAAGCACAACAACTAAATTGCACAAATTTAAATCAAGCAGCAGCATTGGGTTGTCTCCCATAAGCCCTTTTCTTTACCGTCCTAAAGGGGGACCAAATACCTGTATTAATAGTTATATATAATTAGTGAAATCTTAAGAAGAACCAAATCTTAACAACAAATACAAGCAATACATCTAATAAAAATTAACTTCCATAATGGTCTTGCAGCAGAATGCAATGTACCTCTTTATCTACAGTCCCCCCTTTAAATTGCTTCAAGCGGTGCCCGTTTACTTTGAAAGTGCTGCCCTTATCATCCCGAATCTCTATCGCGTCGTATGGAGAGGCACTCACAATAGTGTAAGGACCGCTCCATCTGGATTTTAACTTCCCAGGAAATAGTCGCAGATGTGAATTATACAGAAGAACCTGATCAGCCTACTTGAATTCCTTGGGCGAGATATGTCTATCATGCCAACGCTTGTTCCTTTCCTTATATATGCTCGTGTTCTCATAAGCAACCAAGCCGAACTCGTCGAGCTCACAAAGCTGACCACGACGCTTGTCAGAAGCCTATCTATAGTCCATGTTGAGTAATTTAGTGGCACACAATGCCCTGTGCTCAAATTCAACGAGAAGTTGGCATGATTTACCATATACAAATTTGAAGTGTGGCATCCCTATCGGCGTCTTGAACGCGATGCGGTAAGCCCATAGAGCATCATCCACCTACTTTTCCCACTCCTTCCGATTGGAGTGGATAGAATTTTCTAATACCCACTTTAGTTCCCTATTGGAAATCTCCACTTGACCGTATGTCTGGTGATGGTAGGCCAAAGCAACTTTGTGGTGAACACCGAACCATTTTACCAGTTGCACGAACAACTGGTTGCAGAAATGGCTACCCCCATCATTAAGTAGAGTTCTCGGTGCGCTAAAGCGGGAGAAGATATTTTTATGAAGGAAGTGGAGCAGGGTGCGAGCATCATTTGATGCAACCGCCTCCGCCTCCACCCATTTTGACACATAATCCACTGCCACTAGGATGTACTGCTTCCCATGCAACATGGGGAAGGGACCCATAAAGTCAATCCCATATACGTCAAATAGCTCGCAAACCTATATATTATTCAGGGGCATTTCATCACGTCAGGCAATGTTCCCAGTACGCTGCATTCGTTGCACTCTTTCACGTGTCTATAAAAGTCACGGAATAGCGTAGGCCATAACAGACTGCACTATAGAACCTTACAAGCAGTCCGAGCGGCACCAAAATGCCCACCGGCCTCCCGATCATGGCAATGCCTAAAAATCTCCTTAACTTCCAGCGCTGGGACACAACATCGGATATCCCCGTCAGCGCATGTGCGGAACAAAAGAGGATCCTCCCATAGATAATACTTGATGTCCGAGAAAAACTTCTTCTTTTGGTTATACGTTAAATGTGGGGACATCACCTTGCTTGCTAAGAAGTTGGCAAAGTCAGCATACCACGGCGTAGGAGCAATAGAAGAAATGGTGAACAGGCACTCATCAAGAAAAGCATCAGAAATTGGAATTCCTTGTGAGACTTCGCTTTCTCCTTCTTCAAATCTCGAAAGATGGTCGGCAATCACATTGTCAACTCCTCAGCAATCTCGGATTTCAATATCATATCCTTAGAGCAAAAGAATCCAATGCATAAGCCGCGGCTTAGCATATTTCTTGTGCATGATAAAACGAATGGCCGCATGATCAGAGTTTACCACCACCTTAGAGAGAATTAAATAGGAGTGAAACTTCTCGAAGGAGAAAACGATAGCTGAAAACTCCTTCTCCATTATGGTATAGTTCAGTTGTGCATCGATCAATGTCCGGCTCGCATAGGAAATAGTATGAAAGATCTTATTTTTACACTGCCCCAACACTGCCCCCACCGCGACATCACTAGCATCGCACATCAACTCGAACGACACTGTCCAATCTGGGGATGAGAGAATCGGGGCTGAAACCAATCGATGCTTCATGCAGTTAAATGCCTAATTGCAATCATCATCGAACACAAACCTGACATCCTTTGCTAATAAATTAGATAAGGGCATAGATATAGAAGAGAAGTCCCGAATAAAGCACCGGTGGAATCCAGCATGCCCCAAAAAGCTACGTATGCCATGAAGTGTCGACAGAGGGGGCATGTTTGTAATCACCTCTACCTTTGCCGGATCAACCTCTAACCCCCGCCGAGAAACCTTATGCCCCAAAACGATCACCTCTCTTACCATAAAGTGGCACTTCTCCCAGTTTAGAACTAAATTTGTATCCTCGCAACGTTGCAAGACCATAGCAAAACGGTTCAGCGCCTCTTCAAATCTATCCCCAAACAAGGAAAAGTCATCAATAAACACCTCCAAGAAATCCCCAACCATCTCGCGAAAAACTAGAGTCATACATCGCTAGAAGACAGCTACCCCATTACACAACCCAAAAGGTAGCCGCCTGGAAGAAAACATCCCTGAAGGGCAGGTAAGCGTTGTCTTCTCCTTATCCTCGGGGGCAATTGCCAACTGATAGTAGCCCGAGTAGACATCAATGAAGCAATAGTAAACATGACCGAACAGCCTTTCCATCATTTGGTCCATGAACAGTAGTGGGAAATGATCTTTCCTGGTTACCGCATTAAGCTTTCGATAATCAATACAAACTCTCCATCCCACGACAGGCCTCGCAGTAAGCGGCTCGCTGTTCTCATTTCTCACGACTGTGATTCCTCCCTTTTTGGGCACCAATTGCACTGGATTCACCCATTCGCTGTCTCTTATGGGATAAGTAATTCCGGCATCCAAAAGCCTGATAAACTCATTCTTCACCACCTCCCGCAACATAGGGTTGAATCTGCACTGGGGTTGAGCTGTGGGCTTGAAGTCATCCTCTAGTAATATCTTGTGCATACAAACCGTGGGGCTAATCCCTTTGACATCTGAAATCTTCTACCCAAAGGAATTTCTATGCGACTATAACACTTCAACAAGACGGACTTCCTGATCAGTTGTAAGAAGAGCCAAAATGATGGCAGGTTGAGTTTCTTTCTCCCCTAGAAAGACATACTTCAGCGTGTTTGGCAGCGACTTGAGCTCGTGAGATCCACCTGAGTCACATGGTGACTCTGCCAGAAGCTCGGAGTTTCTTACCTGTGCCTCATAGGATCCTTCCTGAATCTTTATGTCGGGGTCATAAAACTCATCCTCCACCTCATCGGGCAAAAAATTCCGGCTGTCGTAAACCACCATAGCACCTAGATCCACACGGCTATCCCTTTTGGACGCCTTATACATATCGAAAACAGTCTTTTCTGAGCCTAGTCAGCAAGCCCTTTTCCGCATCAATGATGGCTAGAGCAGTGGACAAGAATGGGCGACCTAGAATAATCAGCATCCCATCCGTATCCTCTATATCAAGAATAACAAAATCGGCCGAAATGGACAACCTGTTAACTACAACCGTGATATCCTCAACCACTCCAACCGGTTTCTTCTTCGATCGATCAACCAGCTACATCATGATATTAGTGGGCCGAAGTACACAAGAGCCCAACTCACGGAAGAGGGATAACTACAAGAGGTTGATGGATGACCCAAAATCACACAATGCGTAACTAAGCGTGGATCGTCCAATGGTACACGCAATCGTGAAGCTCCCTTGATCTTTTCGTTTAACAAGCCACTCCCCCATAGCCATAGTGGGGCAATTTTCCCAAGTCGAAACGTTGCCGCATAACTCGGAAGCTCGATTATTTTTCAAAAGATCCTTTAAATACTTTGCATAGCGTGGCACCTGCGTCAGCAAGTCGACTATTGGAATGCTCACCTGAACATCCTTTAGAATGTCCTGAAACTTTTGTTGCTGCCTCACTTTCCTAATATTTTACAGCCTATACGGGAATTGAGGCCTTTCCCGCAGGGGTTATACTTCAGGTGCAATAGCCACAGGAGGTTCCTTGGGGGATTCATCAGCACTCGGCCTATCCTCGTATTCAGAGGATCGGTCCTCCTGACATGCATGATTATCCACCAGCCTACCGCTTATAAGGTTCATAACATTAATTTTCTCGGCTGGATGGCATACCCAAAATTCAAACATTTTATCCACGACCGAAATTATATTTTGTAACTGCTGCAGCATTACTGCTTGAGATCGACTCCACTCTCCACCCCAGTCCATAAAATGACGGATAAGCAACTCATTTTTCTCGACACTGCTATCTATAAATTTAGAGTCCTACTAGCTTCAGGAACAGAAGGCACCTTCCACAAACTACTGGAGTGCACCATGTTGTTTACTATCAGCCAAGCATCGGCCATGGACCAATTAAAGAGTGAACCTCTAGCTGCGGTGTCGAACAGGTATCGAAAATGCTCTTGAATGCGGAAATAAAATGTTTGCAAGAACGACACCCCAAACGCGTTCTGAACCAAACATCTGGATTGTAGAAACCGAAACCTTTCCCAGGCCTCGCAGAGAGACTCGCCAGGGCTCTGCACGAATGTGACCAGATTTAACTTCACTTGCGTCAACTGCGCATGCGAACAGTACTTTCTGAGGAATTGGACTTCAGTGCACTTCCAGGAAGTTGTCCTTCCTTGGAAAATTTCCCTATACCAAAATCTAGCTTTTCCAGCAAGAGAAAATGTGAAAAGCCTAATTATAGCCTTGTCCTGCATGTCCCCAGTAAAGCAAAAGGTTCCACAAAGCTCCAGAAAGCTAGTTATATGATCCTCGACATTCTCTCCAGGGAGCCCCTAAAACACACAATGCTATGAGATAAACCTGATTAGCTCCGCTGATAGCCAAAAATTTTCCTCATCATGGTTGGAGGCAAGCAGGGTTTCCTGAATTTTTGATTAGCCACGGGCAAAATTGCACAAAAAGAAAAGAACTAGTAGAGAAGAAGTCAGAACGGTCAAACAACAATCAAAATTCAAAAAAAGAGAAAGCGCACACAATGATTGCACTTCCCGGCAATGGCACCAAAAACATGATGCGCTCTCAGAAAGTTTATCGATAACGGTAAAGTAAAAAAGATGAGGAGTAGCTTCCCCAGATATCGATCTCACGTGGAGTGCAAGTAGGGAGCATGGATTTCACTTTTTGGAAAAACGAGTGTAAGTGCAACTATGAAAAAAGGGGTGTTTGGTTTTGGGTTTCCTATGTTAAGCGAGATTAAACTAGTGTGGGTCTCCTTCACCGCATCGTATGAGTGGATCGCTCGAACGAGTAATAACGTAGATGAACAAACTATCATGGGTTGTAAACACCTCTTCGCAGCGCGTGTAACGCCCCCAATTTTTCTGTGATTGTTTAATCTTTGTTTGGCGTTACGTTGACGCATTTCTGACCTTTACAATTGTTAGAGCATGGTCTTAGCCTTTTAGGCCCTTGAGTGGCTTGTTTTGTAGCCTGTTTGCAAGATTTACTAGCAAGCTGGAGTCTGTTTTGGTGACTCGGTGGAGCCTCTTTGGGAATGCTTGGGTTTTGGCTTCGGGAAATATTAGCCCAAGCTTTGTTTGTCGGATGACAATTTCGACTTCGCCACTAGATTCGTAGCATGGGTATTTAGCTACGGTGTGAATTTCGTTAAATTTCGGGATAGTTGGAATTTTCGCGTAGTTTTGACGTGTTATGTGATTACATAATAACTTTATTCTAGGCTTATAGTGGTAGAGTAATATAGCTTTTATATGATAATAATATTCATACTAGTAGCTGACTAGTAAGCTAAGTGGTCGTAATATGTACAGATTTGATTATATTATATTTAATTGGGGGCGGTAATAGCTGGTGGCAATAATAGCTATAAGTGGCCGACTATACTTATATAATACTAGTATAATAGCTAGTTGCTGACCAAATAACATTATTTTATTAGCTGGGGGGCTGGATATAATAGAATAAAGCTTAGTTTATTATATCCTTCTTCTTCTTCTCCAAAAAAAGTCGGTAAACTTCCAGCAAAAGGGTTCGGGCAGCAGAATTTCTGAAGCTTTGGCCGTCGATTTTTGGAGGTGTAGAGCTCGGTTTCCTTAGGTAAGGGACGATTTGGGCTGCTCTCACTCAGGTCTTCCATCCTAGGTAAGTTTTCCTTGCTCTAGGGCTGTTTTAGAATCTAGAGACTTTCAGGTTGCTCAGGTTTTTTTTTCTCTTTTTGCTTCAAGTTTTGGGGTTTGTGGCCGATCTTGCCTAGCTGTGCTGGAGTTGGAAGAGCAGTTGCTGTGTCTTGAAGGTTGAGGCAAGTGGTGCTCTTTAGCCTTGCCAAGCTCTTCTTTTTCATGATTATATTTGCCTGGTTGTTCATGTACAGTAGTGTAGTTTGCTCTCGTAGAATCTAGGGTTGTTCTCCCACCATTTTGGCCCCGGTTTGGGCTGATTTTGTTGGTGTGTTGGCACCATTTTGGCCCCGGTTTTGGCTGGTTTTGTATGTGTGTTGTCACCATTTTGGCCCTGGTTTTGGCTGGTTTTGTTTTGTGTTGGACCTTTAGGCTGCCACCGTTATACCCTTAAGTATTTATGGGTCTGGGCGTTTGGATGACGACAGTTTTTGGTCACCATCCCAGATCCATGGCTCTACCACTACTAATGATTCACACTGTTAGTTCCTTTCTTTAAAGTCATTATTTTGGCATACGCTTGCCTTATTTTTTCTGCAGTTTTTAGCAGGGCATGTTGTTAATTTCTCGCACTTGGTGCATTGTGTTGTTGCCTTGGGCAGTGTTTTCACTTACTGTATTGTTCAGTTCCCTTTTGCTCTTTTTGATAGCACTTGTTGTAGGGTTTTTAAGCCCTTCTCTCATTACTTATGAATCTAATGCTCCAGTTTTCTTTTGATTATTTGCTTGCTGAGGCGTTCTTTCTTTGAATGCCTTAGGTTCAGGTTGTAGCCGGTTGAGCGGCTAGTGTTCTGGTGGAGCTTACTTAATGCCTCCGCGGTTGCTGAGAGTGTTGTACCTCGACCTTGTGAGGTAGTTTTCTTCTTTATGTATAGACATACATACTCACTAGTGGGTTCGTGTCAGGTTGTTGACGCCCACTAGTGGCTTACTTTTGATGCTATATATGAACTAAGAACTGCTATTTTGCCTATTTGGAGTTGTTTACTTGCTTTATGGGAATGATTTACACTAGGTTGCATTTTAGATATTTTAAAACCTAAAAGCATTACTATATGTACCTCATGTACATCATGTTTATACAACTAAACCACTACTTTCCGAAGTAACGTAAAAGCTATTTTCTTATACTATGATAAATCTAGAGTCCTGCATTTCATGAGTTGTCCTTTGGGGACGTTTATACTCATGTAGGATGTCAAATCAAGCTAACCAAAGTATTTTCCCCTGCGTATACATCTATTTTTAATTGTGGACTAGCTGATCTACTGTGCTGAGGGATACAGCCATCAAACTTAATTTGTTTTCTTTCATATTAAAATATGATTTTCTCCAAAGGTGTAGAGTCTGGGGTTTTTCCAGAGCATCTGCATTTCTCCCTTGCACGACATGGAATCATGGCAGGTATTTTCTCTTGCTCTGATATGATTTAATTGTTGAGAAAATGAGTGTCGTGACAGTTGGTATCAGAGGGAGGTTGCTTGACAATTGGTCGGGCAACCTTCCTTGTTAGACTTGGTTGTTTAGTGTCATATCATATACACAACGATGTGTCATCAGTACGTCTTGGCTAAAGCATGTGCACTACAGTCATTAGCCTGACAAGAAGTATACGGGGCATATTATGTAGTATGGAATACATAATATGTGTTTGTATATGGATCCACCATAGGTGGCAACATGTGAGGGTTATGTAGTATGGGATTCATAACATTGCATGTGTACACTGCTCATAACATGCATTAAGGCCTTTTTAGACTGCATATGACCACATGCATAACATAACATAGTATAAGAACAACGTGCCACGCTAAAGATTTACATGATGATGCATGTACACACATGGTTTTGAGTTAAAAGGAATATCAAATCATGCATTCATGGTCTAGGAACATGAGTTCATGTAACGATGGTCACTCATCCTAGGTTAGGCATAACATCATTTTGGAAATATCCCAGAGGAAGTTAGTAGTTGAAGCTCATATGTAAGTATGTTTGTTTGTACCGTGTAGTTTTGTGCTAGCTGTTGGGCTAGGTCTTGATTCGTGCTAATTCAATTTTAGGATGTCGAAGCGTCCTGCGATGAGGCAGACTCCCCAATCTGAGGGCGAGTCTTTGGGTGCTCAGAATAATGCGATGATAGAGGGTCTGTGACAGAGAAATGAGGCCTTGTCCAGGCAGTTGGTGGATGTGCAGTCCCAGATCCAGTCGTTGGTATCAGTTGTGTCTGTGATAGCTCTGAGAGTGCAGAACACTGTTGTGGGTCTCGCTGTTCCTGTCCCTCCTGCTCCTTTGGTGCCTCCAGTAGTGGTTCCACCAGAGATGACATTTATCTCATAGTTTCAGCGACTTGGACCACCTACCTATGATGGAAAAGCATATTTCATGGTCTTGGATGATTGGCTGATAGCAATTGAGGAGATGTTTTCTTATTCTGGAGTCACGGACAATCAGAGAGTGATGATCGCCGTATATCAGCTTAAGGGGTTAGCAAAGAGTTGGTGGTTGCGATAAAATGAGAGCTTGAAGTAAGGATGTTTTTGGGAGTCCTTTAAGGAAATGCTACTGGAAAAGTTTCTATCCTCGGTCGAGCGGGACCGCCTGAGAAATGAGTTCTTACATTTGAAGCAGAGACAACTTACAGTTAGTCGGTATGAGATCGAATTCAGCAAACTGAGCCGGTTTGCTCCCGACATGGTATGTTCTGAGGCAGATCGAGTTAAGCATTTTCTTGGTGGCCTAAGAAGTGATGTCCAGCAGTGTGCTTATGGATCAGCAAGCTATGCTGGAGCGGTGGAAGCTGCTTTGAAGTTGAGGGAATTGAGAATATCAAGCAAAGAGGGCGGTTGATGAGAAAAGATAAGAGGAAGTTGGTTGAAGGAAAGAGCCTTCAGGTACCTGGTGCTGATTCAAGGAAGAAGAGCACTGAGGTTTGTAACTTCTGTGGCCGGTCAGGCCACCCCTTTGAGAGATGTTTCAAAACGTTAGGAGCTAAGAAAAAGGAACTGGTGCATGCAATTCAAGGTGCTCCCAGGAAAGAGTTATTCTGTTCGGCATGTAAGCGTCCAGGGCATGATGTTGCCCATTGCTGGGGAAAGGACATGATGAGGACAAGAAGCTTTTTTCATTGCGATCAGGAAGGACACATCAAGGCTCAGTGCCCACACCTCCAGCCTGTGATGCAGCCAATGCCACTCCAGGCTTTGCCACCGCCTCAGAGATTGGATAAATGTAAGGGAAAGCTGAACGTTATTTCCTCAGAAGAATCGCAGACTTCGACTCAAGTTATTTCAAATTAACCTTTCTCCCTAGTTTTAAATGTTCTTGTTTGTCATTATAGCAATTTTTCCTTAGATGTATGCACAACTTTATAGGAATCTTTAAGGTAAAGAACCGTTGGGCACATGTTCTTTTCGACTCTGGCGCTACCCACTCGTTTGTGTTTAGAGCCTTCGTGGACCGGTACCATTTGGATCTAGATCGAGAAGGGGATGCCTTTTGCGTCAGGTTCCCTTCTGGTGATTCTGTGGTTTCAGATCAGGGCATTCAGGATTGTCCGATTGTGCTTGGGGATTTTCTAGCAAAGGCATATTTAAAGGTGATCGACTTAGAAGATTTCGATGTTATCTTGGGCATGGACTAGTTGTCTAGGTACGATGTTGTGATCCAGTGCAAGGGAAAGCGCTTGGACATCAGAAAGGACAACGGTCAGCCTTGGATTGTGTATGGTGATTCGCGCCAGGATAGTCCAGTCATTTCTGCAGTATGTGCTCGGACGTTGCTAGTTTCCGGCTATTTTGCTTGTTTGGTCTCAGTTTTGGGGACCGTTGGCAGTTTGGCGCATCTTGAAGAGATTCCTGTTCTATGCGAGTTTGCTGATGTGTTTCCTGATGATCTTCCTGGTCTTCAACCAGATCGAGATGTTGGGTTTATGATCGATTTTGAGCCGGGTAGGCGTCCTATTTTGAAGGCACCGTACCAGATGGCCCTGCGAGAGCTGGCAGAGTTGCGTATCCAGACGGATGCGTTGTTAGAAAAAGGGTTTATCAGGCCAAGTTCATCGCCTTGGGGTGCTCCGGTTTTGTTCGTTAAAAAGAAGGATGGATCAATGCGGCTATGCATCGATTATAGAGAGCTAAATAAAGTCACTATTAAGAACAAGTATCTCCTGCCAAGGATCGATGATTTGTTCGATCAGTTGCGCAGTAGCGCAGTGTTTTCAAAGATTTATCTTCGTTCTAGTTATCATCAGCTCAGGTTCCGTGTGTCAGATATTCCACGGACTGCTTTTTGATTGAGGCATGGGCATTTTGAATTCCTGGTTATGTCATTTGGTTTGACCAACGCGCCCTCAGACTCTATGGATATGATTAACCGGGTGTTCAAGGACTTCCTGATAAGTTTGTGGTCGTGTTTATCGACGATGTTCTGATCTATTCCCGTAATGCTGAGGAGCATGACCAGCATTTGCGTTTGGTTTTATCTGCTTTGAGGGACCATGAGTTATTCGTAAGTTTAGTAAGTGCGAGTTTTGGTTGCCTCAGGTTTCATTTTTGGGCCATGTGATCAATAGGCATGGGATTTCAGTTGACCCAGAGAAGATAGCTGCAGTGTTAGAAGGGAGGAGACCTGACACACCCAAGGAGATTCAGAGCTTCTTAGGGTTGGCCGGCTATTATAGGAGATTTTTGGAAGTTTTCACTACCATGGCTGTACCTTTGACTAGTTTAACTCAGAAGAATGTGGCTTTTGATTGGAATGATAAGTGTGAGGAAGCATTCCTTGAGCTCAATAACAGATTATGCACTTCTCCTGTGTTGACTCTGCCGACAGAGGGCATGGGTTATGATGTTTTTGTGGATGCATTGCATGTTGGACTTGGTTGTGTGTTGATGCAATACGGGAAAGTGATTGCGTATGGGTCCAGGCAATTGAAGACTCATGAGAAGAACTACCCTATGCATGACTTGGAATTTGCAGCAGTGATTTTTGCGCTGAACTTGTGGAGACATCTACTTTATGGCGCACAGTGTAAGATTTTTCTGATCATAAGATTTTAAAGTATGTCTTCACCTAGAAAGAATTGAATCTGCGCCAGCGGCGATGATTGGAGTATGTTGCCGATTACGATGTTGAGATCCTGTACCATCCGGGTAAGGCTAACGTGGTGGCCGATGCCCTAAGCCGGAAGACCGGTAAGATTTTTAATCTCTCCGCCGAGCGATTGGTGGATGAATTTCTTTTGATGGATATTTCTATGGGGTACTGTGACTTGTGGAGTTGTTTGGTAGCAGCAGAGCCTTCTTGGATTGCACTTACGAGGTTACATCAGAAAGATGATCCAGATCAGCTACATTTATATCTTAGAGCTGAGAAAGGGGAGTTACATGATTTATCGATTAATGATGCGGGTACGTTGAAGTACCGTGGTAGATTTTGTATCCCCGCTGTTATGGACATTCGAGATATGTTATGCAAAGAAGCACATGGTTCAAGTGTGGCCAACCATCCAGGATCTACCACGAGGTATCATGACTTGAAGCAAATTGCTTGGTGGAATGGGATGAAGGGAGACATAGCCAGATTTGTTTCAGAGTTCTTTACTTGCAACCGTGTTAAGGCCGATCATGGAAGGCCTGATGGAAAGTTTACACCATTGGAGATTCCGACTTGGAAATGGGAGAGCATTTCGATGGATTTCATCACAGGTTTACCGAGATCTCCTAAAGGATATGATTCATTCTGGGTGATTGTGGATAGATTAATGAAGTGTGCTCACTTTGTCCCTTATAAGATCGACTATCCGATGAAGAAGATAGCTGAGTCGAATTTGAATGAGGTTATCTGATTGCATGGTGTTCCCATTAGCATCATTTTCAGACCGAGACTCTTGGTTTACATCTCGCTTCTGGAAGAGTTTGCAAGAAGGTTTAGGTACGGATTTGAGATATTCTACAGCATACTACCCGCAAACCAATGGTCAGACAGAGCGAGTGAATCAGATAGTTGAAGACATGATTAGATGCTACATTTTAGACCACGGAGGAGCGTGGGATGAGCGTTTGCGGCTTATAGAGTTTGCGTATAATAACAGTTATCAAGAATTCCTGTAAATGGATCGTTTTGAAGCTCTGTATGGGAGATGCTGCAGAAATCCCCACTTTTGGATTGAGGTTTGCGAGAAATCTTTGTTGGGTCTGGATGCGCTTGAATATATGGAAGTTACTGTAAAGCTTATTCGAGAGAAACTTCAGATAGCTCAAGAATGATATGAGAAGAACGCCAACCGGCATTGATCAGATTTGGAGTTTGATGTGGGGGACTTGGTATTTCTTAAATTTTCTCCGATGGCTGGCATCAAGAGTTTTGGAAAGGATCGGAAGTTGGACCCAAGGTTTGTGAGACCGTTCAAGATTGTTTAGCAGATTGATGTGTCAGCTTATAAGCTAGAGTTGCCCGTAAACTTCCCTGGTGTTCACGATGTTTTTCATGTAAGCCAACTCCGGAAGTGTGTGTCAAGCGACAGGCAAGTTTTATATTCTGTGCCTCAGTTAGAGCCAAATCTTTCTTATATGGAGATGCCTGTCCGCATTTTGGATTCACAAGATCACATGTTGCGGAGGAAGAGGATTCCAATGGTTAAAGTTTTATGGAGAAACTAGGATGTGGAAAGCGCGACTTGGGAATTGGAGTCGGCTATGAGGGAGGCTCACTCTCATCTATTTCTTTGAGTTTTCCTTGTATGTTTTCTTCCGTTTACCTCTTAGTTTGTTATGTTCCTTCTTTGGTAGAAGTGTTGCGCGTAGAGTTTCAGGGAGAAACTTTCTTTTAGGGGGAGTTACTGTAACGCCCCCGGTTTTTCTGCAATTGTTTAATCATTGTTTGGCATTACGTTGGCGCATTTCCGGCCTTTGCCATTGTTAGAGCGTAGTCTTAGCTCTTTAGGCCCTTGAGTGGCTTGTTTTGTAGCTTGTTTGCAAGATTCCCTAGCAAGCCGGAGTCTATTTTGGTGACTCGGTGGAGCCTCTTTGGGAATGCTTGTGTTTTGTCTTCGGGAAATATTAGCCTGACTTTTGTTTGTTGGATGACGATTTTGACTTCGCCAATAGATTCATAGAATGGGTATTTAGCTAGGATGTGAATTTCGTTAAATTCTGAGATAGTTGGAATTTTCGCGTACTTTTGACGTGTTATGTTATTACGTAATAGCTTTATTCTAGGCTTATAGTGGCAGAGTTAATATAGCTTTTATATGATAATAATATTCATACTAGTGGCTGACTAGTAAGCTAAGTGGCCGTAATATGTACAGATTTGATTATATTATATTTAATTGGGGGCGGTAATAGCTAGTGGCGGTAATAGCTATAAGTGGCCGACTATACTTATATAATACTAGTATAATAGCTAGTGGCTGACCAAATAGCATTAGTTTATTAGCTGGGTGGCTGGATAGAATAGAATAAAGCTTAGTTTATTATATCCTTCTTCTTCTTCTCTAAAAGAAGTCGGTAAACTTACAGCAAAAGGGTTCGGGCGGCAGAATTTCTGGAGCTTTGGCCGGCGAGTTCTGGAGGTGTAGAGCTCGGTTTCCTCGGGTAAGGGAAGATTTGGGCTGCTCTCACTCAGGTCTTCCATCCTAGGTAAGTTTTCTTTGCTCTAGGGCTATTTTAGAAGCTAGAGACTGTCGGGTTGCTCAGGTTTTGTTTTTCTCTTTTTGCTTCAGGTTTTGCGGTTTGTGGCCGATCTTGCCTAGTTGTGCTGGAGTTGGAAGAGCAACTGCTGTTTTCATGATTTTATTTTCCTAGTTGTTCATGTACAGTAGTGTAGTTTGCTCTCCAAGAAGCTAGGCCTGTTCCAGCCTTCTAACCAAGCCAAATTGCTATAGATATTGCCAAGATTTTTAGTTTTTCTCTCTCTTTGTTGCTGATTTTTATGTCCAGGTAGTTGCTGGAGGTAGCAGGTTTGTTCCTTAGTTTAGGCTAGCTTGGGTGATAGCTACAGCCGGGTAGATGGGGTAGAAAGAATTTTTTTAGCTAAGTATTAGCTCTCTGGTTAGCAGGCGTTGAGTGTTCTGTAGGCTAAGTCCAAAACAGTAGAGTGTGGTGAACACACTCAACGCCTAGCTGGTTTGATTTTGAGACTAAGTATAAAAGCATTGAGTGTGGTGGACACACTCAACGCCTGGCTGTTTGCTCTGGAAGCAAAGTCCAAAAGCGTTGAGTGTGTGGAGCTCACTCAACGTCGTTGGCCTTTGGCATTGAGTGAGTTGTACTCACTCAACGCCATCTTGCCAGAGAATCATTCTAAGTTATTTGGCGTTGAGTGAGTGGAGTTCACTCAATGCCGTCTGCCTTTGGCATTGAGTGAGGTGCACTCACTCAAAGCCATTGCCTAGAGAAAGTTTTTCTAAGTCTTTTTGCATTTAGTGAGTGGAGCTCACTCAACGCCGTCTTCTTTTGGGGTTGAATGAGGTGAACTCACTCAACACAATTGTATAGAGATATTTTTCCAAAGTCTTTTGGCATTGAGTGAGTGGAGCTCACCCAATGCCGTCTGCTTTTGGAGTTGAGTGAGGTGCACTCACTCAACGCCATTTTCCAGTCAGTTCCTCTAAGTCTTTTGGCATTAAGTGAACTGAACTCACTCAACGCCAACTAGCCAAAATACTTTTCGCTAAGTCTTTTTGAATTGAGTGAGCTGAACTCAATCAACGCCATCGTCTAGTTGGTATTTTGCGGCTAAGTCTTTTGGCGTCGAGTGGACTCGATGCCTTCTTTGTTGAGTGCTAGCATTGAGTGGACTCAATGCCTTCTATAGTTTGGCACCGAGTGGAATCGATGCCTTTTACCTTAAGCTGGTGTTTTCTCGCGAGTGTGGTTAGGGTGGGTTTATGTCGATTTGTTTATGTTTTTTTGGCTAGTTTTGAAGGTCGAATCGTGAATTATAGCAAGTGGTTTGCTTGTTTACTATGTAAGGGGTGATTTTGGTATAGAGACTCTATAAGGGGTGGTTTGGGTGTAGAGCCGTGGTCCCACCATTTTGGCCCCGGTTTGGGCTTATTTTGTTGGTGTGTTGGCACCATTTTGGCCCCGGTTTGGGTTAGTTTTGTTAGTGTGTTTGCACCATTTTTGCCTTGGTTTTGACTTGTTTTGTTTGTGTGTTGGACCTTTTGGCTGCCACCGTTGTACCCTTATGTATTTATGTTGGGTACATTGGAAAATGTGTACTAGATTTGGAGAAGCCATAACTTCGTCAATGATATGCATCAATTTGTATTTAATGGGAGTTTTAGTTTCATTGTGCAGGTTTATGTATTTGAAGGAAAATTTTCTATGTACAAGTGTCGACACTTGTGAAGAAACTGTGTTGACACTCAGGAAACTTGTGTCGACACTCAAGCAAGCTGTCTCGACACACAGGAAAATTGTGTCGACACTCAGGGAAGTTGTGTCGACACCCAAAATTTGTGTCAACACTTAAAAAGAAGCTGTGTCGACACTCAATGCTTTGTCGACACCTAAAGAAGCAGTTGTGTCAACATCTAGAAATGTGTCGACATCTGAAGCAGGATTTGTGTCGACACTTAAAACTGAAGCTATGTCGACATTCAGGAGATATGTCGACACCAGAAGCAATTGTGTTGACACACAGGACTTGTGTCGACACACCAACTCTCAAAAGGTTGTGTCGAGTTCAGAAGTAATTGTGTCGACACACAGGACTTGTGTCGACACACACTCAATGCCATTTGACAAACACTGAACATAAACTGTCTGCCACAGAAATGTCATGATAATAAGCTGCTGTGTCGACACACAGGACTTGTGTCGACACATACAACATAATCAGTGTCGAGTAGCAGAAGTATGACTTTGTCGACACTTGGAGTAATTGTGTTGACACCATGAAGACTTGTGTCGACACTTAGTCTATATGTGTTGACACATATGAAGTAGTCTTCTGAGTATTGTGTGTTGAGTTGAAAAGACATTGAAGAACCTGGTGACGTGACTAGTGACTTGACAGCTGTCATAACTAGCCGGTTTGACACCACTGTCAGAACTGTAAGAAGTTTGTTATAAAGCGGATCAGCCGGTAACCATGAAGCAAGTTCTATATAAGAGACAGATGGGAAATGACAACAACATGAACAAGAAAGTGAGGCATCAATAAGAAGAATTCTGACAGATCAAGGGCTGTCTGCAAGAAAGATTCAGAGTTCTATCTGAATTTAAGGAAGAAGCTTATTGAAGATCATCTTCATCAATAGAGAAGATCCACCTTATTTTGTTCTAATCAAGAAGCTTTGAAAAGCTAAGCCAGGTTGGATCAGAAGGATAAGTCAATCCAAGAACTGATCAAGAAGACAACATCAATAGAGAAATCTAGCTTGTGAAGTTTTCAGTTACTCTGTACTCAGAAATTCTTGTAGGATCTACTGTTAGATCTGAGTTGTAAGCCTAAAATTATAAAGGCTGAGGTAGGGCTGTGTGCCTGAGATAGGACTTGTGGAATGTCTGAGTTATAAGCCTAATTATAAAGGCTGAGGTAGGGCTGAGGTCTGAGGTAGGATTCTGGAGAAGAATCTGAGTTAGGACTTGTGTTAAGTATGAGGTGTAGGAACCATCTTATGTTCTGAGATTGTTAGATCTGAGGATCTGAGCCAGTGGAAGGAAGTTAGGTTGAATCCAGTTATCTGTTGGATAGGCGAAGGGGGAAAGTGGATGTACCAATATCTTGGGGAACCACTATAAGTATGGTGTTTACTGTGATGTGTTTATTTTTGTAGATTGATTTTTGTGATGAAAAAAGTCTTATAACTGTTTGCCTAAAAATTAAAAAGACACAAAAAGATTAGATCCTATTCACCCCTTCTAGGTGTTTAGGCTCTTGAAATAAAGTCTTTCAAGTGATATCTGAGGGAGGTTCCTCAAAATGTGACCAAACAGTCAGAGGATTTCTCCAAGGCAAATAATAGATAACAAAAATGGGTTCAAGTGAAAATCAAAAGGAATTTGGATCTATGAAATTGCCCATATGCAGGAAAGAATCTTTTGGCATTTGGAAACAAAGGGTCAGACTGTTTATGGAAGCATCTGATCCAAGAATTTATATAACAGTACAGGAAGGCCCCTTCATCCCAATGAAGGTTTCAGTTCTTGATGGAAACATTCAAACTCCAAATAGTTATTCAGAGATGACTAAGGATGAAATCATCTTGTTTACATTAGATAAAAGAGCTCAAAATATAATTGTAAGTGCCATAGATGATGCAACATTCCAGAATCTTATGCACTGTAAAACTTCCAAAGAAATGTGGGATACATTGATTGTCTATATGGAAGGCACAGAAGAAGTCAGAGAGGACAGAAAGTCTATGCTAAATCATGAGTATGAGAGCTTTAGGCAGACTAAAACTGACAGCATAGCTGAATGCTATAAAAAGTTTTTCAGAATAGTGAATGAATTGATGACATATGGAAGAGTCTTTATTACTTATGAATTGAATGACAAGTTTCTTAGGTCCCTAACAAAGGATTGGGACACTAAGATATGTTCCATCAGGGAAGTTGCCAAATTGGCTGACACACCACCACCTACACTCTTTGGAAAACTGCTTTCATATGAAATGCAGCTTACTGCTAGGAAAGAGGAAGAGAAGGGCAGTAGATCTGAACATAAAGAAAAGCCATTAGCCTTCATGGATGAGGGCTCAAGGAAGGGTAGGAGAAAATCTCCTTCTCCACCTAGAAGGAGTACTGAAGAAGAAGAAGGTGTTCCTGAAACATGTACATCATATAGTCATACATCTGATGAAGACTTTGCTGCCTTCTCAAGACAATTCCAAAGGTTCATGAATAAAAAGAATTGGAGAACCAAGCCTTCATGTACATCCTATTCCAAGGATGAATACTACAGGAAGAAGAAAATACCTAAGGAGGACAGGTATGCTTCTAAACCTGGTAAACAATCTAATTCTAAGATTGTGTGTTATTGCTGCAACAGGTCTGGGCATGTCATAGCTGACTGTCCTGACAAAAGAAAGGAGTCAAAGGACAAGAAGAAGCAGCTGGTCAAAGGCAAGAAGGAGAAGTCTCTAGTGGCTCAGAAGGAGAAGAGTTGGACAGACTCTTCATCTTCAGAATCTGAAGAAGAAGAGGCAGAAGTATATGTTGGACTCTTCTCAACAATAGAGGATTCTAGGGAACTATAATTCCTACTGATGCTGGAATCCATAAATGGAGTGCAAGAATATTAATGTAAAGGGCTGATGGCTCAATCTGAAGAAGATAAATGCCAGGATCAGCCTGGACCAAGTAAGGTAAACAATTTTCCCCTAGTCTCAGATTTCTTTACTGGATCAGAATCAGAAGCATCTTATTAAAAAGAAGTGGATGGATCTGAGTTTGAGGGGGGATGTTCACTAACTCATTAATGAGTATTGTGGGTTGTTGCATGCTCTAAAGAAGAGCAAGTTTCTTGTTAAAGAGCAAGCTAAAGAGATTGAGTCTCTTAAGCTTGCTGCAACAGATTCAGCAAAACTGTTGGATCAAAAACTAAATGAGGTTGCCAAATTGAAAAACATTACAATTATTCAGATGGGCACAATCTCATTCAAAGAGAATCATATCAAGAAACTTGAGGGAAAACTTCAGCAAGAGAGAGAGCTAGTGGCTAAATTCTCCAAGCCAAAATCAGTCTTACCTTTGATAGATAATTTTTTTTCACAAAAAGGGAAGACTTGTCTAGGCTTTAAGGGAAGAACTAGGGCTACCAATTCTAATAGAAAAGGTAAAGCCACAGTTCAGCCTCTAGCTGATAATCCTCCTATTTTATTTAAGAAGGTAGTGAATCCTACTAACAGGTATGATCATGACATTACACATGGTCACTGTGAGCATGAAAATTTTATGAGCAAGGGTGCTAATGCCAATTGACCAATCTATAGGCATGCCCATCATATTAAAGAGGAGTTCTTGAAGAATGCTGTTCCAGCACCAACACTTAATACGTCTACTGGCAACAAAGTAAGAAGGCATGTACCTAAGAATAGGTATAATAAGTTTGAGAGGTTATGTTGTGGCAAGGTGGGCCACTTTGCCATGGATTGCTGGTTTAACTTAAGTGTTAAAACCAAAAGTAGGATTCCTGTTAGATCAGTCAAAGGATTTCAAACTAACAAGGACCTAGGACCCACTAGCAAGTTGGGTTCTAAGGGTAAGTGATTCTTTATTTGTTGCAGGTGAATCCACGTGACCATACCCCTATATGGTACTTAGATAGTGGTTCTTCCAAACATATGACTGGAACAAGGAGAATGTTGAGGGAATATGTGCCCATAAAGAATTGACCAAAAGTTATCTTTGGTGGATCAGAAAAGGGAATCATCAAAGGATTTGGTAACATATCTTGCGATTCAATTACAATCACTAAAGTGGCTTATGTAAAGAATCTAAAACATAACCTTATTAGCATAAGTTAACTTAGTGATCTAGGTTATGATATTTCTTTCCTCAAAGGGGAGTGCCTAATAAAAAGGTCAAGTGATCAAGAGATCATTTTGACTGGCACTAGGAAAGGAAATGTATATTGCCTTAATATAGAGTGTGAGTTTAACAACTCACCTATTTGTTTGTTTATAGGAGAGAGAGATTCTCTATGTGTCAAATGGCACAAGAGGCTAGGTCATTTGAACTATAAGTCAATTGGACTGTTGTTCAGCATGGGATTAATGAGGAATGGTCCTCAAGTTTAGTGCATAAGAGAGGGTGTGTGTTCAGCTTGCCAAAAAGGCATGCAGACTAAGTCCTCTTTTCAGTCACCTGACATCAAAGATTCAAAGGGATGTTTGTATCTCATGCATATGGATTTGTTTGGTCCTATGCCAGTCCATTGTCTTTGTAGGAAAGCATACACACTTGTTGTTGTGGATGACTATTCTAGATTTATATGGGTTTTCTTCTTGAGGCAGAAATCTGAAACCCCAACTATTTTCCAGACTTTTGTCAGACAAATACAAAATGAATAAAATAGCTCAGTGGTCAAAATCAGAAGTGACCATGGAACTGAATTTCAGTATGAATGTATGACAAAATTCTGTGAAGAATTTAGGATTCATCAGGAATTCTCTTCACCTAGAACTCCTCAGTAAAATGTTGTTGCTGAAAGAAAGAATAGGACTCTAATTGAATCCAGTAGAACTCTACTGAATGACACTACTCTCCCTGAATACTTCTTGGCTGAGGCAGTAAATACTGCATGTCGTGTGCTCAACAGGGCCTCCATCAACAAGAAACACAAGATGACTCCCAATCAAATTTTGAAAGGCAGAAAACCAAACATATCTTATTTCAGAATCTTTGGTAGTAAGTGTTTTGTACTAGTCAATGGTAAACACTACCAAACAAAGTTTGCTGCCAAATCCCTAGAAGGGATATTTGTTGGGTACAACAACTATAGTAGAGCATACAGGATCTATAACTTGACTACTCAAGTTGTAGAAGAATCTGTGCATGTTGTATTTGATGAGACAATGTTTATTAACAATGAATTGTCTAGTTCTTCAGTTAGTTTTACAGGTCCAACAGATAAGTTGGACAAACTGACCATCAATGAAGATGTTCCTGCTAAATTGGATGAGGATAAAAATGCCAGCTATCTAGGGGGATATCAAGTCCCTCTGGATGAAGAAGAAAATGTAGAGCATCAAGATGAGGAAACTGGAGATAGCCATAATGCTGACATAATTCCTCCAGTAAGGAGACACCTGAAGGATCATCTAGCTCACCAGATCATTGGTGATGCAAGTCAGGGTGTTCTAACAAGGAGCAGGAGTATGAACACAGTTTTATGTTCTAGCTTCCTTTCTAAGATAGAACCCAGGAAGATTGAAGAGGCCATGCAAGACATCAACTTGATTGATGCAATGCAAGAAGAGCTCAGTCAGTTCAAAAGGTGTAAGGTCTGGGAACTGGTGCCAAAACCTAAGGATCACAACATAATAGGAACTAAGTGGATCTACAGGAACAAGCTTGATGAGAATGACACTATAGTCAAGAACAAGGCTAGACTGGTAGCAAAAGGCTAATGACAAGAGGAAGGTATTGATTTTGATCAAACCTTTGCTCTAGTGGCAAGGCTGGAGGCAATAAGGCTGTTCTTAGCCTATGCTGCCTATCAAGGGTTCAAGGCATATCAAATGGATCTGAAATCAGCATTTCTGAATTGTGATTTAAAAGAAGAAGTCTATGTAGAACAACCCTCAGGTTTTGTAGACTCTCACTTTCCTGATTATGTATATAGGCTTAGGAAAGCACTATATGGTTTGAAACAAGCTCCAAGGGCTTGGTATGAAATCTTGTCTGCTTTTCTCATTGAGAATAAATTCTTTAGAGGAAAGATAGACAAAACTCTATTCTATAGGGAATCAAAAGGCAAGATAATACTAGTCCAGATATATGTGGATAACATTATCTTTGGTTTTACTGAAAACAGCCTTTGTAGGAAGTTTGCCAAACTTATGCATGGAAAGTTTGAGATGAGCAGTATGGGTGAGCTGAAGTTCTTCTTGGGACTTCAAGTTAGACAGACTGAGAGTGGGTTGTCCATATCCCAGTCTAAGTTCACCAAGGAGTTGATTAAGAAGTATGGTTTCAACTCAGCTTCTACTATGAAAACTCCAAGGGGAACAAGTATGCTTATATGCAAAGATGAAGCAGGGAAACCTATTGATGAGTCTTTGTATAGAGGAATAATTGGCTCCCTACTATACTTGATTGCTAGTAGACCTGACATCATGTATGCAACATGTGTCTGTGCTAGGTATCAAGCATGCCCTAAGGAATCTCATTATACTGCAGTTAAAAGAATTTTGAGATATCTTAAGGGCACACATAATCTAGGCCTTTGGTACCCTAAGAATAGAGATTTTCTATTAACAGGTTTCTCAGATGCAGATGTTGTTGGATGCAAAGAAGACAGAAAAAGTACCACAAGAACCTGTCAATTCCTTGGTGGGAAGCTGGTGTCATGGAGTGGAAAGAAGCAAACCAGTGTAACTATATCAACAACTGAATCAGAGTATATAGCTGCAGGTAGCTTCTGTGTGCAATTGATGTGGATAAAGCATCAACTAGAAGATTATGACATCCAGGTAAATAGAATACCACTATTTTTTGATTCTACAAGTGCTATTTCTATTGCTAAGAATCATGTATCACACAGTAGGACCTAGCATATAGATATTATGTTTCATTTTATCAAAGAATATGTAGAGAAGGAATATATTAATCTAGAGTTTGTAAAAACTGATAATAAAATAGCTGATATTTGTACAAAACCACTGGATGAAACTAAATTCAATAATTTCAAAATTGAATTAGGTATGTTTAACCTAGACTAGGTTAACAAAAGTTTCCATTATTAGCATATGTAAGCACCAAATTTCTGTTGAAATTTGGCTAAGTACAAAGTTTGTGTTGACACAAGAAAGGTGTGTCGACACACTCAGTGTGTTGTGTCAACACAAAATAAGGATATGTCTACACAAAAATAGTATCTGTGTCGACAGAAGAATAGGTGTCGACACAACCTTGTTGAGACTATATGTTGAGAGGATATCTGTGTCGACATAAAAAGTTTATGTCAACACAACTCTGTCGAGACTAAAGTGGTCAGTGTCAACACAGACATTAGTATGTCGACACAGACTCAATTATGTCGACACATAGATGTGTCGACTTGAAATTCGTTTTGTCAACTTAGACATTAGTATGTCGACATATAGTCGTGTCGAATTAACTTAAGTTCTGTCAAGACCTAGGTCAATTTTGTCGACACAAAAACTTATTTTTCGACTTAGACCCGACTTTTGATCTGCCCTTTACTCAAGTACTATAAATAAGTGGAGCCAAAAATTTGGTCAACTCTGCTATCAGAATTTTTGACTCTATACTTTCTGTCGACATAGACCATCTCTTCTCTTCTCCTCTAGCACTTACGTCAATTGCGCCAAACCAAGAAGATAAGGTTAATGAAGGTTATGGGCTGGTTCGCAAAGGATTCACGACTGCTTCTGATGAAATTCAGGGAGTTATTGCCCTACTTTCTGAAAATGTCTTAAAATTTTTGGTCTCCGAACCGACCAAAATTTGGAAAAAGGAAGTCATGGAGTTCTACTCAACTGCTACTGTGGACACAGAAGGAAAGAAAATTAAAGTGTCTATTCAAGATACCCGGGTGAAGCTCACATTTAAATCTATCAGGAAAGCACTATATCTACCATTGATCACGGATACAAACGAAATATCACCTTCCCAGATAACTGAAGCTTTATGCTATTGTGGACTGAGTCCTAGTATTAAGATTGGATCATCTATCAATAGAAAAGGGATGAATTCCCAAGGAAAATTTCTTTCAGAAGTTGTGGGCAAAGTGATAATCTGCAAGACTGGTGGACATGATAGGATTTCTGCCCATATGTTCAATCTTATGGTGAGGGTTATATACAAGATAAACATTGACTGGGAAGCAGTAGTGTTTGATAAAATACAAGAAGGAATTAAGAAACCTAACCTGGGAAGGATCCTCAGTTTTTGCTTGACATCAGTAATTCCAGATGTTCTGAAACAAGCAAATGGCTATAAGATAATCACATGAAGAAAATGGATGTGAGGATACTATCAAGATGGGATAGAGTTCTAACCAAGGAAGTCCCTGCTCCCAAGGAGCAAACTAAGAAAGACAATAAGAAAAAGAAAGTGATTGTACAGGCTGATTCCTCCAGTGATTCTGAAGAGGAAGTGGTCTTTAGTTCTGATGAAGACCAGCACCAACAGGA
Source organism: Platanthera zijinensis (assembly GCA_039513925.1). Lineage (NCBI taxonomy): Eukaryota > Viridiplantae > Streptophyta > Magnoliopsida > Asparagales > Orchidaceae > Platanthera > Platanthera zijinensis. The sequence goes on from CM077087.1 coordinate 190,763,423, forward strand.
AGCACATGATCAAGTAAAGGACAGTGAGCCCCAGGAGCAACAAGTTGACTCCACTCAAGGGGGAGAACACTTTGAACAAGGAACTGAGCTCCCTGCCCAAAGGGGAGGTATTAATGATGGTGTCCTAGACAGTGACTTAGCTGCAGATACAATCATGACTGTATTATCTGAAATCAACACTACAGCTGAAGAAACTGATAAGACAGATGCTCAAAATGAGCCAGTAAGTATCTTCTCCACAGTATAGTGATATGTGATGGTATTCTTCTCAATAATTGTCCAAGGGGGAAACTTTTGTGTAAAAATAAAGTCATTAAATCAAAACTAATCTTATTCCTTCTGTATAGATATAACATGAATTTACAATGGAAGAATTGTTTCCTGATCTTCCTCCAGATAGGACTGAGGGGGAGCATATTGAAAAAGTAAAAGATATTCCAAGGACTGAGGAGGAGTTATCAAAGGATACTGAGGAGGATACCCCACCTGAAAAGAATACTGTTTATATTAATAGTACAACTGAATCTTCTGAAGATGAAGAAGCCACGTTGGCTAAGAAAAGGAAGCTAACTGTTTTAAAGAAAAAGAGTTCTGGATACAAGAAGGGTTTGCAAATGGGAATAACACCATTTACATCAAGTGTGGACTTCAGTTCTTTACTGGTCCAGATGTAAATAAAATTGGATAATCAAAGACAGTCTATAGAGCAATATGTGGATGAAACTCATAAGGAGTTATAGTTTCAATTGGCCCAGAACATCAAATCCATTAGATTTGAAGTGAATCAAAATAAGAAGGAGATGACAGATTACTTCCATAAAGGAGGTAATGTTGTGGTGTTCCTGTCCAAGCAACAGCAAAATATCCAAGCTAAAGTGGATGAAATTTAAGTGAAGCAAGGATATGTACTGGAGAATCAGTTAAGGATGAATGAAAAACTCAAGGATTCACATCATGAAATATTGACAAAGCTCACTGATTCTAGCACTACTCCGAAGGCTGAAATCTCCAAGCAAATCCAGGAAGATATATCTGCTGTCAAAGCCAAATTTTAAGAATCTCAGGAGAAAATTAAAACTTTCCTGACAAAATTCAGAGCTTATTTTAAAGAGGGAACTGAATATATAGCTGATCAAGTTAGATTCAAGAAAGAAGATTTAAGAGATCATATTGCAAGGGAAGTCATAAAGGGAGAGAGATTACTAGTCAAAGCAAGCTCTGACAATGCTAAATGGACTACCAATATCATCAGAGCTACTCTTGGATATCCTCCTCTTTGTGATGATGATAATATAGCTGAGTTTGGGATACAACCTGAATATTTTGAAGGAAATCAGCCTGAAGTTTCTCAGGTGATCTACCCCTCAGCTAATTTTGAGATGGTTTAAGAAGAAGTGCTGAAAATGTATAGTCCTCCACCAGAGGCACAAAATGTAATTCTGGAAAAGGTTGAAATGTTAGAAGCTGCATTAGAAGCTCAAAAGGAAGCTGAACTTTCCAAGAAGAGATTCAAAAAGCAGGCTGAGCTGAAGCCAGATTTTGAGCAATGGTGCCCAACTTCTAGAAACATCATACTTACTTCCTGGAAATCTGTATAGGATAAAACCCATGATAGGGGTAAGTGGTATTCTAAATAAGAGTGGAATAAATATCAAGCAGGACAAGAAGCAATTCTTAACCATAGAAGAAGTGCTAAGGCTGGGAAGCTACTAGCTAATGCTCAAGAGCCAAGCAAGTACTTCCCCAAACCTTTCCACTATTTTGAAAGACAGAAGATCAAGGCTGAAGAATTAAAGAAGAAGGATCTAAAAGGGAAAAAGCCAGCTGAGGTTGCTGAACCTTCTGTGCAGGCTAAAATCAAGTCTTGCAAAGGAATAGTTATTAGGGAGTCTAGTCAGTAATAGGATTGCTAGGTTTATGTAATATAACAATGTACTAATTTGTTTCTTTTGTTCTATAATAAATTTATGTAAACCAAAGTTTTTCTAATTAATGAAATAAGTTTCAGTATTAAGTGTTTATTGTTTACAATGATTATGTGATAACCTGCTCTGAAATGTTTTTACTTCTATTACAATTTTGTTTTATCTTAAGAGATGTATATCTTTGACTAAGGGTTATAACTTCTCCAAATAGGAGGAGATTGTTGGGTAAATTGGAAAATATGTACTAGATTTGGAGAAACCACAACTTCGTCAATGATATGCATCAATTTGTATTTGATGGGAGTTTGAGTTTCATTGTGCAGGTTTAAGTATTTGAAGGAAAATTTTCTAAGTACAAGTGTCGACACTTGTGAAGAAACTGTGTCGACACTCAGGAAACTTGTGTCGACACTCAGGCAAGCTGTGTCGACACATAGGAAAATTGTGTCGACACTCAGGGAAGTTGTGTTGACACCCAGAATTTGTGTCGACACTTATAAAGAAGCTGTGTCGACACTCAAAGCTTGTCGACATCCAGAAATGTGTCGACATCTAAAGCAAGACTTGTGTCAACACTTAAAACTAAAGCTATGTTGACATTCAGGAGATATGTCGACACCTGAAGCAATTTTGTCGACACACAGGACTTGTGTCGACACACCAACTCTCAAAAGGTTGTGTCGAGTTCAGAAGTAATTGTGTCGACACACAGGACTTGTGTCGACACACACTCAATGCCATTTAACAAACACTGAACATCAACTGTCTGCCACAGAAATATCAAGATAAGAAGCTGTTGTGTCGACACATAGGACTTGTGTCGACACATACAACATAATCAGTGTCGAGTAGCATAAGTATGACTGTGTCGACACTTGGAGTAATTGTGTCGACACTATGAAGACTTGTGTCAACACTTAGTATATATGTGTTGACACATATGAAGTAGTCTGCTGAGTATTGTGTGTTGAATTAAAAAGACATTGAAGAACCTGGTGACATGACTGGTGACTTGACAGCTGTCATAACTAGCCGGTTTGACACCACTGTCAGAACTGTAAGAAGTTTGTTATAAAGCGGATCAGCCGGTAACCATGAAGCAAGTTCTATATAAGAGACAGATGGGAAATGACAACAACATGAACAAGAAAGTGATGCATCAATAAGAAGAATTCTGACAGATCAAGGGCTGTCTGCAAGAAAGATTCAGAGTTCTATCTGAATTTAAGGAAGAAGCTGATTGAAGATCATCTTCATCAACAGAGAAGATCCACCTTATTTTGTTCTAATCAAGAAGCTTTGAAAAGCTAAGTCAGGTTGGATCAGAAGGATCAGTCAATCCAAGAACTGATCAAGAAGACAACATCAACAGAGAAATCTAGCTGGTTAAGTTTTCAGTTACTCTGTACTCACAAATTCTTGTAGGATCTACTGTTAGATATGAGTTGCAAGCCTAAAATTATAAAGGCTGAGGTAGGGCTGTGTGCTTGAGGTAGGACTTGTGGAAAGTCGGAGTTGTAAGCCTAATTATAAAGGCTAAGGTAGGGCTGAGGTCTGAGGTAGGATTCTGGAGAAGAATCTGAGTTAGGACTTGTGTTAAGTATGAGGTTTAGGAACCATCTAATGTTCTGAGATTGTTAGATCTGAGCCAGTGGAAGGAAGTTAGGTTGAATCCAGTTATCTGCTAGATAGGCGAAAGGAGGAAGTGGATGTATCCATATCTTGGGGAACCACTATAAGTCTGGTGTTTACTGTGATGTGTTTATTTTTATAGATTGATTAATCTGTACTGAAAGAAGTCTTATAACTGTTTGCCTAAAAATTAAAAAGACACAAAAAGATTAGAACCTATTAACTCCCCCCTCTAGGTGTTTAGGCTCTTGAAATAAAGACTTTAAATTTATGGGTCTGGGTGTTTTGATGAGGACTGTTTTTGGTCACCATCTCAGATCCATGGCTCTACCACTACTATTTATTCACACTGTTAGTTCCTTTCTTTAAAGTTATTATTTTGGCATACGATTGTCTTATTGCTTCTGTAGTTTTTAGCAGGGCATGTTGTTTATTTCTCGCATTTGGTGCGTTGTGTTATTGCCTTGGGCAGTGTTTTCACTTATTGTATTGTTCAGTTCCCTTTTGCTCTTTTTAATAGAAATTATTGTAGGGTTTGTAAGACATTCTCTCATTACTTATGAATCTAATGCTCCAGTTTTCTTTTGATTATTTGCTTGCTGAGGCGTTCTTTCTTTGAATGCCTTAGGTTCAGGTTGTAGCCGGTTGAGCGGCTAGTATTCTGGTGGAGCTTACTTATGGCCTCCGGGGTTGCTGAGAGTGTTGTACCTCGACCTTGTGAGGTAGTTTTCTTCTTTATGTATAAACATACATACTAACTAGTGGGTTCGTGTCAGGTTATTGACGCCCACTGGTGGCTTACTTTTGATGCTATATATGAACTAAGAACTGCTATTTTGCCTATTTAGATGTTGTTTACTTGCTTTATGGGAATGATTTACACTAAGTTGCATGTTAGATATTTTAAAACCTAAAAGAATTACTATATGTACCTCATGCACATCATGTTTATACAACTAAACCACTACTTTCCGAAGCAACGTAAAAGCTATTTTCTTATACTCTGATAAATCTAAAGTCTTTCATTTCATGAGTTGTCCTTTGGGGATGTTTATACTCATGTAGGATGTCAAATCAAGCTAACCAAAGTATTTTTCCCTGTGTATACATCTATTTTTAATTGTGGACTAGCTGATCCACTATGCCGAGGAATACGGGTATCAAACTTAATTTGTTTTCTTTCATATTAAAATATGATTTTCTCCAAAGGTGTAGAGTCTGGGGTTTTTCCAGAGCGTGTGCAGTTCTCCCCTACATGACATGGAATCATGGCAGGTATTTTCTCTTGCTCTTATATGATTTAATTGTTGAGAAAATGCGGGTCGTGACAGCACGCTCCTCTAACAATCGCTAGAACAGCTCAAACACAATCCACACTAGCAGAACTCAAGTCTACTACACAAGCCAAGAGTAAAACAACACTACCAAACCTTGCTAAAACCTCAAGAGAAAATATTGTTATCAAGTTACAAGCTCACTAGCACAAGTTCAGAACATAGCAAGCTTAAGAAAAAGTGAAGGAATACAACCGAGCACATGAAAGCTCTCCAAGATTCACTACTAGAAGCGAGGGTTGATGATCCTCGTCCTAGCTTGGTCTTCCGAAGGCGTCGGGGATCTAGAAGGGCTGTCAATTCCTTCTTCTAACCTGTCTTCTTCGTGTAGAGTCGCTAAGTTGGATCTGAACGGATAACTTCGCAAGTTCAGCAACAAGGAGCTTTAATGGTGGCTTGTAGGTCGGAGATGGCGATGGTGGTTGGAGACAAAGCTTTTGCAAGCACTTCGGAGCAGAACAATGGCCGGAGGAGATTCCCACAGAGGAGAGAGAGAGAGTGATGGTTGGTGGGGCGATTTCCTGCTCAAAGGAGCGGAAATTGCGTGCGAAACGGAGATGGATCTCGTCCAAGAAGGAATCTGCGTCTTAAATAGTAAAAGTCAGAAATAATGGTCACGTAAGGTTTTGCGCACGACCGTGAGGAAACTGTGTGATATTAACTTTCATAAAATGCCTGAAGAAGAAGAAGCATTGACCCGTGCATTTTACTCATACACGGGCGATTCCGCCCGTGCGCTAAGGATATCACACGGGTAACAACAGAATGCACAAATCGCATGCAATAGGTGGAATCACGCGTTTAACTCGTGCACGGGCGCTTCCTCTCGTGCTTATAGGAAAACACACGATTAACCACAGAACGACCTAAAACAAAAGCTACAGGAAAATCATTCGTTTCCTTCGCGTACTGTTCTGAAGAAACCGAGCGTGAAGGAATCACACGGGCTGGTTAATCCTCTAGAATAACTTGCAGAAAACGCATGATCAGAAGTAACCGTGCGTTAAGAAAACGCACGACCGTGCATTTTCCACAAATCATAATTTTGAAATGAGGAAAACTGACCACCTACAAGCAACAAAAACACAACAAAGGAGGACCCTCCAGCAGCACAAAAACATAACCAAACACTTGAAAGAGCCCTAGGGAGCACCATGTGCATTCCCCCAGCAAACGAATACGCAATTGCGCGCCCGCGGGCCAAAAAGGTTCACTAAGCGTGATGCACAGAAGAAATCAAATATAAACGTTTAGTCCTTAATAGTGCAGAGCAAAGGCCCGAAAACCAGCCTAGATGAGTCTAAAAATCCTTATATAAACGGGACTCATCAATCTACCTTTAAGAAAAGTAAGTCATGTAACATAAATATATCATTGAGCAATTGAAGCTATACAAAATTCAACATACCCAACTCAAACTTGAAGGTGTTGAACTTGACTTCATCTAGTGGCTTAGTAAAGATGCCTGCCACTTGCTTGTCTGCGGGGACAAACTTAAGACAAATGTCTTCCTTTTCCACATGCTCCCTAATAAAATGATACCTAATCTCAATATACTTAGTCCTGCTATGAGAGACATGATTCCTGTAAATTGAGATTGCACTAGTTGAATCACAAAACATAGGGGTGTTACTTATCTTGAGGTTATAATCCTGGAGGTGATGCTGGATCCACAACAACTATACATAGCAGCTACCTGTTGAGATGTACTCTGACTCAGCTATTGAAATTGTAACACTAGTCCAAGACACAAGTCTTCTTCCCAAGAACTGACAGGTGCCTGATGTGCTCTTCTTGTCCTCTTTACAGCCTACAAAATCTGCATCTGAATAGCCTGTTAGTTCAAAATCCCTATTCCTATGGTACCATAGGCCAAGAACTAGTGTGCCCTTAAGATACCTCAAAATTCTCTTAGTAGTTGAGTAGTGAGATTCTTTAGGGCTAACCTGATACCCAGCACAAATGCATGTAGTATACATGATCTCTAGCCTACTTATAGTAAGATATAGAAGGGAGCCAATTATCCCTTTATACAAAGTTTCATCAACAGATTTCCGTACCTCATCTTTGCCTATTGGCATACTTGAACCTATGAGAGTTTTCATGGTGGAAGCATTTTCCATATCAAACTTTTTAATTAACTCCCTAATGAACTTAGACTGTGATATGGACAATCCATCTTTAGTTTGCCTTACTTGGAGGCCCAAGAAGAACTTAAGATCACCCATACTGATCATCTCAAACTTCACTTGCATAAGTTTAGTAAACTTTCTGCAAAGGTTGTCATTAGTAGACCCAAAAATAATGTCATCTACATAAATTTGGACTAAGATGATCTTGCCCTTAGATTCCCTTAAGAATATGGTATGTCTATCTTCCCCCTTGAGAATTTGTTCTCAAGGAGGAAGCTAGACAATGTCTCATATCATGCTCTAGGGGCTTGCTTTTACCCATATAGAGCTTTACTTAGTCTATAAATAAAGTCAGGAGAGTTAGAATCAACAAAACCTGAAGGGTGTTCAACATAGACTTCTTCCTTTAAGTCATCATTAAGGAAGGCTGACTTCACATCCATCTGGTAGACTTTAAATCCTTTGTTTGTAGCATATACAAGGAAATGTTTGATGGCTTCCAATCTTGCTACAAGGGACAAGGTTTGATCAAAGTCAATACCTTCTTCATGTTTGTACCCTTTAGCTACCAGCCTAGCTTTGTTCTTGATTATAATGTCATTTTCATCATGTTTATTCCTGTAAATCTACTTGGTTCCAATGAAATTATGTCCTTGTGGTCTGAGAACCGGCTTCTAGATCTTACACCTCTTAAACAGGTTAAGTTCCTCTTGTATTGCAACAATCCAAAACTGAGTTGGCCTCTTCAAATCTCTTCGGCTTAACCAGTGAAAGGAAACTTGAATACATGGTTGTATTAAGAGTTCTGCACCTTGTCATCACTCCTTGGTTGGCATCACCAATAATCTTGTGTCCTGGATGATCCCTTGATGCCTGACAGTTGGATGCAATCTTTCTTCAGCATCTTGAGCTTCAATTGCTACATCTTACTGATGTTTATCCACTTCAAGTGTGCCTTATACTTCTCCTAAACTCTCCACTATATCTTGGACTATTGGAGCAGCTTTCTTGATGGTTAGCTTATTAATCATCGACTCTATACCTGTAGGTCTAGAAGAGGAGATTGACAGCACACTGTTAATCATAGTTGACTCATGAAATACTACATTAACTGACGCTTCTACAACTTGACTTGTCAAGTTATAGATCCTATAAGACTTACTTTGATTGATGTACCCAACAAAAATCCCATCATAAGAGTTTTCAACAAACTTATTCACATAGGATTTCCCATTATTCAGCACATATCACTTGCTACCAAAGATTCTGGCATAGAAAAGATTTTGTTTTATTCCCTTTATAATCTCATAGGGAGTCTCCTTATGGATTTTGGTGATAGAAGCTCTTATAAGGACATGAATTGCAGTATTTACTACCTCAGTCAAGAAATATTGTGGGAGAGACGTATCACTTAGCAAGGTCCTATCAGCCTCTATGAGATTTCTATTCTTCCTCTCAGCAGTCCCATTTTGCTGGGGTTTCTTGGAGAATAAAATTCTTGATGAATCTCTTACTCTTCATAGAAACTTGTCATGCCTTCAGACTGGAATTCAGTCTCATGGTCACTTCTTATTTTGAACACAGTACTGTCTAACTCATTTTGAATTTGTTTGACAAAAGTCTTGAAGTTATCAAGGGTTTCAGACTTTTTCTTAAGAAAGAAAACCCAAACAAACTTGGAATAGTCATCAACCACCACAAGGGTGTAAACTTTCTTACCTTGACTATGAATTGTCATAGGACCAAACAAGTCCATATGCAGGAGGTATAAATACCTCACAGAGGCTTTGGTCCCAATGCTCATGAAGGAAGCTTTGGTCTGCTTCCCCTTTTGGCATGCTGAGCAAATGACTTCCTTGGTGCATTTCATCTTGGGACCATTCCTAACTAGCTCTTCACTAAAGAGCTTGTCAATGGTCTTATAGTTCAAATGAGCCAATCTTTTGTGTCATTGTAAACAATATGAGTCTTTCTTATTTGCAACTAGACATATATGGGATTCTTTCTTAAGATATAAAAAGTTTAAGCAATAAGTATTTCCACTCTTAGTGCATGTCAAGATAACCTCTTGGTCACTTTACCTTTTGATTTGACACTCTTCCTTATAAAATGCAATGACATAGCCAAGATCACAGAGTTGTCTTATGCTTATCAGGTTGTGTTGCAACCCTTCAACATATGCCACTTTTGAGATGGTGACTATGCAATTTGTAATCTTACCATAGCCTCTTGTCACTCCTCTATCTGAACAACCAAAGATAACTTTGGTTCCATCCTTCACTGGAGTGTGCTCCTTTAGATTGCTCTATGTTCAAATAATGTGTCTAGAACGACCACAATCCAAGTAGCATATAGGGGTATGGGCACTTGGAATAACCTGCAACACATAAATTATCTTACCTTAGGACCCAAATATTTATTTGGTACTTGGATCTGATTAGTCTGAAATTGGAACTGTTTTCCTGTAGATTTTTTGATAAGAAGACTAACATTTGCTCTGGGAACACAAGGATTGTGCCTGCAATCTAGGGAAAAATGCCCCCACGTTACCACAACACCAACTCTCATGAATGTTATATCTTCTTTTCTAGCAATTGCTGCAGTTTGTTTAACTACTGATTGTACAGAAGGAAGAGTAGGAGCAGACTCTTCATGTTCCTTTCAGCAAGGATCTGATTGAAGATGAGTCTTTAAGAAGACTTTCATGGCTTGCTCTGAATGCCATTTACAATAGTATTCTTTGCAGAGGACATGCTATATACAACATCATAGATAGCTAGATCTAGTCTACAGATAAACATACCCTTAGTCTGAGTCATTGCTAGAAGGTCTTGAGTAGGCCACTGCCATATTCTTAAGTGAGGGGGCTGGTGTACCAAAGACAAATTGTCCATGATGAGCCATTTGAATTTCCTCGTGGGGATCCTTAAAGACACTCATTCCCCTACTATATCTTCCACCACAGTCGTGAACATCTTTTTTCACATCAGTGGATCTACAATTCACCCAGTGACAATTGATGCTTTCTTAGTCATACCTGTTTGAAGGCAACTGAACTTTCCTAAAAGGAGCTTTGCTTCCCTTCGAAATAGGCAAATTTTCCTTCTCTTATTTCCCAACCCCTTCTTTCCCTTTTGAGAGGAGAAGAAGTCTATCTGGGGCAACACAGTACTTTGCTTAAATAACTAGCCATGATCCTTTTCTCCCTCTAGAGTTTCTCTTCAAGATTCCTAATGAGACAATTCTTGAATCTGGTGGTGCCAATTTGAATGAGGGAAATGGTTTTTAGTTGGATGATTTACCTAGCCTTCTGATCAAGTAAGGATGGTATCTCATCCTGCTGGGAGGAAGCTTGCTGAAGTGAGAAAATCACCTCAGCTTGCTCCTTAGCCAGCTTCTTACTTCTTATAAAGGCATCCAAAAGGGCATCATACTTGTCAATCAATTTATTGACATCTTCTATAGATTCTCACCCACCTTCATCATTGGATGATGATGCCTCAGAATTTGGACTAGTCTCATAATCTGAGTCAGAAGATGAGTTGGATAGAGAGAATACCTTGTCAGGACTAGGCTGACCCTGGATGGACTCTTCATCAGACCTGGCCATCAGCCTATAACAGCTATTGACATCTTCCTCATCTTCATCCTCCTCTGAGTCACTATCTGAATGTGATAGAGGGGCCCTGATCCATATCATTGCTGCAGGATTGTCTTCAGTTTCTTCTTAAGATTCTTCTTCAGTAGTAAAGAGCCCTATATAGGCTTCTTCTTCTTAAGACTTAAAATATACTGAGTCAGACTGACTCCAGCTCTTGTCCTTCTTTACCATGAAGGACTTTTCCTTCTTTCCCTTGTGCTGGTAGAACTTTTTCTCACCTGACTCTCTTCTTTTGACTGGGTAGTCGGCTATCACATGTCCTGGCTTGCTGCAATAATAGTAGACAACTTTAGAGGAAATATGTTTACTAGTTTTATAATTATATTGTCTCCCTTAGAGTGGTTCTTCCTGTGATGAGAGGAGGAGGAAGGTCTACTCCTCCATTTCTTCCTCTTCATCAACTTCTGAAACTTCCTAGAGAAGGCAATAAAGTCTTCATTAGGCAAGCGGTTTTCTGATGAGCTAGGCCCAATCCTGTCTGAATCAGCAGGCCTCATTGAGGAGAGGCAATCCTCTCCTTGATTCTCTTGGTGCTGTCAGCTCTGAAGGCCAAAGATTTTTCCTTGGCTCGGGATTTGCTAATGGTATCCTCTATCTTCCTTACAGATAGCTGCATCTTATAGGAGAGCAGCTTTCCAAATAGAGTATGAGGGGGAGTATCGACCAGCTTTTCCACCTTTCTGATGGCACATATTTTTGTATCCCAGTCTCTAGTTAGAGACTTGAGAAACTTGTCATTTAGCTCATATTGGCTGAAGACCCTACTATAGATACTCAGCTCATTCATAATTCTGAAAAAAATTTCATAGCATTCAGATATGTTATCTTTCTTGGACTGCCTGAAAGCCTCATACTCTTGGTTGAGTAAGGACTTTCTACCATCTCTGACCTCCTATATGCCCTCCATGTAGACAACCAAAGTGTCCCATATCTCCTTGGAGGTCTGGTAGGGAACCAAGTTATAGAAGGTTGAGTAATCTATAACACTAATAATGATGTTTTGTGCCCTCTTATCCATGGTGGCCAAGATGACTTCATCTTTGATCATCTCTGAATATTTCCTTGGTGTCTGGACTATTGCATCTAGAACTGAGACTTTCATAGGGATGAAATGTCCCAGACAATAATAAAGATCCTTGGGTCATATGCTTCCATGAAAAGCCTGACCCTATCCTTCCAGATTCCAAAGCTCCCCTTCTTGTAGATAGGAATCTTCATCGATCCCAGCTCCTTATGGTTCTCTCCTGAACCCATAAGTATACTTCTTTAAGCTACTCTTTGAGATCTACTTAGACTAATTAAGTTCTCTTTGAGCAACCTATCTCGGATGCCACCTGAAAGTCTTTATTTTCAAGGATAGCTAAACACCAAGGGGGTGAATAGGTTTTGGTCTTTTTAGACTTTTTCCTAACTTTGGGTGTGTTGAGTTAGCTTAGTTAGTGCTTTCAAGAACACAAACAATACACACAAGATTTATAGTGGTTCCCCAGATTATGGGAACATCTAATGTCCCTCCCACCTTTCTAACAGCTTGTTAGACAAGCCACTTCTCCAAATCTCGGCTCCTAAGAGACTACAACATAGACCCCTCAGGATCTCTCAGTCTCATCCAAGACTTATGTAACGCCCTTGATTTTTCGGCAATTATTTAATCCTCTTGTTGACGTCATAATGACATAAGGGGCGTTACGTTAGCGTGGAGTTGACGGCGCGCTGCCGTTAGTGCGTTTTTGCGTCTAATCGATCGAGTCGGCCAAATCCGTGAAACCTTGCCGAAAATGGAAAATTTCACATTGAAAAATTTAAGTGATTAATTTTTGACATGCTCGTCAAGTTTCGTCGCGATCCGAGCGATATTCAAGCCTCGGCGAATTTCCGAAGTTTTATAAAATTTATGTTCGCCATAAACTTTGAAAATTTATATCTCAAGAGCGGCTTGTCGGATTTTTGTTCCGTCTTCACCGTTGGATTCGTAGCGTTAGTATTCGCCTATGGTGCGAATTTTGTTTAATTCGGCGCGCGTTTGAGCCTTAGTTTTGAACTCGCCTTCCCTTGTTCAAAATTATAAAATATGAATATTTTAATATTATAGCACTATTCAAAAATGTTATACACTATTCATCACTATAGTTTGATTTCTGGTATTTTTGCAAAATAAGCACTGTTCATGCAATTTTTTAAAGTTTTTCTCGGGTAATCAGGAAAGAAGTTCTCGAGTAAGTTGGTTCTTCTCGAGTACTCTGGGTGAGCCTGGGAATTGTACTCGAGAACTCCGACTCTTCCCGGGAGTTTCTGAACTAGTACTCGAGAACTTTAAAATATTGTTCTCGAGTAATCCTTTTCGCTTCTCGAGAAGTCCTATGTTGTTCTCGAGAAGTCCTATGCTGCTCTCGAGAATTTCCGTTTTGGTCTGCGCTCAGGTGCTGTTTTGATGGTCAAAGCGATGTCATATAGAAAAATGGTTAACATGAAATTTGTTCGTTTCGACGAGATCTACAACTTTCATGTTGAGTACTTTTCGATTTGAAGCCATCCCAAACCTTTATTGTTGTTTTCCGCGCACCCGCGCGTACATAGTTCATTTTTAGATAAAATGTTTTATAAACATATATATTTATATATATATTTCTATATCTTTATATATATATATATATATATATATATATATATATATATATATATATATATATATATATATATATGTACATTTATATAGAGCGGCGTGAGCGAGAGAGAGATTATTTTTTTCGTGAACCTTTCGGTGGCGGACGTCGGAGCTACGGAGCTCGAAATCGCAAATCGAGCATTGATCCGGAAAGTTCTCGTCGAGATCTTCGTGATCATGGTGAGTATTTATCTTTTCGTGGAAGTTTATCATTAGGGTTCTCGGCCCTAACCTCTCTTTTGGCCAAATCCTTGTAGATTCCGCTTCGCCGAGCCTTCTTTTTGCTAGAACCGTGACGTAGAGTTAATTAGATGACCGATTAGGGTACAAACCGAGGCAAGTGATGTTCTTGATCTCTCTCTTGCTCTTCTCTTCCAAATTGCAGCCATATTTCTCGGATTTGACTCGTTTAAGTTAACTTTATCATCGAATTGCTAGTTAATTTCCCTGGATTATGAAGTGTGTCAAACATAGAACCATTTCACCCAATTTGTATCTAGTGGATTTGGTAAATAAATGTAGTTGTCATGTCACTTTACGTATCGAGTCGATTAATAGTCCGTTGACCATTAATCTCGTTAACCTATGTTGAATGGAAGAAACTCTTCTTATATTAAAATGTAATCGAGATAAACTCTGATGGTCTGTGCACGTTGGGGTTTCTCCCTCGACATAGTGCCTTATGGTTGAGTCTGTGCGCATTGTGGATCTTCATCCCTGACACTTTACCTTAGCCGATGTTCTGTGCGCGTTGGGGTTTCACCCTCAGCATTGTTCCCTTTTTGGCTAGGTTCGTGCGCGTTGTGGACCTTTTCCCGGCGCAGTACTCTTTTCTTTTGAGCTGATCAATCTCATTTTTATTGATAAATAACATGAATCTTAATGAAAGATGAAAGTTTGAACTTCTGATATGGGTGCTTTGCTCTGTCCTGATGATGTGATTAGCAATTCTTGCTCGGCTAGATTTAATGTTGCTTACTTTTACTCTGCTACTGACCCTTTTGTTTCAGTCGTTTTACAAATTTCCTTCACTTTGAGGTTTGTTTGATCTGTCTTTATTCTTTGCACCATTTGTAACTTGCTTTTGAAGTGTTCTTCTTTTGAATGTCTCAGGATAAGAGCAGTAGTAGGTTTAGCTGACCGTGTTGTACTTCTTCTGCTGCGGGTTAATGTGGCCGTTTGATTCCACCTCAGAGTCGTGAGGTAGTGGAATTTGTTTAGACTTGTCAGATTTTAATATGGGTTCATGTCAGTTGATGACACCTATAGCCTTGAACTTTTTCTGTGATAGACTACTTGCTGCTTTTACTGCTGTTACTTTTTACCTGTTTATACTTGCTCTCTGGGAAGGATTTTTGTTAGGATGCATTTAGTTATTTTAAAGTATACAAAACTACATTCTGGAATATTGTCATGGCATAATTTTTAACTGCAAAACTTACTATATTTAAGCACTATGAAAGTCTTTTATACATATACAATAAATGTAGAAGTCATATAATCATTATTATATGCTAGACCTTCATTCTCATATAGGATAACAAAGAAATCAACTCAGTATTTTCCGCCGCGTAAAAAAACATATATATTTTTTCACCTATGGACTAGTGAACCACCTGAATGAGGGACACGGTTAGTAACTCTAATAACTTATATGCATTGTTTTTAACTTAATTTCATAAATCTTTTACATGAAGTATGTGTGAGGTCGAGTAGCCTAAGCGTCTGTAGTTGTACCCTACACGGCGTGGCATCACGACGCGTATTTTCTCTACTCTGACGTATTATTTGAATACGGAGAAAATGTGGGTTGTGACAGTTGGTATCAGAGACAGGTTGTGCAAAAGGGTTGGTTGGTTTGGCAAGTCAGTCAAACAACTTTTCCTTAAGCAAAACTCTAATCGTATCATTTCATTGCATACACACACCGACATGTCATCTGTAGATCTTGATGGAAGCACGAACACTACACTCATAGCATGATAAGAAGTATACGGGGCATATTATGTAGTATGGGATGCATAATTTGTGTTTGTATATAGATCCACCATAGGTGGAAACATGTGACAGTTATGTAGTATGGGATGCATAACCACCATCACATTGATGCCCATTAGCACGTTTACTTTTTTTCGTTACACACAATATTATGTAATATGGGATGCATAACATTGTATGTGTACGCCGCTCATAAAATGCACTAAGGCCTTTTTTAGAATGCATAACACTGCATACATAACATATCATCGCATGAGCACACGTTCCAAGTTAAAGATCTGCATGATGACATATGTACACCCATGATTTGAAATGAAATTTAAACATTCGTGCATTCATATTATAGGCACAAGTTAGAAGCATAACATCATTTTATGATTTCCTAGAGCAAGGTAACAACAAGAGCAAGTATCTGTTCTTTTCTGATGTTATCTGAGGTTGTTCGTTCCTGATCTAATCTGAGTCTAGGTATTCAAGTTTTCTAGCTTCGATGTCGTAAGCTAGGTCCTTGATAAGTCGTTTGTTCGTGTCGGTAAAATATGAACCTGAAAAAGTTTGCAAAGGGAATTTCTTCCCAGTTTGTGATGGCTTAGGCAAGGTTTGACTAGATATCCGTTATTCTAAAGAATGCCGCCTAAACGCATTGCGACGAG
The DNA here is from genome assembly GCA_039513925.1 of Platanthera zijinensis. Taxonomy (NCBI): domain Eukaryota; kingdom Viridiplantae; phylum Streptophyta; class Magnoliopsida; order Asparagales; family Orchidaceae; genus Platanthera; species Platanthera zijinensis. Next base: position 190,779,423 of record CM077087.1, read on the forward strand.
GTCGAATCCCAAGTCAGAGGGGGAGTATTTTGGTTCCCAGAGTGAAGCGGTGATCGAAGGGCTGCGGCAAAGTAATGAGGCCCTTACAAGGCAGATGGTGGACATGCAATCTCAGATACAATCGTTGTTTGCTGTCGTCATCGGACAGCAGACAAGAGCGCAGGACCGTGCTGTGGGCCAATCTATTCCTACTCCCCCTACTGCTCTAGTTCCCCCAGTCGCACTGACGACTGAGATAAATTTCATTTCTCACTTCCAGCTACTAGGCCCTCCTTCGTATGATGGTAGAGCAGACTTCATGGCATTGGATGACTGGATCATTGCCATTGAAGAAATGTTTTCTTATTCTGGCATCTCCACCAATCATAAGGTGATGATTGCGGCGTATCAACTCAAGGGTCTTGCGAAGAGTTTGTGGATCAGAGAAAAAGAGAACCTTATTGATGAGTGCTCGTGGGAATCATCCAAGAGTATGTTACTGAAGAAGTTTTTACCATCAGTCGAGCGAGACCGTCTTATGAACAACTTTTTACACCTGAAGCAGAGGCAACTCACTGTTAGTGAGTACAAGGTTGAGTTTAGCAAACTTAGTCGTTTCTCCCCAGATCTCGTAGTGTGCGAAGAAGGAAGAGCAAAGCGTTTCCTGGGTGATCTAAGGTATGACATCCAGTAGTTGGCTAGCGCATACAAGTTTGAGACCTTTGCATAAGTAGTTGAAGTTGCCTTAAAGGTTGAGGCGATAGAAAATGCGAAGAATCGGGGATTGCATGCAAGGAAGGACAAGAGGAAATCTAATAATGGAGGAAGTGCTAGGACATCTAGCCCTGCAGCGAAGAAGGATAAAAGGGAAGCGTGTAGCTTCTGTTGTAAGCCAGGACACCCTTTTGAGAAGTGCTTTACGATACTGGATGCGCAGAAGCTGTCTCAGGTACACGCGATCCAGGATGCTCCAAAGGGAGGTCCTGTCTGTTCTTATTGCCAGATGAGTGGGCATGATGTAGCCCATTGTCGCAAGAAGGCTGGAGCTTTTTTTCTCTGCGGCCAGAAGGGGAATATGAATGCTAATTGCCCGCAAAGCCAGCCTTTGTAGCATGCAGTTCCGTTGAAGACTCTACCGCCTCCCCCGCCTCTCGTGGACAAGAGAAAAGGAAAGTTGAATGTGTTGACCAAGGAGGAAGCCCAATCTTCGACTCAAGTGATCTCGGGTTAGTCTCTGACTCAGCTAGTAATATCTTTTAGTAGATTTATAGTTTCTGTATTTTAGTTGCGCGCACTATGTGTTTAGGTGAATTTAAGGTGAAGGGTAAGTGGGCACGCATTTTGTTCGATTCGGGTGCTACTCACTCCATTGTGGCAAATATTTTTGTAGACTGACATCCCTGGGCTCTCAACCAATTAGACACCTCCATAAACGTCAAATTTCCTTCAGGAGAGTTGGTGAGGTCAAGTCAAGGTATCCAAAAATTCCCCATCTTCCTAGGTGATTTTCTAGCCTTTGCGGATCTGAAGGTGCTAGATTTGGTAGACTTTGACGTGATTTTGGGCATGGACTTGCTGTCCAGCTATGATGCTATCATTCAGTGCAAGAACAAGCGCTTGGATTTTAAAGGTGATAATGGCCAGCCCAAGAGTGTTTATGGTTTGTCGCGTCAGGAATCTCCTATTATTTCTGCGGTACGTGCTCGCAAATTTCTAGAGTCTGGCTGTGATTCTTTTCTTGTCTTTGTTTCTGTTCTTGGAGCTGTACCGGTTGAGCCTCGGGTTGAGGACGTTTTTGTTGTGCATGAGTTTCTGGATGTCTTTCCTGTTGGCCTTCCTGGACTTCCTCCTAAGAGAGAGGTGGAGTTTGTCATATACCTCGATCCAGGCACTCGCCCTATTGCAGAGGCACCATACTGCATGGCGCCGCGTGAGTAAGAGGAGTTGCGTACTGAACTGGATGAGTTATTACAGTGTGGTTTTATTCGGCCCAGTTCTTCCCCATGGGGTGCACTAGTGCTCTTCGTGAAAAAAAGGATGGAACGATGAGGCTATGCGTCGACTATCGACAGCTAAACAAGGTGACCATTAAGAACAAATTTATGCTACTTAGGATCGATGACTTCTTTGATCAGTTTCGAGGTAGTTTCATGTTCTCGAAGATTGACCTCCGTTCAGGTTACCATCAGTTAAGAATCCGGGAGTCAGACATCCCGCGAACTACTTTTCGTTCTCGTTATGGTCACTTTGAATTTCTGGTAATGTCATTTAGATTAACGAACACATCGTCTGCTTTTATGGACATGATGAACAGGGTGTTCAAGGATTTTCTGGAAAAGTTTGTGGTGGTATTCATTGACGATGTCTTGGTATATTCAAGAAATACAGATGAGCAGGCCTTGCACTTGCGCTTGGTCTTGTCTACTCTGAGGGAGCACAAGCTATATGCGAAGCTTAGCAAGTACGAGTTCTTGTTGCCTCAGGTGTCATTCCTAGGACACATTGTAAGTAAGGATTGTATCTCAGTGGAGCCTGCGAAGATAGCCGCAGTCTTGGATTGGAAGAGACCTCCATCGCCTAAGGAGATAAGGAGCTTCTTAGGGTTGGCAAATTACTACAGAAGATTTGTGTATGGATTCTCTATGCTCTCTGTATCGTTGACCAGGCTTACGCAAAAAAGCGCAGCTTTTGTTTGGAGTTATGCCTATGAGGAAGCTTTTCAAGTGCTCAAGAGGAGATTGTGTTCTGCTCCAGTATTGGCATTGCTGGTGCAAGGAGTAGAGTATGCTGTTTATGTGGACGCCCCACGCATTGGACTCGGTTGCGTGTTCATGCAGGACGGCAAAGTGATTGTGTATGGGTCAGGACAACTGAAGGTTCATGAAAGGAATTATCCTACGAATGACTTGGAATTTACTGCCCTCATTTATGCTTTGAAGTTCTGGAGGCATCTACTGTACGGTGTGTCATGCAAAATCTTTACGGACCATAAAAGTTTGAAATACATCTTCCCTCAAAAGGAGTTGAATTTACGCCAACGTAGATGATTTGAATATGTTGCGGACTACGAAGTCGATATCCTTTATCATCCCGGCAAGGCTAATGTAGTAGCGGGTTCCTTGAGCCGAAAGCCCGCACATATCATTAACCTCTCAGTGCAATCCCTGGTTGAGGATTTTTTGCTCATGAGCATAACCGCTGGGAATAGCGCTTCGTCGAGTAGCTTAGAGGTGGAAGAGCCTTCATGGATTACTCTCACTAGGCTACATCAGAAAGAATTTCCTGATTTGCAGCACCTCCGCAGTAGAACTGAGAAAGGGGAATTACCTGACATTTCAATTGACGACGTGAGTACCCTTAGGTACCGTAGAAGATACTGTATTCCCGCTGTTGGGGACATCCGAGCAAGAATATGCAGTGAAGTGCATGGTTCTAGTGTTGCTTATCATCCTGGTTCCTCAAAAATGTACAGAGATTTGAAGATGATTGTTGGGTGGTAAGGTATGAAGAATGACATTGTAAGGTTTGTATCTGAATGTTATACCTGCGAGCATGTCAAAGCATATCATATAAGACAAGGTGGTAAGTTAACGCCTTTAGACATACCAAGTTAGAAATGGGAGAGTTTATCCATGGATTTCATAACCGGTTTGCCGAGATCTCCCCAAGGGCATGATGCAGTGTGGGTTATCATGGACAAACTAACCAAGTGTGCTCACTTTTTGCCTATCAAGATTGATTATTCTATGGAAAATATAGCTGAGCTTTATCTGGATGAAGTTATCAGTTTGCGTGATGTGCCTACGAGTATTGTGTCAGACCGAGACTCCCAGTTCATGTCTCATTTCTGGCAAAGCTTGCAAGGAGCCCTAGGCACTGACCTTAGGTATTCTACTGCCTATCACCCTCAGACGAATGGTCAGATAAATAGAGTGAGTCAGATCTTGAAGGATATGATTCGAATGATATATTCTGGAACATGGTGAAGCATGGGATAAACGCCCCAGATTTATGGAGTTCGCGTACAATAACAATTATCTGGAGAGTTTGCAGATGGCGCCCTTTGAAGCTTTATATAGAAGGCGTTGTCGAACTCCCCTATTTTGGGCAGAAGTAGGTGAGAAGCCTTTGCTCGGTCCGGAAGCGCTGGAGGATATGAGAGTTTCAGTGACGCATATTCATGAAAAGCTTATATTAGCTCAGGAGCGATACGAGAAGTATGCAAATCAGCGCAGAGTTTATCTGAAATTTGTAGTTGGGGATATGGTTTTTATGAAGGTCTCTCTGATACCAGATGTTAAGAGATTTGGAACGAACCGTAAGCTGGATCCCAGGTATGTAGAACCTTTTCAGATTTTGAAGCGCATCAGAGTTTCTGCCTATAGACTGGAATTGCCCGATTCTTTCTCTGGCGTTCACGACGTGTTTCACGTGAGCCAGTTGTGAAAGTGTGTTCGTAGTGATCGACATGTCCTTGACTTAGTTCCCCAGTTGCAGCCTAATCTCTCGTATGTCGAAGAACCTGTCCGTATTGTTGAGATGTAAGATCGTGTGCTAAGAAAACAATTTCGATGGTTAAGGTTCTTTGGAGAAATCAGGATATTAGAGGTGCAACGTGGGAATTGGAATCTGCAATGAGAGAATCTCATCCTCAGCTGTTCTCCTAGTCTTCACGGGTTAGTATTCTCGTTTAAGAATTCTCCTATCGTGTCTCTTCTTCTGCCCTCTTGTTTTGTTTCTTGTTCAACGTTTCGGGACGAAACTTCCATTTTGGAGGGGTGACTGTAACACCCCTGATTTTTCGGCAATTATTTAATTCTCTTGTTGACGTCATAATGACGTAAGGAGCGTTACGTTAGCGTGGAGTTGACGGCACGATGCCGTTAGTGTGTTTTTGTATCTAATCGATCGAGTCGGCCAAAGTCGTGAATCCTTGCCGAAAATGGAAAATTACAATTTGGAAAATTGAATTGATTAATTTTTGACATGCTCGTAAAATTTCATCACGATCCGAGCGATATTCAAGCCTCGACGAATTTCCAAAGTTTTGTAAAATTTATGTTCGCCGTAGACTTTGAAAATTTATATCTCAAGAGAGGCTTGTCGGATTTTGGTTCCGTCTTCACCGTTGGATTCGTAGCGTCAGTATTCGCCTACAGTGCGAATTTTGTTGAATTCGGGACGCGTTTGGGCCTCCATTTTGAACTCGCCTTCCCTTGTTCAAAATTATAAAATATGAATATTTTAATATTATAGCATTATTCAAAAATGTGATTCACTATTCAACTCGATAGTTTGATTTCTGGTATTTTTGCAAAATAAGCACTTTTCATGCAATTTTTGAAAGTTTTTCTCGGGTAATCAGGAAAGAAGTTCTCGAGTAAGTTTGTTCTTCTCGAGTACTTCTGGGTGAGCCTGGAAATTGTACTCGAGAACTCCGACTCTTCCCGAGAATTTCTAAAATAGTACTCGAGAACTTTAAAATATTGTTCTGAGTAATCCTTTTTGCTTCTCGAGAAGTCCTGTGCTGCTCTCGAGAAGTCTTATGCTGCTCTTGAGAATTTCCGTTTTGATCTGCGTTCGAGCGCTGTTTTGATGGTCAAAACAATGTCGTATAGAAAAACAGTTGACATAAAATTTGTTCATCTCGACGAGATCTACAACTTTTATGTTGGGCACTTTTCGATTTGAAGTCATCTTAAATCTTTATTTTTGTCTTCCGCGCACCCGCGCGTATATACTTTATTTTTAGACAGAATGTTTTATAAACATATATATTTATATATATTTCTATATCTTTATATATATATATATATATATATATATATATATATATATATATATATATATGTATACATTTATATATACATATTTATACTATTAGAGAAAACTCCATCTTCTCCAAATCTCCCGAACCAGAGCGGCGTGAGCGAGAGAGAGATTATTTTTTTTGTGAATCTTTCGGTGGTCGCCGTCGGAGCTACGGAGCTCGAAATCGCAAACCGAGCATAGATCCGGAAAGCTCTCGCCGAGATCTTCGTGATCGTGGTTAGTATTTCTCGTTTCGTGGAAGATTTTCATTAGGGTTTTTGGACCTAACCTCTCTTTTGGCCAAATCCTTATAGATTCCGCTTCCCCGAGCCTTCTTTTGGCTAGAACCGCGATGTATAGTTAATTGGAGGAGCGATTGGGGTACAAACTGAGGCAAGTGATCTTGATCTCTCCCTTGCTCTTCTCTTCCAAATTGCAGTCATATTTCTCGGTTTTGACTCGTTTAAGTTAACTTTATCATCAAATTGCTAGTTAATTGCTTTGGATTATGAAGTGTGTCAAACCTAGAATAATTTCACCCAATTTGTATCTAGTGGATTTGGTAAATAAACGTAGTCGTCATGTCACTTTATTTATCGAGTCGATTTATAGTCCATTTACCACAAATCTCGTTAACCTATGTTGAATGAAAGAAACTCTGCTTATATTAAAATGTAATCGAGATAAACTCTGATTATCTGTGCGCGTTGGGGTTTCTCCCTCGGCATAGTTCCTTATGGTTGAGTTTGTGCGCATTGTGGATCTTCATCCTTGACACTTTACCTTAGCCGATGGCCTGTGCGTGTTGGGGTTTCTCCCTCGGCATAATGCCCTTTTTGGCTAGGTTCGTGCTCGTTGTGGACCTTTTCTCGGCGCAGTACTCTTTTCTTTTGAGCTGTTCAGTCTCATTTTTTTTGATAAATAACATGAATCTTAATGAATGATGAAAGTTTGAACTTCTGATGTGGGTGCTTTGTTCTGTCCTGATTATGTGATTAGTAATTCTTGCTCGGCTAGATTTTCTGTTGCTTACTTTTACTCTACTGCTGACCCTTTTGTTGCAGTCGTTTTGCAAATTTCCTTCACTTTGAGGTTTGTTTGGTCTGTCTTTATTCTTTGCACCATTTGTAACTTGCTTCTGAGTTGTTCTTCTTTTGAATGCCTCAGGATCAGAGCAGTAACAGGTTTAGCTGACCGTGTTGTACTTCTAGAGTTGCGGGTTGCTGCGGCCGTTTGATTCCACCTCAGAGCCTTGAGGTAGTTGACTTTGTTTAGACTTGTCAGCTTTTACTATGGGTTCGTGTCAGTTGTTGACGCCCATAGTCTTGAACTTTTTCTGTGATAAACTACTTGCTGCTTTTACTGCTGTTACTTTTTACATATTTATACTTGCTCTTTGGGAAGGATTTATGTTAGGATGCATTTAGTTATTTTAAAGTATACAAAACTGCATTCTGGAATATTTTCATGGCATAGTTTTTAACAGCAAAACTTACTTCTTTTAAGCACTATGAAAGTCTTTTATACATATACATTAAATGTAGAAGTCATATTGATGTAGGCCCACTCTTTCGAGCGTTTGGGTGGCCGACGTAACTAACACGATGCTCTCCAATATCCCACACGTCACGCTCACGCATCTAACGCAGTAACGACTCAATTAATATTGTTACTAATTAAAGATTACAGGGGTTCGCTAGGCCCCTCAAGATAATACAAAGGCGATAGGCCAAGGTCCTCTCAAACGAAAAGAACCCACACGGTTCGGTCGAGCTTGGTTGTATCAAAAGAGAACCCACCAAAAGCAAATGATTCGAACAAGGGTGGTTCTCTCCCAACAAAATACAACGAGGGTCGCCACACCTCATGAACTTAAACGAAAGAATTAAACACGACAATAACTAAAAGAAATTAGCCACGAAAATTCAAGTGTTACACAAGCCACGCAATTTGCCAATGCCACAAGATCTATCTAAAGAAAAGAAACACATAAGGTGGAAATGTTCGTTACCCAACCAGATTTGATGAATCCGGTTCACTCTAATAGAATCGTTCATCAACGACTCCGCCAGAGATACGCCGGAGGGAGTGAAATTCGTCGCCTTCTTCGTATCACGCTATATTTGGAAAGTTCCGGCAAAATCTTCTAAATATGGAAATAATATTTCCCAATAAGGCTGGAGAGACAAAAGGTGGCAGGATATCAGAAATAATTAAGGAATGATATAATTTCAAATATGGTAGGTAGAGAATTTATGGACGGGGATATATTTTGAATATGGTAAATAAGGGGGAATATTGTAGAGAATACTTTGGATTAGGAAAGGGATTTGGAGTGGAGGGAAAGAAGAGAAGGTGGGGCTCGGTTTTGGTAGTGGTTGAGGGGCTTGGGTTTGAAGAGGTTGAGGGCTACTCGAGTGAGTGAGTTTTTGGGTGGTGGCCAGGTCTTGTGAGAGAGGAGTAGGTGGCAGCGTTGGAGGTTGGTGATGGAGGTGGCTCGGCTAGGGTTGCTAGGAGGTGGCTCGGTTTGGTTGGGGGAGAGGGGTGGCCGGTTGTGTGAAGGATGAAGAGGATGGTATGGCTCGGGTAGCAAGGATGTAAATAAGAGTTGAAGGGAGAAGGGGAGGAGAAGGGAGGCCGAGAAAGAGGGGAGGGGGAGGGTGGCTTGCGACCAAAGATGAAGAGGAATAGAGGGGGCCGAAATTTTCCTGGGAGATGGAGGAGGATTTCAATCTTGAAATTAGGCTTTCTTTTCATTCATTAACTAACTAAAAACAAAGGAGTACATGCCTTTATATAAGCTTTACAATCAAGGGAAAAGGGCTACATGCAGCCCAACATGAAAATGAAATAAAACACAACACATACACCATGGTTTTATAACATAACCATGTTACAAATAATACATGAAATTAAACATGAAATAAAAATGATAATTCCGAAATAAAATAACTAATAAAAAATATTATAACTCAATTATTATTTATTAAAATATATTATTAATAAATAATAATTGGGCTTACGCTCCAGACGGCTATTGTGGCGACGCTTCCACGGGTTGTCCGTAAGCATGTTGTCGTCGTCATTAAAGTGTTGCGGGCCGACGTCTCCATTCAAATCTACCGGGTCACCATCATTGTCAGACGGAGGACTCCCCTCGGCCACATGTCGTGGGAAGTCGGCTCCATCAATCTTCCCCCTCTTAAAAATACTCATCACTGATGAGTATACCTGTGTGTACTCGCCTGGAAGGTTATCGGCGGGGAATAAGAACCTGTATGGCAAAAGGTGGTCTTGTAGGGACCTCAAATACGCATTAGCCAAAGAAGGAAAAATAATTTCAACAACATCCACCAATATACCTCCGATTGAGACCGAGAAGGAGAACGATCCTAGGAAACTATCACCACCCAACCCAATAGAAAGCATAGTGGAAAATATGTACGGAGAGGTAGACATTTCAAGTGGCATAAAAACATAAAGCGTAATGTATGTAACGATGAAAATAGGAGCTATGCCCCAATCAGTGGAAACTTTTAAAAGAAATGTCATGTCACCAAACTTCCGTAAAATTTGTAAAGAATAGACTAGCCGATTCGTTATTATTTCTAAGGTGCCCGGGTGCATCCGTTAAGGGGTGAGACAAGCCAAAACCAAATCAATCACATAACGGTGGGAGACTTTCTGACACAAACTCGCAAGTAAATTAAAGGACGCATTTTGATGGATTAAAAGGATAAGAATGCGCCTAATTAACTTAAAACCATGTGGGGTGAACCCATGTGCAACATTAATAGAATTAATAGTAGAAAATAACGGAACTATGTCAGGTGGCACGGGTGCTTTAAATTCAAAAATTATTTCGGTGGAGCCCAACGTTTTCGTTTTAAATTTGGAATTAAATTTTGATTTCAAAATGTCGTAATGAATGTAACATCCCATTTCCGGCTAGGCCCCTAGGAGTCGGTTGGTCGTGATGGAACCCTAGGAAGCCCAAAAACCGAAATAAATAGACCAGGATTTCGGGTCACGGGTTAGTCACGCCCGTGACCGACCCGTCACGCCCGTGACCTGGGGCGTGACTCATTCGACGATCGTCGATCTTAGGGAGACGATCGTCGGGCGCAGAATATTCAACCCGGCCCTATCACGCCCGTGACCCAGGAGTCACGCCCGTGACCAAGGGCGTGACCCCTTCGGCGACCGTCGATCTCAGCACGACGATCGCCGAGCGCGGAAATTACCTTGACCCTGACACGCCCGTGACCCCTAATGTCACGCCCGTGACATAGGGCGTGACCACGTTCCATGATCGTCGATTTCAGGTCGACGGTCTTCGACCCAAAATTGGCCTCACGGGCATGTCACGCCCGTGACCAACTATGTCACGCCCGTGACATAGGGCGTGACCCGCTCGACGATCGTCGATGCCAGTTCGACGTCGCCGAACCACAATTGGTCACCAGGCCTGTCACGCCCGTGACCCAAGTGACACGCCCGTGACCACCCTTCGACGATCGTCGATCTCAGTTCGACGATCGTCGAACCCAGAACTGCTAACCGGGCCTGTCACGCCCGTGACCTATGTGTCACGCCCGTGACCAAGGCCGAAACGACAGCCAGACTTTAAATTTCGGTAACCGACATCTTAATCAATTCTGATTATGGAATGAAGAGCAGAAATATTTATTAGCCGTTTCTGTCTTTAATTATTTAATAGAACAAGGAAATGGGGTCCAATAGGTGCTCGCCACCTGGCAAACGTCTCTTCGTTTCCAGCAATTAAACTCCCTGCATCATAACCGAAACGTTGATGAGTTAATGGTCGGAACGTTTCAACCTTTCCCCTCCCTCCTTTCTTCCCTTTAAAAAGGCCCCTTAGGCTCAAGGATGAAGTTTCCAGGCCCTTACCTGAAGTTTCGAGTCTCCTACTGTGCTGTAGAAGAATTCCGACGACGCCACCACCGCGCCCTGACAGTCCAACGTCCATCTCGCCGTCAAACCATGAATAAGGTCCTCCTCTACTCTTTCTTCTATGGATAGATCTTAGAACTCATTAGGAGAGATATCGGGCTCAAAAGAGCCGGATCGGGTGAGCGTTTCCATGCTTTTCCGAAATTTGCATGGTGGCGGGTTCGCCGGAAACCGCCTCTCCGGCGGCCGTGCCGCCGCCCGACGGTAGCCCACACCTCAACAGAGGTGGTGGTGGTGGTGGCCGGCCAGGGAGATGGCCGGATGTCCGGGAAATAGCTTTGGAAGAGCTACAGGAAAAATGAAATTTTGGGCTTCTGGTTTCGGGTTGTTGAAGAAGATGAACAGTGCCATGATTATTAAATTCTTTTTTTAAAGCTATTTCTGAATGAAAATATCTGTCACCTTAGATAATTTGGGAAAACTACCTAGAGGCTCCTAAAGGAAAAATGACCAACAAAGGAAATGTAGCCCTTGAAGTCTACTTTAATTCGAAATTAATTTCACTCGATTTGGGACCCTGGTTAGACCACAGCACCCTTTTTGGTGAGGTCTATCCAGAGGGCTGCCTTGACCTTAGAAAAATTCCCCACTCCAATCCAGTCATCCAAATGACTTGAAATTTGGGGTGTGGTCTAATCTTACACATATTCAGGTGCTATCCAAAAATGAGAATTTTTGGAGAATATTTTTCTATAGTTTTTAGAAAAATTCAATAATCCTAGCCGAATTTAATTAGGTAGTTAAAAAATTTCCAAACCCTCCCAAATTTTGGTGAGTGGTCCCTGGGTTCACCATAAGTTTCTGTATAATTTTTCATCTCATTTGGAGATGGTTTGGATTAGAAATGTTCAACCCTAAGTTTTACCCTAATAAGGGGCCTTAGGTTAAAAGTGCACTTTTGAAGTTCGAGTGGTGAGATCACCTCAACAGGGGCTGAGATTTTTACCACTGGCTAGTAATGTTCTCTAGCACCCTCTCATGGAGTTTGAGGGGGATCGGGGTAAGTTTACCCTAAGGACCAAGGCCAAACCCTAAGGATGGATCTTAGTGGTTGTGAAGGTCATGTGGTCAGACGACCTTGGATTGACCCGAGGTTGAGTGAAGAGGATCATAGGGCTAATATAGTTCCCTGGATGAAATCTTAGTAGATTTGGAGACCGTTGGAATATCTAAAAGTCTAACCCTAGTTTAGGGCGCAAAACTTGTAGAGATAGGAAATGACACCAAATCACATTGAAAAGTGATGAGAATTGGGTAGAGTGGATTATAGGGGTAGTACAAGCTCTGGATATTTTTCTATGAATTTTATGACCATTATTTTGGATACTTCCTTTAATGATTTAGTAGTTGTATGATTTGCTTAGAAAATTTATTATGAAGTGCACACTTCGTTGAAATTGATGAAATTTAGGCAGAGAACCTTTATTATGATTTCAAAACTCTGTGAATTTTTACGGGATTTTTAGAAGCTTAATTCTAGGGCTTGCTTTATTAAGTATTGTTTATCATGGATATTGGATTAAATCTATTTTGGTGCTTAGCAAGCTGATAAAATTATGATTCTCTGCACAATGACCTTTTCTATATCATACTATTAATCAGTAATTTTTCCATAATTTTATGAAGAGTAATTTCAGTACTTCCTTCTTTACATGAGAATAATGGGATTATAATGGGTAAATTAATTAGAGGCTAAATATCTTTTGAAAAATCCTGCAAATTAGTATTTGATGATACCTTACTGTTATTTAGTGATCACAATTTTTGGGTGGCCATAACTTAAGAATATCATGTAGTTCATGTTTAAAATTACCCATGGCCAATCTTTGGGAAAAATAAAATAAATATCAGATTAATTAGGAAAATTATAAATTTCTGGATTTAAGCTAATTATGATATGGTAGACCTCCAGTAAATATTATAGGAGGTTTGGAAGTCAATTTGGAGTACCTCCCCTTATGTACCTCATATAGCTTAAGATGGTCTGCATTTAGTAAAACCACGGAATTCTGATAATCGATGGTTGGTAGGGCAAATTTAGAATGAGTTCATTATTAGAAGACAGGATAAGTAGAATGTGGGACTGGTTAGGATAAGGGAGCACGGGAACGACGAAGATCGTCCGTCCCGGGAAAAAGAGGAAGAGTCTTAATACGCTAGGGTTAGATTCATTATAACATTAAAAGGGGATTGGGTAAAGGGTAGACAACCAATAATAATAAGTGCCTTGCGAAAGGGAACTTCGGGCCGTAATGCACCGTCTTGGTTCCTAGTGCCCCTTGAGAGCCCTTCACGGGGTATACCGGGGGCAGTCCTAGGCTAACGTAAACCATAGGAGTAATAAATTAAAAGAGCAACTAGTATAACTAGGATTGCACACACTCACTCCCCGGTAGATAGGAAAGTAGAATTATAGGATTACTTGCCATCAGACAGTAGCTCTGAAGGTAGATGCACGGACAGTACTGTCCGGGGGGCCGCGGGCTCGAGGGTTGGAGTACGGAGAAAGGTGGTGGGTCATCGGTACTAGGCGATCGATCACACCGACAGCGGTACGATGACTCGGCGAAAAGTCTGGAGGGTACATCCAGCAGCAGTACGCGGATACTCTAGGTTGTATTCTTCTAGGGGCGTACGAAAGGGCTAGGCCTGGTAGTGTGGTTACCCGCCTAGGAGTGGGGGGCCCGACCCACTATCTCCGTTTGCCACTACGGAGGTTCCTGGGGGTGAAGCTAGCCTCCCGAACAGGGGGAAACTAAAGGTCTGTGCGCATAGAGTCGTGTGCGTGGGTTGCACTTGCATGAATCATGGCATAGCATGTTTGCATATAACCGTCACCCCAACGTATAAATCGGTATGGGACTTTTTATACGATGGGAGCCTTGCAGAAGACCCCTTAACTTATAAGTTTGTATGGGCATTCATATAAGTTAAGGTTACATACTTATTTACTTGTTGTTTACTTACTGTTCTCTAGTTGTCTTTTTATATAAATTGCTTCTTATTAATTGCTCTACCTATTACAACATTTAAACTGTTCACCTATTATAACTTGCTAGCATAGGTCCGCTGTCACCTATTTATTTGGTTTAATCTCCACCTTCATGTCCTCCCCTTTCTTCCTCTCCGCTCGGTACCTAGGAGCCATGGGGGAAGGGGTAGGGGATGATAGGGCTTAGTCTTTATGACTAATGGTTTTCGAACCACAACATTTTAGGTGTACCATTGGGAAGGGTCACGGCTTTTGCAGTTCCTGACAGAGTCGACCCCGCGACCGTGTTACCATTGTCACCAGCCGGGACATACACGGGTCGAATGCCCCTTGATGGGTGGGACTCCACCAGCTCAGCAACCAGGAGGCCGAAGACGTAGACGTAGACGTGGATCGCGAGGCGGCGACGGCAGGCCAAAAAGGAAGAAGCACCCAGAGATGCAGCAACAGCGGAGTACAGAGTCGGTGGAGATGGGCCAGTCCAGCTTGGGTGCTCTCAGTTCAGTGACAGTTTCGGTGACGCTTAGTTTTAGTTTTGCTTCCGCGAGTAACTTGTAGTGAGGATATGATGTACCGGGCATAAGCCCGTATTTGCAGTACTCTGATATTCTGTGGACACTCCCTTCGTGGAGATTTATATATATACATGTGATATTCTCTTTTGGTGGACTTGCTTCTCTCTTACTTGCTACTTATTGTGATCGAAAAGGCCGGCAGAATCGGCGCGTTGTAGTGACGACCTTCCCGGGTGCGAAGGTGTCACCGCAAAGCGGCGGTTCTGGGCATAAGACTCCCGGGTTTGAAAAAAAAAAAGGGGGTCTTACAAGTGGTATCAGAGCAAACATCGATCAGAAGAAAGTAGCAGTCCACTAACCCTGGGTCACCCCCGCTCGAGTTTAGTTTGGGGACAAACTAAGCAGCGGAAGCAGTGGTGTGCCCATATGGGGAATCACATGTAAATTGTCCACTTTCCAACCATTCCCTTTATACATTAGATAACAATTGGGATTCTTCTTTGTAGCCTGCGGCAAACCCTGTCCCCAGCAGGGAGCACCTCCGGTTGCAAAGTCCTCTTCTTGTAATTCTCTAGTCAATAGGTTAGACTCAACCGCTAGGATACGTGACTAACCCGACGACTTATACTGTGCCCTAGTCCGTAACAGACCTTAAGTATGAATTTGGTTAAGTAAGGAAATACCTAAGGAGAATAAAGGAGGAGTTTAGCAAGAGAATGACTACCGAAGACATAAACTCTGGTGTCCCTACTATCCCAATCAACGATTATTCGAAGCGGTAGGCTACCTTAAGGAGAATTGGGGCCAATGATCAATTAACAGAAGGGTAGAAGAAAAGCAGTTTTATCCCGCATACCTGGGACAAGAAGTACTTGGGGGCAACCACCGAGACAAACACTGAGGGTTGGATAGGAATACAAGTTCGGAAGATACACATTTGGGATTGGGAACATCTTGACTCAGAGAAGGCTGTCAAAAATGTGACTCAAAGTGTTTGAAGTACGGGGTATATCGACGAATTTCAGGGTGGAACCCCAAGTCGAAGATTGATGCCCTAGGGATTGTGCACCCAACTAGGACGGAGATAACATGGTAATATAAAAGATGCTTAGCCCAAGGTAGGTAGGGGCTTATCTTTTGTTTATTGGGGGCTAAACTTTTGTTTATTGGGCAAATAGGATTGACTTAGGTTTTCTCAGCTCGAATTTAGGAATAGTGAGATTGAATTTGACATAATTCGACGTTGTTCGGGCAAGATAAGACTAGATCGCTATGTTATATCATCGGAAGTACGATGACTCTAGAAAACTACACGATGTGAGCAAACAATATATTGAAAGACGGATACCTTAAATATAACCCGTAAGGATGAATTGATTGATTTCGGGCGTACTCGAAGGAATAGGACAATCATCGTGTGGAGATTTTATAGATCTGTTGCCTACACACACAAATGAGAAATTAAATTACCGGAAGTGTGGTGTATCTCAGAACGTCTACCCCCTGGAGCGAATAAAAGTGTCATGGATTTTGTGATGCACGGTAAGTCCTTCGGTTGTTGAAGGCTAAGTGAAAGAATTTTGGGAAACTATTACAGCCACAGCCCGAGATATAATGGAAGTACGAAGGCATAATTGGAGATTTCATACACCGGATTCGTCGTCCCCACCCCAGGCACAATATTAAAGGGAGCGTCAAGGATAGACTGGACGAGATAGTTGGCGTCACCTCGACCCGAAAGAAAACTCTTGAGAATGTTTCATAAGAATGGTGAGTAGCTGTTCGTTAGCACGGGGTGCCCGAGACGATTGTGTTGAATCGGTCAGTCAACTTGGAGCCTATCAAGATCGATGACACTACAATGCGGGTCTTGCGACGGAAGAAGGTTCCGTTAGTCAGGGTTCTGTGGAACAATCAAGGACAAGAGGAGCATACGTGGGAGCCACAGGACTTGATGCGACAGAAGTATCCAGAACTTTTCAGTCATGTATACCTCACAACCACTCTGGACAACCAATCTGTGTTCCTGTTTTAAACCAGTAGGACCAAAAAAAATTTTCAAGGATAGGGGCTGATCTTTTGTTTATTGGGATATATACCTAGTCAATTGGACGAATGGTTCTTAGAATCAAAACTGCACACAGCAAACGTAACGCAAAAATGTAAATCTTTCAACTTTCATGGGATGTTACAAGCTTCCTTTTTCCCGATCAGAGTCCCGTAGGCTTAACCTTGATTTCGGGGACGAAATCTTTGTTTTGTTTCTTGGGATTTGTAACATCCCATTTCCGGCTAGGCCCCTAGGAGTCGGTTGGTCGTGATGGAACCCTAGGAAGCCCAAAAACCGAAATAAATAGACCAGGATTTCGGGTCACGGGTTAGTCACGCCCGTGACCGACCCGTCATGCCCGTGACCTGGGGCGTGACTCATTCGACGATCGTCGATCTTAGGGAGACGATCGTCGGGCGCAGAATATTCAACCCGGCCCTGTCACGCCCGTGACCCAGGAGTCACGCCCGTGACCAAGGGCGTGACCCCTTCGGCGACCGTCGATCTCAGCACGACGATCGCCGAGCGCGGAAATTACCTTGACCCTGACACGCCCGTGACCCCTAATGTCACGCCCGTGACATAGGGCGTGACCACGTTCCATGATCGTCGATTTCAGGTCGACGGTCTTCGACCCAAAATTGGCCTCACGGGCATGTCACGCCCGTGACCAACTATGTCACGCCCGTGACATAGGGCGTGACCCGCTCGACGATCGTCGATGCCAGTTCGACGTCGCCGAACCACAATTGGTCACCAGGCCTGTCACGCCCGTGACCCAAGTGACACGCCCGTGACCACCCTTCGACGATCGTCGATCTCAGTTCGACGATCGTCGAACCCAGAACTGCTAACCGGGCCTGTCACGCCCGTGACCTATGTGTCACGCCCGTGACCAAGGCCGAAACGACAGCCAGACTTTAAATTTCGGTAACCGACATCTTAATCAATTCTGATTATGGAATGAAGAGCAGAAATATTTATTAGCCGTTTCTGTCTTTAATTATTTAATAGAACAAGGAAATGGGGTCCAATAGGTGCTCGCCACCTGGCAAACGTCTCTTCGTTTCCAGCAATTAAACTCCCTGCATCATAACCGAAACGTTGATGAGTTAATGGCCGGAACGTTTCAACCTTTCCCCTCCCTCCTTTCTTCCCTTTAAAAAGGCCCCTTAGGCTCAAGGATGAAGTTTCCAGGCCCTTACCTGAAGTTTCGAGTCTCCTACTGTGCTGTAGAAGAATTCCGACGACGCCACCACCGCGCCATGACAGTCCAATGTCCATCTCGCCGTCAAACCATGAATAAGGTCCTCCTCTACTCTTTCTTCTATGGATAGATCTTAGAACTCATTAGGAGAGATATCGGGCTCAAAAGAGCCGGATCGGGTGAGCGTTTCCATGCTTTTCCGAAATTTGCATGGTGGCGGGTTCGCCGGAAACCGCCTCTCCGGCGGCCGTGCCGCCGCCCGACGGTAGCCCACACCTCAACAGAGGTGGTGGTGGTGGTGGCCGGCCAGGGAGATGGCCGGATGGCCGGGAAATAGCTTTGGAAGAGCTACAGGAAAAATGAAATTTTGGGCTTCTGGTTTCGGGTTGTTGAAGAAGATGAACAGTGCCATGATTATTAAATTCTTTTTTTAAAGCTATTTCTGAATGAAAATATCTGTCACCTTAGATAATTTGGGAAAAATACCTAGAGGCTCCTAAAGGAAAAATGACCAACAAAGGAAATGTAGCCCTTGAAGTCTACTTTAATTCGAAATTAATTTCACTCGATTTGGGACCCTGGTTAGACCACAGCACCCTTTTTGGTGAGGTCTATCCAGAGGGCTGCCTTGACCTTAGAAAAATTCCCCACTCCAATCCAGTCATCCAAATGACTTGAAATTTGGGGTGTGGTCTAATCTTACACATATTCAGGTGCTATCCAAAAATGAGAATTTTTGGAGAATATTTTTCTATAGTTTTTAGAAAAATTCAATAATCCTAGCCGAATTTAATTAGGTAGTTAAATAATTTCCAAACCCTCCCAAATTTTGGTGAGTGGTCCCTGGGTTCACCATAAGTTTCTGTATAATTTTTCATCTCATTTGGAGATGGTTTGGATTAGAAATGTTCAACCCTAAGTTTTACCCTAATAAGGGGCCTTAGGTTAAAAGTGCACTTTTGAAGTTCGAGTGGTGAGATCACCTCAACAGGGCTGAGATTTTTACCACTGGCTAGTAATGTTCTCTAGCACCCCCTCATGGAGTTTGAGGGGGATCGGGGTAAGTTTACCCTAAGGACCAAGGCCAAACCCTAAGGATGGATCTTAGTGGTTGTGAAGGTCATGTGGTCAGACGACCTTGGATTGACCCGAGGTTGAGTGAAGAGGATCATAGGGCTAATATAGTTCCCTGGATGAAATCTTAGTAGATTTGGAGACCGTTGGAATATCTAAAAGTCTAACCCTAGTTTAGGGCGCAAAACTTGTAGAGATAGGAAATGACACCAAATCACATTGAAAAGTGATGAGAATTGGGTAGAGTGGATTATAGGGGTAGTACAAGCTCTGGATATTTTTCTATGAATTTTATGACCATTATTTTGGATACTTCCTTTAATGATTTAGTAGTTGTATGATTTGCTTAGAAAATTTATTATGAAGTGCACACTTCGTGGAAATTGATGAAATTTAGGCAGAGAACCTTTATTATGATTTCAAAACTCTGTGAATTTTTACGGGATTTTTAGAAGCTTAATTCTAGGGCTTGCTTTATTAAGTATTGTTTATCATGGATATTGGATTAAATCTATTTTGGTGCTTAGCAAGCTGATAAAATTATGATTCTCTGCACAATGACCTTTTCTATATGATACTATTAATCAGTAATTTTTCCATAATTTTATGAAGAGTAATTTCAGTACTTCCTTCTTTACATGAGAATAATGGGATTATAATGGGTAAATTAATTAGAGGCTAAATATCTTTTGAAAAATCCTGCAAATTAGTATTTGATGATACCTTACTGTTATTTAGTGATCACAATTTTTGGGTGGCCATAACTTAAGAATATCATGTAGTTCATGTTTAAAATTACCCATGGCCAATCTTTGGGAAAAATAAAATAAATATCAGATTAATTAGGAAAATTATAAATTTCTGGATTTAAGCTAATTATGATATGGTAGACCTCCAGTAAATATTATAGGAGGTTTGGAAGTCAATTTGGAGTACCTCCCCTTATGTACCTCATATAGCTTAAGATGGTCTGCATTTAGTAAAACCACGGAATTCTGATAATCGATGGTTGGTAGGGCAAGTTTAGAATGAGTTCATTATTAGAAGACAGGATAAGTAGAATGTGGGACTGGTTAGGATAAGGGAGCACGGGAACGACGAAGATCGTCCGTCCCGGGAAAAAGAGGAAGAGTCTTAATACGCTAGGGTTAGATTCATTATAACATTAAAAGGGGATTGGGTAAAGGGTAGACAACCAATAATAATAAGTGCCTTGCGAAAGGGAACTTCGGGCCGTAATGCACCGTCTTGGTTCCTAGTGCCCCTTGAGAGCCCTTCACGGGGTATACCGGGGGCAGTCCTGGGCTAACGTAAACCATAGGAGTAATAAATTAAAAGAGCAACTAGTATAACTAGGATTGCACACACTCACTCCCCGGTAGATAGGAAAGTAGAATTATAGGATTACTTGCCATCAGACAGTAGCTCTGAAGGTAGATGCACGGACAGTACTGTCCGGGGGGCCGCGGGCTCGAGGGTTGGAGTACGGAGAAAGGTGGTGGGTCATCGGTACTAGGCGATCGATCACACCGACAGCGGTACGATGACTCGGCGAAAAGTCTGGAGGGTACATCCAGCAGCAGTACGCGGATACTCTAGGTTGTGTTCTTCTAGGGGCGTACGAAAGGGCTAGGCCTGGTAGTGTGGTTACCCGCCTAGGAGTGGGGGGCCCGACCCACTGTCCCCGTTTGCCACTACGGAGGTTCCTGGGGGTGAAGCTAGCCTCCCGAACAGGGGGAAACTAAAGGTATGTGCGCATAGAGTCGTGTGCGTGGGTTGCACTTGCATGAATCATGGCATAGCATGTTTGCATATAACCGTCACCCCAACGTATAAATCGGTATGGGACTTTTTATACGATGGGAGCCTTGCAGAAGACCCCTTAACTTATAAGTTTGTATGGGCATTCATATAAGTTAAGGTTACATACTTATTTACTTGTTGTTTACTTACTGTTCTCTAGTTGTCTTTTTATATAAATTGCTTCTTATTAATTGCTCTACCTATTACAACATTTAAACTGTTCACCTATTATAACTTGCTAGCATAGGTCCGCTGTCACCTATTTATTTGGTTTAATCTCCACCTTCATGTCCTCCCCTTTCTTCCTCTCCGCTCGGTACCTAGGAGCCATGGGGGAAGGGGTAGGGGATGATAGGGCTTAGTCTTTATGACTAATGGTTTTCGAACCACAACATTTTAGGTGTACCATTGGGAAGGGTCACGGCTTTTGCAGTTCCTGACAGAGTCGACCCCGCGACCGTGTTACCATTGTCACCAGCCGGGACATACACGGGTCGAATGCCCCTTGATGGGTGGGACTCCACCAGCTCAGCAACCAGGAGGCCGAAGACGTAGACGTAGACGTGGATCGCGAGGCGGCGACGGCAGGCCAAAAAGGAAGAAGCACCCAGAGATGCAGCAACAGCGGAGTACAGAGTCGGTGGAGATGGGCCAGTCCAGCTTGGGTGCTCTCAGTTCAGTGACAGTTTCGGTGACGCTTAGTTTTAGTTTTGCTTCCGCGAGTAACTTGTAGTGAGGATATGATGTACCGGGCATAAGCCCGTATTTGCAGTACTCTGATATTCTGTGGACACTCCCTTCGTGGAGATTTATATATATACATGTGATATTCTCTTTTGGTGGACTTGCTTCTCTCTTACTTGCTACTTATTGTGATCGAAAAGGCCGGCAGAATCGGCGCGTTGTAGTGACGACCTTCCCGGGTGCGAAGGTGTCACCGCAAAGCGGCGGTTCTGGGCATAAGACTCCCGGGTTTGAAAAAAAAAAAAAAAGGGGGTCTTACAATGAATAGCCAGTAGAAAACGCTCGTCACCAACAACGTTTACCTACATCCATCGAAGTAAGCCTAATGGGGAGGCGGTAATAATAAACTTCTCCAAATATAAAGGGCTAGAAATGACTAGCTCGTGTCCAAACAAATCATCTACTCGAGTAAAATGAACCAGAGGGAGAGTCGATATGGGTGATTTGATAGGGGAATTTAAGTCACACTCAACTTCAAAACATGGATTACTCGTCCAAGAACAAGCCTCCGGTTGTAGGCCGTTGAAATCATAGGAAAAATTAAACAGTGGAATCGTCCTCACTGAAAACCCAGTCGACATGTCTTCCAGTTCATTAGATATATCATTTAATTCAGAATCAGTGGTCATATCATAGGTTGGCAAAATCGTGTCCGACAAAATTTCTAATCCATTTTGGGCTTCTAGCGAAGGAGCTAACATCAAAGAAATGTCTATCGGGTCCTCAGTACTACCGTCATCCACAAATAGCCTTCCCACATAGGGTAAATCTTCCAAAACATCACATTCTTCGCTAACCACATCTTCCCACGAAGTAGGTACATTGTCTAAATCAGGATGGAAGGTTGGGCAAATCGAATCCCGGGGAGAATCTAAATTAGTATGACCCTCAAAAAACGATGATAATATCAATGAACTATCTCCCGGATGTGCACCACTAAGATTATCCCAAATAGAATAACCATCCCAAGGTGACTCTTCCAATACCGTTGAAAAATCTATTAATTCTGGGCCAACCATAATAATACCGGGTCCTAGCAAGTCATCACCTAATTTAATAACAAGTAAGCTCTCAACATTGGATGACTCTACCGACTCAGCCGAAATGTCTTCTGACTCAGGGTCATCCGACGACTCCATGACTAAAATATCGTCGAAGGGGGTGGAGATGATTCCTTAGGGGAGAAATCCTCGTCCAGGTCACTAGGGTAACCAATCTCCTCATCGTCACTCAAATCGCAAGCGTATTCAGCCTCGTCCTCATTGACGGGCACATTCCTAGACACAGCATCAGACTCAATAGGAGAGTCAATGACTAATTCAGACAACTCGGGGAGAGGCTTAATAGGGCCTATGGGCGTAATCGGGGTAGGATGCTCAATAGAGCCAAGATCAGGTGTGCCACTTGATACATATGTCGTAATCGTTTGCCTACCTTTACGGGTAGGATTACTCTCACCCCACGGGCTCATGGCAGTCCTAACAGTCATATGTACAGAACTCGGGATAAGGGACCTCACAGTTTCCCTTCCTCTATAAGTGAGTGCAGGTACGCTAGGGGTAGCTCTACCAACCTAGGGAAAGTACCTATCTTGGGATAATATGTCACTCCTATGATCCGTCTTGGTTCTAGTGCCATAACAATACTTATTATCGGATGTCGGGCTAGTACTAAGGTGGTAAGGGGAATCAAATTTCGCAGAGAGAATTCTTCGCATGTGCGGCCAAGCATAAGGATAGATACCAGCACTACGCTCTTTCTCTTCGTTTAACAAAAACTCGTGGCTCGACCTCTTAACCGCTCTTGGACTACAATAACCTTTTGGTATTCGCCCAATTGGTTATATTTGAAGTAGCTTTCTACCTCCTCAAGCCAGTATCTAAAATACTTGGGATCCCCATAACCAGCATAGGTAAAAATATTAGTGTGTAGATAAGTCAGGGGACGATTGGAAGCGTTAATGTCGAAAGCCATTTCAGTGTGAACTAGAGAGGTCACTCGATCTGAATTTTGTGCGAATGCAAAGAAAAGGGTACCTGAATAACTAATTCTAGGAGAAATGGAATTGTTCCCGCCTAATAGCTAGGGTAAAAAAATATATTTTTGGTTTGCTTGCAGGAAAGAATATGAAGATTATTAAACAAATTTTTTTTTGATTTTGCTAAAAAAAATAAAAAAATATGCCGCTATTTGCAGACCTGATGAGTCCATATTTTATACTTAATTTCGGACTCATCTGGGCTCATTTGCATGTCTTTGCACTACCATTCAGCGCCATTAGCACTCCCTTTTGGTTCGCTGCGACATTCTACGTCTTGTGCACGTTATTAGCCTATTTCTGTGCGTGTGTGTATTTCCCTCTTGCTGTGCATTTTATTGATATCCATGACTGCCATGTTCGACAACCCGTCCAGTTTTCCTGCAGGTTCGGGGATCGTGTGGGCGTCCGGGGTAGGACTTTCACCATTTTTTGGCAAAGGAGTCAATGGTCGTGCGTTTTTACCCACGCACGACCATCGACCTCTTTGGCGCACGATCATCGGTCGTGCGCAGTCTTGCCCTCTTTTCGAAAGTTCTGTCCTGCCATATCGCACGATCACCTGCTATACCGCGCACGATCACTGCTCGTGCATTGTCGATCGTGGGCAGTCATGACCTCTTTTGTGCAAGTTCTGCCGCCATATCGCACGGTCAGAGGCCATATCGCGCAGGACCACTGGTCGTGCGCCTGTGATCGTGCGCAGTATTTAATTCTGTTTTCTATAAATAGCGCAGGTCTCGCCCTAATTGAGAGAGCCCGATTTTTCCGCCGTTTTTTGTCCCCGACGAAGGGTTCCGCAATTTCCCTTCATCCTCCACCTTAGGGAGGGGTTCTGAGCAAGCTTTCTCCGCCAAATCAAAGCCGGAGCACCCCCTCGGCCTCCTCCATCATCTCTTGGGCTTATTTCAAGCTTCAACGCCATGGCCATCAAGCAAAGGGAAACTTGCAACTTTCTTCCGCTATCGTGAGACGAAGAAGACGGGCCATTGGAAGGTGGTGACAGCCCTTCTCTACCCCGGATGCAGTTGAGGACCGAGCTTGGGCGCAGATTGACAACCCGACGACTCCGACCGTGAATCCTCAATAAGGCTTCGGATTCGGTCGATCTCTTGCCTTGTTCTTCCTTTATTATTGTTTATGTGCTGTTGTAAACTTCATTTATTGATGATGTGTGTTTATTTGTAAAACGCTTGTGCTAAATCATGTCTATGTGATTTGTATTTTCGTTATTTATTGCTTGAGGTGCGCCATATTCCGTCCACCACCATCCATCCTTGCCGCACTAGCAATTGCTAGTGGCGTGCGTAGCAAAGAGGTGCTTACGACCCTCATTCCGCCGTTCTCTCCACCTCATCCGCTAGCCTACTCGCCCATCCGCCTAGTGATTCGGTGCATAGCGGCCCGACTAGTCTTCATCCCGCCAAGCGAAGCTCTGCATAGCGGCATTGCATAGGAGTAGTTGATAGATTTTTACTTTATTCTCCGCAACCATCAAAACCCCCATTTCATTACCTCCGACCCGAGGACTTCAATCTCAAGTCCTCCTCAAAATTAACTCCACCTTACTGTGTTCCTTGTGAGATCGATACTTGGGAAAACTCGCCCATTTTATATTACTTGTGCGACCGGTTCACTGCTGTGATCTTCTTGCATCAAGTTTTTGGCGTCGTTGCCGGGGAACACAGTCGTGTGAGTTTCTGTAGAGGGAGACGTGATATTATTTTCCTTTTCCATTGTAAATTGCTTGTGTTTTGTTCTATTTCTGTTTAGCTTTCCTTTTTTTTCTTGTTTGTCTAGGCAACTGTAGTAATATATTGTTGGATTTTGTAATTTGCACAATTTATTTTGAATCTGCTATTTCGATACCATGTGGGATATTCTTATGCCCAATGCCGTTGGTGTGGAAATTCCTCCCACGCTAGTCATGAATGCCCTTCGAGAGATATTGAGCATAGACCTCAGCGCACAATGCATGAGATGCTGTATTCGTACAGCCCTTCAAACATTGTGCCCCGAGCTTATGGTCATTCGTCCTCGCCTCATGCACCATTCTCTTATTCCTCTCCGGCCCCACAAGGACCGCAGAGTACTGGGAGAAAGTGTTTGTATTGTCGTAGAACAGATCATGTCCTGAAGGACTGTGCCGAGTACCTCCGTGTTTTGGAGGAGGATGATGAGTCGGACATCCGGATCATCCCGACTCCTACCCTTGGTGGCACACCTTCATCGTCCAGTTATGTATCCCTGCCACCTTCATCTTTTGAAGGGAATGATGTGGATACAACCACCAGATGTGTGGCTGATCTAGGCTTCGACGTGGCTGAGCCCATCTATCCTGTGCATACATCTCCAAGCGTGGAGCCGATTCTTTGTGAAGAACCTGCGCTTGATTTCTATCCAAGCACAGTTCTTCCGCCTTTGGTGCATTCTACATCTGTAACATCCCATTTCCGGCTAGACCCCTAGGAGTCGGTTAGTTGTGACGGAACCCCAGGAAACACATAAAATTGAAATAAAGCGATCAATATTTCGGGTCACGGGTTAGTCACGCCCGTGACCGACCCGTCACGCCCGTGACATGGGCGTGACTACTTCGACGATCGTCGATCTCCACGAGACGATCGTCGAAAGTGCTGTCTGGGCATGTCACGCCCGTGACCAAGATGTCACGCCCGTGACTATGGGCGTGACCCCATCGACGATCGTCGATCGCCGTGAGACGATCG
Organism: Platanthera zijinensis; assembly: GCA_039513925.1. Taxonomy (NCBI): domain Eukaryota; kingdom Viridiplantae; phylum Streptophyta; class Magnoliopsida; order Asparagales; family Orchidaceae; genus Platanthera; species Platanthera zijinensis. The sequence continues at coordinate 190,805,339 of CM077087.1, forward strand.
TTGAACTTGCGGCCCGGGCATGTCACGCCCGTGACATGAGTGTCACGCCCGTGACCTATGGCGTGACCAGCCTTCGACGATCGTCGACCTCAATTCGACGATCGTCGACCTCGAAATTTGCCGTTCAGGCATGTCACGCCCGTGACCTAGAGGTCACGCCCGTGACCTAGGGCGTGACCAGCCTTCGACGATCGTCGATCTCAATTCGACGATCGTCGACCCAAAATCTGCCGTTCGGGCCTGTCACGCCCGTGACCATCCATCGACGATCGTCGATCTCAGTTCGATGATCGTCGAACCCAGAATTGGCTATCCGGGCCTGTCACGCCCGTGACCTATGTGTCACGCCCGTGACATTGGCCGAGACGACGGTTCAGGCCCGAAATTATTCTAACACGCATGGTAATAAATGCTGGTGTGGGAAGTTACACCAGGAGTAACTACCGACCGTTTTCCTTCTATAATTATATAATAAATGAGGAAAAGGTGGTCCAATAGAAAACCGCCAGCTGGACACACCGGTTCAGTTTTCCACCGTTTCTTATCCCTGCATCATAACCGAAGCGTTAAGGGGAGGAGCCTTCATGGCCATTAAGGATTTACCCATTCACCTTCCCACTTCCTGACTTATAAAAGCCCACCTGGTGAAAGAGGAGAAGGTTACATGCTCAAGTAATCGGATCAGACCTTTGTTCTTGCTGTAGGAGAAGTTCAGCAAACGCCACCACCGCGCCATGGCACCCCGACGTTCTTCTCGCCTTCAAACCGCGAACAAGGTCCTCCTCTACTCCTTCTCTTTCATGGGTAGATCTTAGGATTCTTAGAAAGGAGGATCGCGCTCAACGGAGCCGGACCCGTCTCTCGTTTTCATGGAGAAACCATGAAAAAGGTATTTTGAGTTCGCCGGAAACCGTCACCTCCGGCGGCCAAACCACCGCCGACCGATAGCCATCGCCTCAACGGAGGTGGTGGTGGTGGTGGCTGGCCAGGGAAGTGACCGAACGGCCGGCGACGGATCACAGAATGCTTACAGGAAAAAAATGATTTTTCTGTGTCTGGTTTTCGGGTTCATGTAGAAGATGAACAGTAGAAATAATTTTATAATATATAGATTATTATATATTACATATGGAAAAATAGATCATTTGGATATATGTTGAGGCTGCGAAACGAGGCACGTAGAGGCCGTTTTAGGAAAAATGACCAGACACAAAAGTTGTAGCCCTCGGGGTCTACTTTAATTTAAAATTGATTTTATTCAATTTGGGTGAGTGGTTTGAATACAGCACTCATTTTGGTGGGATCAAGACCTAGGCTAACCAGAAATTAAAATGGTTGCCCACGGTTCATAATATGTCCAAATGACTTGAAATTTGGACTGGAGGTCTATAATATGTATATCGAGAGGCTGTCCAAAAATGAGAATTTTTGGAGAACTTTTGCCTAAAGTTTTTGTAAAAATTTAATAAACAATATAAAATTAATTAGGAGATGAAATTAAGTCCAAACTCCCCCAAATTTTGGGTGGTAGTCCCTGGCATCAATATTAAGATCTGTACAAAATTTCAACTCAATTGGTCGAGTTTTGAATAGGGAAGTATCAAGTCCTAGATAGGTCTTGGTGAGGGGTACTTTGGGGAAAAGTACGATTGGAGATGGAGTGGACAAATCTCCTCAAAAGAGGCTGAAGTTGTTGGCCACTGATTTGTTGAGTCTATGTCTACCCTCTTGGGTAACATGGTGTGGCTTAGGGTGGATTTTACCCTAAGAGATTGGCTCAAATCCAACGGGTGGGAGTTTGAGGTTTGTGAAGGACATAGGAGCAAAAGCTCTTGTATGCCCTTGAAAATTTAGAGGAGAGGGGGATGATATGATGAAAACCCTCTGGTTGAAATAGTGAAGGAATTGGAGGTAGTTAGCTACCTCGAAAGTTGAGATGTCGGATTAGGATAAAAATGTAATTTAGTTATTTTAAGCACTAAATCTAATCCAAAAATTGTGAAACTCGGGAGGAGGGAGTTTTAGGATGTTTTAGACTTAAAGTAAATCTTCTGGAATTTTATGATTAATAAATGTTATACTTCATGTGTTAAAGGAATAATTGCCCGATTTATTGTTTCAATTATTTGGAGGTTTTAAACTAATTATAATCAGTTGAAATTCTGGATTTAGATCTTGTTTAGTAGCACAATGATCCCTGGATATTTATAGAATTTTATGTTGAGTAAATCTAGTACCTTATTCACAGATGATAGAAAGGGCTTTTATGTTTAAAAATTAATTATGGACAAATTACTTACTGGAAAATTATGAAACTTGGCCAGTGCTAATTTTAGGCCTTTATCTGCATGTCATGAATTATTTATAATTTTTGGAAGAATATTTTCTGTACTTGCTTCATAAACAATAGAAGTTATAGATTATTTCTAAAATAGCTTTCATGCCATTTTGATGATAGAAAAATTATGATACTTAGGATTTAACTTATTGAGATAACCTAGTATTTATCATAAATTTACTGGACATCGTGAATGACAACTTAGGGTAGTTCATGTTCAAACCCGTAGTCCTTGGGATTTTCGAGGAATTTAATTAAATGCCAAATAAATTAGGAAAATTTCCATTTTCTGGATTTAGGTCATTTATGTCATGGTAAGTCTCCAGTAAATAATTTAGGGCATTTGGATGAGTAATGGATCATTTCATAACCGGTTCGACATGTAGCCTAGGTCGGTCTGCATATAGTAAATTGTGAAATGCAATAGGACATGATCTGAGGAAGATATAAAGAGTAGTGAGTAGTGGTGATAGTTAGAGTTAAGAGGTGCTCGGGTTTGGCGAAAGATCGCTTTTCCCGAAGAGTGGAAGGTTTAAAAATCACCCTAGGACAGTCTATTGTAATATGAGAAGGGAATCGGGCTAAGGGAAATAAACCAATAACAATAAGTGCCTTGCGAAAGGGAACTTCGGGCCGTAATGCCGCCATCTTGGTTCCTAGTGCCCCTTGAGAGCCCTTCACGGGGTATACCGGGGGCAGTCCTGGGCTAACGTAAACTGTAATAATAAACTGGCAAGAGTAACTTAGTAACTAGGATTGCACTTTTCACAAACACTGTTGGCACAGGAAGATTGATGAGAGCTTCATCTCGGGTGAGTTGGAAACGGACGTTTGGGTCCGGGGAGCTTCGGCTCGGTTGGTTAAGAGACGGACGGGATGGTCCGGGGAGCTTCGGCTCGGTTAGTTGGAGACGGACGTTTAGTCCGGGGAGCTTCGGCTCGGTTTGTGTGTTTACGATTAAACTTGCATGTGCATAAAATAGGAAATGTTAAGGTGGTGGGTCTTTCGATATCGGGGAGTTCGATTGCACCGACACCGATATCGTTGACTCGGCGAGGTGGTTAGCACTTCGCCAACAGAAGTCCGGTGCGCCAGCCGGCAAGAGTACGCAGGCGTCCGCTTAGTGCACCAAGCGTTGAGGCGTATGATAGGTCAGACCCGTGGTGCTTTTACTGGTTTTGAGGTGGGCGAGGCCCAACCCACCGCTTCCGTCTGCCACTACGGAGGTATCCTGGGAGGTAACGGCTCCGAAAGGGGGAACTAAAGGTCTGTGTGCACAGAGTCGGGTGTGTGCGTTGCACTTGCATGTTTCATCATACCCACTAGCATGTCATAGCATAATCGATTCATTTAACCCTGACTCCTAAAGTATAAGTGGTATGGGACGCTTATACGTTAGGACCTGCAAAACGACCCCTTGGTCTATAAGCTTGTGTGGGCAAGTTTATAAATCAAAGGTTAATTTCAATATATAACAACCATTGCTGTTTGATAACCGACACCCCAACGTATAAGTGGTATGGGACACTCTATACGATGGGAGCCTTGCAAAAGACCCCTTTTGCTTATGTGTTCTCGCATAAGTGAAGGTTTAAATTCATATAATTGCGTTTCTTACTGCTAGACCTATTATAACAATTTATTTACTGCTCACCTAACACAACTTGCTAGATTAGTTTCCGCTGCCATCTGTTTCATGTTTAATCTCTACCTTCATGTCCTTCCCTTTCTTCCTCTCCGCTCGGTACCTAGGAGCCATGAGGGAAGGGGTAGGGGATGATAGGGCTTAGTCTTTATGACTAACGGTTTTCGAACCGCATCATTTAGGGGATCGTGGAGCCCAGCATGGAGGAGCAGCCCCAGAGATCGGTGCGCCTAGAGATGGGGCAGTCTAGCTCCGGAGTTCACACAGCCGGGACCGTGAGTCTCGACCTCGAGTAGTTTCTGTTTTCGCTTCCGCATGAGAGACTTGTAGTGAGGACTCTGATGTACAGGGCTTATGCCCTTATTTCTAGTTTTACATTATGCTGCACTCTGATGTTTCTGTGGACACTCCCTTCGTGGAGCTTTATTATATATATGTGATTTTACTATTATGGATTGCATTGCTCTTACTGTTATAATTATGCTACTTTTCTGTGATCGAAATGGCCGGCGGAATCGGCGCCTTGTGGTGATGACCCTTCAGGACGTGAAGGTGTCACCGCAAAGCGGCGATTCTGGGCCTAAGACCCCGGTGGTTGAAAAAGAAAAAAAACGGGGTCTTACAACATCATTCGTTTCTTACGACATTTTCGATGATGCAACCCAAGTTGTGGCTTGTGCTACATGGATTGTATCCACTCCCATGGAGGAGGACAACCTTCCTGGCATCGAGGATTCTCCCTCGATACCAAGGGAGGAAGTCCAAGTCTTGGTGGAGACCTCTATGGATCCGGACGAGTCTTGTAGCATTGTCGATAATGCCGACAATATTTTTCTACCTCAGCCTTTGGGGAGTGAGACCGGGACCACTCCCCCGATTATTTCCATATGTTCTTCGTCTCCTTTATTCCTTGATCCCCCTTCTTTATCTGAGCCTGTGCAGGTGGAATCTCCACGGGTATGTGAGGTTGTCGATGTGCCTGGCATTTTTGCCGTTGTCGTCGCTTCCTACGAACCTGTGATGGACGATACCTTGCTAGGTAAGGATTTGTTTTGTGGTGAGTTGAGTGAGGGCCAGTGCTCCTCCTCATCTTACTTCCTATTTCCTCTACCTGTGCGTCGCAGGTATTATTATTCTGGTAGAGGGGTAACTGTTCTATCACCGTATCGGTACCCGTTACCGACACGGATATTAGGACAGTTGCCTATGCACTTTTCTTTTCATAGGCCCATTAGCTAGAACAGTATAGAATTTAATAAGTCGTGCTGGGATGACAGTAACCCCAGTAGTTATCTTATATTTTCTGCATTTTCTTTCTTTTTGTATATTTTTCTTTTGTTTTTGCGGAGCTTACCCCTGTAGGTATTCATGGAAACTACGCATTGGCGGGGTTGTGATTCTTCGTTTGGCGGGCCTGCTGTTACTTTCCACGCGTCTTCTGGTATGCTCACTAGCTGAGCATTGGGTAACCTCTTCCCTTAGCCCTTTATGATTTTAATTTCAATATCTTATGATGTGTTGTTTAGTCTGAGTCTGGGGGAGAGCTATTACTTGTTACCTTTTGCATGTGCACATATCATGTGCATACTAGAAGCTTTGGTAGTTTTATTTTATTTAGTTCATTACTTTGCACTCCACTAAACCCACATGAGCGCGTGCTTAGCTGTTAGCGTGCCGCGAGTTAAACTCATTTCTTTTGTTTGATTTGGAAAAATTATTGTGCTAGTTTAGGATTGCATGATAGAGTAAAATGTTGGCCTTGCTGTGTTCCTAGTCAATTGCTCTCGTTTTGTGTAGAAATTTGTGTAGAATTAATTTTTCTGTATGCTTATAGTTTTATATTTTTCTATTTGCGTAAATATTTCTTATTCTACTCAAAAGTTGGTGAATCCAGTGTGAATCAAACGGTAGTGTAGGAATGTGTGTATCCGTCACTAGACTTGTTTTGCTTGAGCCGGGGGAAGGATTATCTTTCTCGGTGGCTAAGAACTTGCCCCAAGCTACTCTCGAAGCATTGGTACATTGTTTTCCTAGCGTGAGCGTGATGTAGGCCATCATTTTGGCCCGATTGAGCTTTGTACCATTCCGAACGTCTTATCCTCGCTAAGCCCCGTTGTGCCTACCCTTCTTTTGATTCAGCTCCACCATTAATTCACCAAAGCCTCATAGCCGATCCTAGTCACACACCCAAGTCGAGCTTTAGTATTTTATATTTTCATGTTGGGTTGTGATCTGGTGTTATTATTTGTGAAAATGTGGAAGTGCTTCCAAGTTATATCTGCTGAAATTATGAAAATAAAAGGATAAAAAAAGAAAAGAAAATGATTTTAAAAAAAAGTGAAAATGAAAAGTGAAAGGAAAAAAGCTTGATTGAAAATCTTGTTGAAAATGATTTTGATTTGGAGTAGGCGGTGCATACACCCATGTTGCAAAAGTTAAGTCTGGGGGTGTGGTGCACTCGAACGTCTTATGGCTTGCCGAGGGATTCTTTTAGGCTAGCTCATTTGGGTTAGGTGCATAGCCTTTCTGTTTATCTTTGTTTACCTCACCGTAACCCAAGCCCTGTGATTATCCTAAAGTCCTACGGATTCACGCTTGAGTCGAACTAGTGTCGTGGAGAGAGTGTGAACGGGCAAGCGTATGGTCCCCGACATTGGTGGATTCCCTTGGAGGTGATCCTGAGCCCCGATCTTTGGCAAAGCTCACCTTAGTGGCCAGTCTACTTTCTTCCTATGCGTGACAGGATGATTCACCGTGATTCTATTTTTGAATAATAATAACTTGTTGATACACATTGTGGAAAATATAAACTATTTTGCATACTTAGAAATTTCTTCTATTGTATTTTTATGCACGCGGGCATGCGACTTCGCATGGTACTCTGTTCTGCAATTTCTTTGTTAGCTAGTTCTTTTTCCTTGTCTGCATAGGTTGTGTTTGCTCGGGACGCGCAAACAGTTAAGTCTAGGGGTGTGATGAGTCCATATTATATACTTAATTTCGGACTCATCTGGGCCCATTTGCATGTCTTTGCACTACCATTCAGTGCCATTAGCACTCCCTTTCGGTTCGCTGCGACATTCCACGTCTTGTGCACTTTATTAGCCTATTTCTGTGCGTGTGTGTATTTCCCTCTTGCTGTGCATTTTATTGATATCCGTGACAGCCATGTTCGACAACCCGTCCAGTTTTCCTGCAGGTTCGGGGATTGTGTGGGCGTCCGGGGAAGGACTTTCACCATTTTTTGGCAAAGGAGTCAATGGTCGTGCGTTTTTACCCACGCACGACCATCGACCTCTTTGGCGCACGATCATCGGTCGTGCGCAGTCTTGCCCTCTTTTCGAAGGTTCTGTCCTGCCATATCGCACGATCACCTGGTATACCGCGCACGATCACTGCTCGTACGTTGTCGATCGTGCTGTAACACCCCAAATTGTTGTAGGAGCGACGGGGATCGAATTTGGCCAAGACAAGTTTTTGGTGCAGGTGACACGGGCCCCGACACGGGCGTGTCGGAGGCTGTGTCGAGCGTGTCGAGCTCGGGCCGTGTAGTCGACCAGTTCAGGTCGACGATGGTCGTGTGGTGGAACACGGCCTAGGACACGGGCGTGTCCCAGGCCGTGTCACACCTGTGCTGTGCGGTTGGGTATACGGGTAATGACACGGGCACGAACACGGGCGTGTCTAGTTGGACACGGGCGTGTCTGATGCCGTATCACCAAGCCGTGTACCTCTCTGACTGCGAAGTGTTGAGAAATTGCACACGGGGGGCGTGACACGGGTCCCGACACGGGCGTGTCACAGGCGACACGGGCGTGTCGGAGGCCGTGTCACATGCCATATTGCTGGTTTTCAATTTTGGTGGAGACGGCGAATGAGCTACACGGCCAGGCACACGGCCGTGTGTGAACCCGTGTTTGTCCCAGTTATTGGGATTTTAGATCTAATCCTGGCCGTTCGTTTCCTTGGCTTTGGATCCGATGGTGGGGGCTGCTCCTGGGTGGTTTTAGCCGGGAATAGGGTTTTAAAACCCTTATTTTCACTTGGGCACTCTGTCTCTAAATCCTAGAGAGAAGGGAGAGCTTGGAGGAGGAAGAAGGAGGTCAACTCCGGCAACCGGTGGAGATTCAGAGCTCCGTTTCGCGAGCGGAGTTCAGATCCGTGAAGGTGGGAACGTTGCGGTGGTTTTCAACCGAGCAAATCTTCTCCATGGCTAGGAAGAGGGGACGGAAGGTAACGACGCTTCTCCTCTCGGTTTTTTTAGGATTTAGGATGCATGAATAGCATCCCCTTCCTTTCATATTTTGAGCACCGAATCTCTCAAATGATAGGGATTCGTGTAGCCTAGGTTTAAGAGGACCTCCGGGTTGAGTATGCTCATCCCGGCATGCTTTGCATTAGAGATCCGCTCCGTTAGCGGATTAGGCATTGTGGGTGAAGCCGTGGTCGCGATTGTTGGTCCGACCCGGTGATGTTGCATAGCGAGTTTTGGGGTTTCGATAGAAATCCGCAGTGGCAATACGTCATTGTATGTATGCGTTTTCCCCCTCATATTTGAGTGAGTACTCATAGTCGGAACCGGACGAGGTTAGCTCCGCTTTGTGCGGTAGATGGTTTCCTTGGAGCACGGGAAAGACACGGTGCGAGTGGCGATTGGGGTGGGGAAACCTTTGTTTGTGCTGTGCTAAGGCGCGGCTATGTCTCCGTGGTCGACTGGCTACCCCGTGGCGCGCAAGTCATGTGGGGGAAGTGTCCCGGCGAGACTAGCCCCTTCTGTGGACTGACGAGAATGTCGAGCGGAGGACAAGCCCGGGCAATGTGGCCATGAGCGGGTGGGGTCCAGTAAGGCTTCTTAGAATCGGTCAGTGTGAAACAGAACCCTGACGTGCGAAGTCAGAATGTGCGGGCAAGCCCCGGGGTATATGACCCTTGTGCGGGTAGGGCCTTTGCAAGGTTTCGTGTGACAGCGTGTGTGCCGTTAGGGACATGGTGGTTCCCTTGTGTTTGCGGCTTTAAGCCAATGGGGAAACGGAAGTACCCAGTGTTTGATGTTGTGCTAGATGCATACGAACTAGGGTGCCTTGGGTGAAACCCGGGTTGCATTCATGCTGCATAGTAGACCCTTTCACCTCGTACAAAACATAGAGAACATGTATGCTGTATGAGACATCCAAGCCTGTTTTACCGCTTTAAAATATATTTGCTCTTTTTGTATACGAAGTGCTAACTTGCAGGTGGAGTGGTACCCCGGGGTCCGTTCGGGACGACCGTTAGGAGATGTGGTTGTTACACAGTAGAGGTCAGCCTTTGCTGACCCACGTTACTTCAAATCCTTACAGGGCAAGGATCGCATGCAGGAGCTAGCGCGCCGGGCGAAAAGCCCTAAGCCTCATGAAGTGTTGTCGTGCTTGGTTTCTCCTTTTATGTTTGCTACTTTTGTTATGTTTATGTCCGGCTTGCATGCCGAGGTAGCCTAGGAGTGCTTGGCACATTGATATGTTTTGGACTATTATTGTGTAAGGCCTTAAGGCCATTTGATACTCTATCGTTAGTGGATAACTTCTGTCGGTTTGTTCTGTTTCCGCTGTGTTTGTCTGGAGTTTTGAGATTGGGTAGTTTTCATATCATCTTTTAATACTAAAGCTGTGGCGTCCATATGTTGTGGGGCCCCGGCTGAACCCATATTATATTGTCTTTACAGGGGAGGTGTTACAATTTGGTATCAGAGGGAGGTTCGCGTTCCAACGAGAAGTTTCGCGGTCGAAAGTATAAGTCGAGTCGCGTATAAGAAGTTATCTACATAGGAGTATCGCAGGACCATGAGTGTCCTGGTGTTCGAGTCTTGCGATTAGAGACTGATTTGTGTTTTCTTGCTTGTGTTTAGAGTGCAAGCAACGAGGCTGGGACCTCGGGGCCAAGAGAAGAGCTCTCGGCAAGTAGTGCGACTGCGCAAGGTCCGCTAGGGATGGGGGTCACACCGGCCGACTTCTATCGTATGCTTGCAGAAGCGATGGTGGCGGCCCAAGCTGCAGCGACAGCACAGGTAGCAGCTCCCGTTGCTCAGGTAGCAACTCCTGCTATCCCGGATACGGCGGCGACCGTGCAAGTTGAGGAAGCCAGGCGGGCAGAGCCGCAGGCCGAGAGAGTGGTTGTCGGGCATGGGGACCGACAAATGAAGTACTTTCTGAGTTTCCACCCTCCCACCTTCAAGGGAACCGGCACACCTACAGATGCAGAGGATTGGTGGGCTAGAATTCAGGAGCTTCTGAGGGCGGCAGAGGTGCCAGATGAGAAAAAGGCAGAGTTCACAGCCTTTATGTTGGAGGGAGATGCCAAGTTATGGTGGGTGAGCCACAGTGGCCGGGAGTTTCTAGGACGCACACTGTCCATCGAGGAGTTTGGGAATGCCTTCCTGAAGAAGTACATACCCGCCTCAACGAGGTTAGTGTTGCGCGCTAGGGTTCGAAGAAAATAAACGCAACCGAACTAGCAACCCGATGAGGCAAGTATACTTATCGAATTGTAGCAAGGGGACACAAGTGTCGTATTGAAATCCGGGAACTGTTGGCTAAGCTTACTCACACGAACGCTATTATCTTATCGACGGAAAAACTAGGGTTTTAGAAAATCTAAGAGCAATGGAGAAATTAAAGCAAACTAGAAAGAGAACTACCGCAATTAAGTTACGTTATTAAGAAAAGAACTATGCTAGAAAGGAAACTACTGCAGTTAATTAAAGAGCACAAGATAGGAGATTACTACTAAAGGAAGAAAATATGAAATGGAAATGCACCCGATCGAGATTCACCTCGGCTAAAGACGATTAAGAAAATGCGATAAAAATCTAAACTTAATAGGATAAGGGTCCTTGACCGTGGAGGTTCCTAAAGCTTGAACACGCTTCTCTCGAAGTCGTGCCCAACTGAGTTTAGGAAGGTCCGACCGACTCTCGTCTAAATCGGAGGCCTAAAACTCGCTTTACGCGGTGAACCCCACTATTGGATTTTACTCCAATCCGGGAGATTTGGACGTCTGCCTCTCTCGAGGGGTGCGTACAACTCCCTTTACTCTTGAATGCTCACTTCATTCTTTCGGCCTCTCGGCTAGCCCAGAATGAAAGCAAAGGCGGAGAGTATATATCGAAAATATACCCCCAACCCATGATTAATCAAGAGTAATTCAAGGCCCTAACCTAAAAAGAAAAGATTGATTAAAACATCATAACATAATCGCTCTAACCTCGGATCATCAAGATCGAGTACAAGGAGGATTAGTTAATCATAATGGAGTGGAGGGGGGAGATGAGTAGAAAAACATAAGAAGAACACAAGCTAAGGGAAGAACAATTTTATTAATGAAAAAGGGCAAGTTACACTAATGAAAATAAAATTACAAGTGCATGAAAATTAAACCCTATTCTAGCCCTACATTAAGCACTAAGCAAGAAGAAAATTACAATAAAAGCTAGCACAAACTAAGATTAAACTAGGGTTAACCAAAAAGTACAAAGAGAGGGGGAGAGAGAGAGAGAAAGCATGAAAAAGGATCAAGAAACAAAGGGGCAGCACCTCCCCCACTCAACCAAAGCTTGCTGAAATGGGGAGGAAGGGGGCTCAATTTATAGAAAATTTCTCGGGTTGGTCACGCCCTCCGACACGCCCTAGGGGGGGCGTGTCAGGGGGCGTGATAGGTACGGATTTGACCTCGGGCTCTGGATTCTGGCGGGAGGGATGATTACTTCGGTACGTCGGTGGTCACGCCCTAGGTCACGCCCGTGACAGGAGGGCGTGACAGGCATGTCATGTCCAAATCATTGGTCGGAAATCTGTCAGTCGCCGAAAAAGGAAGGTGTCACGCCCATGTCACGGGCGTGACATGGGGCGTGACAGTACTATTTGCGTGCTGAGGCGGAAGGGCATTTAATGCGGCGGCAGCTTTGTGGCAGAGGGCGACATGCCCCTGGTCACGCCTTGTGACACGCCCGGGGAGGGCATGTCAGGGGGGCGTGACAGCGGGTTTGGCCGTTTTCTGTCCCTTCCAGCATGTGTCCTCGGGATCGGGTGACACGCCCTAGGTCACGCCCAGGGAGGGCGTGACAGGGGGCGTGACAGGCCATTTTGGCAATTTTTCTGAAAACCTGCAAAAAGACAGGAAAAAGTTAGTGGCAATAAAATTTACATAAAAAGGATAAAAATAAACTAATAATATACATAATTTGTACAATATAAAATATAAAATACGATAATAGTTTAGGCTACAAAACGTATTATCAAATTCCCCCAAGCTTAAGCTTTGCTTGTCCCCAAGCAAAAATATAAAAACTAGATATTTATAAAAAGGACTAATCAAAAAGTTCTAATTATGCCTACACAAGTACTATGCGAAATTCTAAGTAGGGAAAAGATGAAATGTAAGTCTAAAACAATTATTTAGGTATGGTAAAACTTTTAAAAACTTTACTTAATAAAAACAAATCATCCAAAATTTTAGCGAGATTTTTTAAATGGACTTAAGTAAAGCAACGAAAATGAAAAACACGCATTGAGTTGTTACTAGATCCAAGCAACGCATTATAATTATATCAATTTAATTATCAAAAATCTAGGTTTAAATCTAAAACTAAAACTGATTTACTTTTTTTCTTTTCTTAGTTGTTAAATAAAAATCAAAAAGCGCGAATCAAAAGGACTTAAATAGGACAGAAACGTTTGGTTTAGGAAAATGATTAGGAGTGGGATTCAAAGATAAACGTGAAGGTTTAAAATCACACTAAACCAAAGCAAAGAGTTTCAAAAACTTTCATAAAAATATATACACATTTTTTTTTCTCTTTTTTTTTTCAAAACAAAGGCCATAAATATTTTTATTTTCCTTTTTTGAGTTGGCCAAACAAAAATAAACATCACTTTCGAACATACTTCTTTTTTTTTCTTTTTTTTTTAAATCTTTTTCCCGTAAAAATCACAAAATACCCTATCAAAATTGTCACAATAATTTATGAAACTCAAAAAGGCTAGTGTGATTCGATAGGTTGGAAATTTTTGGCTTTGGTGAAACTGAAATGAAGGGAGGAGCTATCAAATGAAATCGGAAAAAGGCTCAAAAATAGCTAACTAGTGGTAAAAGTTTTTTAGGTTGGCAGGAAAGCTCAAACGAAAACAAAAATGGCCTAAATCATTTTCACGCTTTTGAATTTATTTAAAACAAAGGTTTGAAAAATTTTCAAAAAGCGAGTCCTAGATAATAAAAGAAGATTGATGAAATTAACTTGAAAATAGAAATAATAGGTGACTTGGATCGTTCACATCTACTACGTTATTCAAAAGTTGACTTTACAAAAATTATTCAAAACGAAAAAGAAAATAGTGGATGATGAATTTTTGAGAAAGTAAAGGAAATAAAAAACAAAAAACCATAATAGAAATGCGAGTTTTAGAAAAATATTTCACCTTAACATGCTACCGCGAATTAGAAACACAGCATGGCCAACATTTTACTTGTGAAACATAATTAAAAAGAACGATTAGAAATATTATAATTAACTAAGTTGTTTATAGAAGATTTTGAGTAAAACAAAACTAAAAACTAAGGGTACTATTGAAATACCAAAATGTCTAAACTATTCAAAAGCACATATATATTTTTTAATTTAATTTTGTGGAATATTCTCTTTTTTGGATTTTGGAATTTTAAGATATTCATTTTTTTTTTGAAAATATTTACAATATATACAAAAAGAAGATTATTTACACTACGCAAAAATGAAGGAGGAAATCCTCCCCCAAGCTTAAAACAGACATTGTCCTCGATGTCTAAAGAAGGGGATTGGAGAAGGAGAGAAAAATAATGTACAGAATTGAAAGACAGAATTGAAATACAGGTACTTCCCCGGATTTATTTGCTGCGAAAGCTGAGTGATGCCGCTCCTCCGAATGTCTTCTTTGGACTTCGTGATGGATTCAGCAATATTGGAGCAGGCGATCGCAGAAGCTTCAGCTTGTCGAAGCCGTCCGAGGCAAAAATTGTAAAATAAAGAAAACAGAAAAAGATAACTTGGGTTGCCTCCCAAGAGCGCCCTTTGGTTAAAGCGTCGTTGAGCTCGACGCATCAAAAAAATAATATTGTCCAAAAATATTGTTGTCCCGAAATAAAATTGTTTTTAGCAAAAAAAAAATTAAAAGTTTCAGATTAGAGTTCGTGAAGCAGAAATTTTATAATGTTTGGACTGACATCATCATCACCAGAAAAATAGAGTTTAAGACGCTGACCATTTACTTTGAAATTACCCTTATCTGGGTGAGAAATTAAAACAGTTCCATAAGGAAATACTTCTAACACAGAAAACGGGCCAGACCAGCGAGATTTTAATTTGCCCGGAAATAAACGTAAAAGAGAATTATATAAAAGGACTTGGTCGCCCGGCTTAAAGTTTTTAGGGTGCCTTAAGTGTTTATCGTGTAAACGCTTCGTCCGCTCTTTATAAAGTTTATTATTTTCATAAGCATAAGAGCGCCACTCGTCGAGTTCATTTTGTTGAAATTTTCGAAGGTCACCGACTGAGTGGGGGTCGAAGTTTAAAAATTTTAAGGCCCAAAAGGCGCGGTGTTCTAACTCGACGGGCAGATGGCACGATTTTCCATAGACCAGCCGATACGGCGTACATCCGAGGGCGGTTTTGTACGCTGTTCGGTAGGCCCATAAGGCATCGTCAAGTTTGGCTGACCAGTCTTTTCTAGAAGTTGAAACAGTCTTTTCTAATATTCTTTTTATTTCTCTATTAACTACTTCGACTTGACCGTTAGTTTGGGGGTGGTAGGCAGTGGATAGTTTATGTGTAACGCCGTATTTAGTGAGGATTTTTGAAAATTGCGCGTTACAGAAATGGGAACCCCTATCGCTAACGATTGCGCGAGGCGTACCGAATCTAGAAAATAATTTTTTTAAAAACGTGACTACAACTCGGGAGTCGTTCGTAGGAAGAGCTTGGGCCTCAGCCCATCGTGAAACATAATCAACAGCAACTAAAATATATTTGTTTCCGAAGCTAGAAGGAAGGGGGCCAACAAAATAAATTCCCCAGAGGTCGAAAATTTCGCACTCTAAGAAATAATTTTGCGGCATTTCATTTTTATTAGAAATATTGTCCGACCATTGGCAACTATCATACCTGCTCACAAGGGCTTGCGCGTCTTTAAACAGGCTA
This sequence comes from Platanthera zijinensis, assembly GCA_039513925.1. Lineage (NCBI taxonomy): Eukaryota > Viridiplantae > Streptophyta > Magnoliopsida > Asparagales > Orchidaceae > Platanthera > Platanthera zijinensis. Next base: position 190,820,525 of record CM077087.1, read on the forward strand.
GGCCAGTAAAAACCCGCGCAAAGCACCTTATGAGCGGTGCGAGCAGCTTGATAGTGCCCACCTGTCGGACCTTCATGCAAATGTTTTAGAATATCAATTCCTTCATCAAAAGAAACACATCTCCTTATCACTTGATCCGCACAAATTTTGAAAAGATGCGGGTCTTCCCAGAAGTAGTTCTTCAGCTCAGAAAAGAATTTCTTCTTTTGCTGAGAGGAGAACTCTTTTGGGAGCACCCGGGCCACTAGATAGTTGGCGATGTGCACGAACCAACGAGAAGTAGATGTATTAACTAAAAGCAGCTTCTCATCAGGGAAATAGTCATTAAAAGATTTTTCATTTAATTTTTCTATAAAGGGGTTATCTAATCTTGATAAATGGTCGGCGGCCAAGTTCTCGGCTCCTCGCTTATCACGGATCTCTAAGTCAAACTCCTGGAGGAGTAAGACCCAGCGAATCAAGCGAGGCTTGGCATCCGTTTTGGCAAGAAGGTACTTGAGGGCCGAGTGGTCCGTAAAAACAATTATTTTTGAAAGTGTAATGTAAGGGCGAAATTTATCAAACGCAAATACTACAGCTAAGAGCTCCTTCTCGGTTGTGGTGTAATTTTCTTGTGCAGATGTGAGGGTTTTACTAGCGTAATAGATGGGGTGGAAGTTCTTAGATATGCGTTGACCTAATACGGCCCCCACCGCAAAACTACTCGCATCGCACATAATCTCGAAAGGAAGGTCCCACACCGGAGCTATCATAATTGGCGCGTTAATTAACTTTTCTTTAATTAATTCAAAGGCAGAAATACAAGAGTCATCAAAAATGAATGGAGCGTCTTTTTCTAAGAGATGGGTGAGGGGCTTAGTGATCTTGGAGAAGTCCTTTATAAAACGACGATAAAAACCAGCGTGGCCTAGGAAACTTCTTATAGCTTTTATGTTTGTAGGTGGCGGCAACTTCTCAATAACTTCTATCTTGGCAACGTCTACCTCAATACCTTTAGCAGAAATTTTATGACCCAAAACTAACCCTTCTCTCACCATAAAATGGCATTTTTCCCAATTTAGGGCAAGGTTAGTTTCTTCGCATCGTTCTAAGACTTTTTCGAGGTTTTCTAAACATCTATCGAAGGAGTCGCCGAACACGGAGAAATCGTCCATGAATACCTCCATAATGCTTTCTACGTACTTGTCAAATATTGCGAGCATACATTGTTGGAATGTAGCCAGCGCATTGCATAATCCAAATGGCATTCTTCGGTACGCGAAGGTGCCGAAGGGACAAGTAAACGTAGTTTTCTCTTGGTCCTCGGGAGAGATGGGTATTTGAAAGTACCCCGAGAGGCCATCGAGAAAACAATAAAAGCTATGGCCGGAGAGACGTTCTAAAATCTGGTCGATAAACGGTAGAGGAAAGTGGTCCTTACGGGTGGCGACATTTAACTTACGGTAATCTATGCACATACGCCAACCCGTCACCGTCCGTGTCGGGATTAATTCATTATTCTCATTACTAACTACGGTTATCCCTCCCTTTTTTGGAACTACCTGAACGGGGCTAACCCACTTACTGTCCGATATAGGGTAGATAATTCCTGCGTCTAATAGTTTCATAACCTCGCCCTTAACTACTTCTTTCATATTCGGGTTTATACGGCGCTGAGGTTGGATAGAGTTACGCGAATTATCTTCCATTAAAATTTTATGTGTACAGAAAGATGGGCTTATGCCCTTGATATCAGAAATTTGCCAAGCAATAGCCCGTCGATGCTTACGTAGAACTAGAAGAAGTTTATCGTTCTGCGTATCCGTGAGGTAGGCCGAAACGATAACTGGTAACTTAGAGTCTTTTTCTAAGAAAGCATACTTAAGGTGTTCGGGAAGTTCTTTAAGTTCTAGGGTAGGGGGTTCTTCATAAGAGGATTTTGAGATTCTTTCTTTTTCAAAAATAATATCTTCATAAATTTTTTATAAGGAACGTAATAAGGGGTGGGGCTAGCAGCCAAGACGGCTTCTTGTACAGATTCAGTGGTAAGAAAAGAGGAAGAACAAAAATCAGAAAATTCTTTTTCAAACTCAGAAAGACAATAAGAAGATTCATCACTTCCTTGCAGTTATTCTGTTGTAAGAGAAGAGGAGCAAAAAGTAGAAAATTCTTTTTCAAAGTCGGAGAGGCAGTAGGAAGAATCATCACTCACGGCGTCTACGAAAAAACATGAGTCATCGTTCGCTAAGGTGTTCTTCATCGAAGGGGTGATAGGAAATGTGACTTCGTCGTCGCCTACTCGAAGAAAGAGCTTACCATTGCTTACGTCAATGATGGCTCGGGAGGTGGCGAGGAAGGGTCGGCCAAGGATCAGGGGAACCTCGACGTCTTATTCGATGTCCAAAATGACAAAGTCCACCGGGAAGATGAACTTGTCGACTTTCACTAGAACGTCCTCCACTATTCCTAATGGGTACTTGACGGATCTATCGGCTAGCTGGATACTCATACGCGTGGGGTTAAGGCTACCAATCCCTAACTTTTTGAACAACGAAAAGGGCATCAGGTTTATACTTGCGCCTAAGTCGGCTAACGCGTGTTTAACAAAGAGATCATCGAAGACACACGGGATAGAGAAACTACCCGGGTCACTGATTTTCTTCGGCAAACCGTTTGTTAAAACGGCGGAGCACTCGGCGTTTAGCGTGACGTGCGAAAGATTCTCTAACTTCTTCTTGTTTGTGAGGAGGTCTTTAAGATATTTGGCGTATTTCGGCATTTGCGAAATAGCCTCGTGGAAGGGAAGATTAATGTGGATTTGTTTGAAGATTTCTAAGAAGCGGGAGTACTGATCATCTTGACGTTGTCTATTAAGTTCAGAGGGGTATGGAGGAGTTGAATTATTTTTGAAGATGGGTGGTGGAGTGAGATTATTTTCTAAAGTGGGGGTGATTACTTCTTCAGCAGAGGGTGGAAGCGGAGCAGAGCTTTGATTTTTAAAAGCGGGAGAGGAGCTTTGATTTTTAAAAGCAGGAGCGGAGCTTTGATTTTTAAAAGCGGAAGCGGAGCTTTGATTTTTAAAAGCAGGAGCGGAGCTTGCCTCGGGCTCTTCACTTACCATACCGGAGACTTGCTTCCCACTCTGAAGAGTTATAGCTTTCGCTTGCTCTCTCGGGTTGGGTTCGGTATTGGAAGGAAGAGACCTTGCGGGTCGCTCAGAAATTATTTTCGCGAGCTGTCCTACCTGATTTTCTAAACTTTTTACGCTTCCGGTTAAAGTTCTTATGGTAGCGTCATTTGTGGTGATATATTTAGAAAGTAATTCCTCCAAGCTTGGAGGTTTTGGGTAATTTTGAAGAGGTAGTGGTGGTGGTGGTGCAGAAAAATCATTTTGCGGGAGTGGGCGCATCGCATTCGATGGATTACTCCATGAAAAGTTCGGGTGATTTCTTAAAGCGGGTTTATAACTATTCGGAAAATTAAAACCAGGCGGATGAAAATTCGCAGCAGAAAAATTATTAAAAGCAGTTCTAGGCAAATTATTAACATAATCTAAATGTTCTGGAGTAGGGGTTGCAGATTCCCATACCTGAGGGGCGGAGGCAGCAGTCATCTCCGTTATTTTTTTGCTTAGGATTTCTACTTGCAGAGCAAGCTGGGAGACGTTGTCCACTTCATAGATACCTGCAGGCTTGTTCGGGCGGGACCTAGGCACATTCCACTGATAAGTGTTCATGGCCATATCCTCAAAAAGCTCAAGAGCGGCTTCCGGGGTCTTATGATTTAAAGTACCGCCAGAAGCTGCGTCTATCATTTGCTTCGTGCTTTGATTTAGCCCGTTATAAAACGTCTGCACTTGTAACCATACAGGCAGCGCGTGATGTGGGCATCATCTTAATAATTCTTTAAATCTCTCCCAGGTTTCGTAAAGGGTTTCAGAGTCTATTTGTCCGAAGGCAGAGATGTCGTTCCTAAGTTTTGCAGTTTTAGCTGGCGGAAAATACTTCGCCAAAATTTTTTCAGTTAATTCATTCCAAGTGGTTATGCTATTTTTCGGAAGTGTGTTATGCCACTGCTTAGCTTTAGTTCTTAGAGAGAAGGGGAAGAGTCTTAGCCTGATCGCATCATTTGTGACACCATTTATCTTGAAGGTGTCACAAATTTCAAGAAAGCTAGCTATATGTGCGTTCGGATCTTCATCTTGAAGTCCGTCAAATTGCACATATTGCTGCACCATTTGAATTATGCTAGGCTTTAGTTCAAAGTTATTATTTGCTATAGTAGGACGGACTATACTCGATTCTGTTCCCTCGAGGTTCGGTCATGCATAATAGGACATAGTCCTTTGCACGGCCTCATCTACGTTGGGTTCTTCCATTCTTAAAGTATTAAATGACTCGGAGTCCTCAACCGGCACTTGGATAGTAGGACCTTGAAATCGCGATCTTCTCCGAAGAGTACGCTCAATTTCGTGGTCGAAGTCCAAAATAACCGACGGACTCCCGCGGGTCATGCACTAAAAGAACAGAAAAGAAGAAGAGAAAGAGAAAAAGGATAAACTAGAAAGAAAAACTAGATTTAGAAAATTAAATTAAATTTTTTTTCTTTTTGAAATAGATTTTTTTTATAGATTAACTCCCGAACTTCCCAAGGACTACCCCGTGAAGGGTTCGCAAGGTACTAGACAAGACAGTGGCGCTTAAAGCCCTTTGCCCTTTTCGAGAGAATTAGGTGGCGTAGAAAAATTGTGAGGTTGGTTTCTATTAAGAGCGGTGATAATTTTTTTGATTTTTTAAAACTTTAAAGAAAGGGGATGAGAAAGAGAAGAGATAAAATTAATAGGTTCGTGTTTTCAAAATATCAACAGAAGTTGAGTTCCCCGGCAACGGCGCCAAAAACTTGTTGCGTGCTAGGGTTCGAAGAAAATAAACGCAACCGAACTAGCAACCCGATGAGGCAAGTATACCTATCGAATTGTAGCAAGGGGACACAAGTGTCGTATTGAAATCCAGGAACTGTTGGCTAAGCTTACTCACACGAACGCTATTATCTTATCGACGGAAAAACTAGGGTTTTAGAAAATCTAAGCGCAATGGAGAAATTAAAGCAAACTAGAAAGAGAACTACCGCAATTAAGTTACGCTATTAAGAAAAGAACTATGCTAGAAAGGAAACTACTGCAGTTAATTAAAGAGCACAAGATAGGAGATTACTACTAAAGGAAGAAAATATGAAATGGAAATGCACCCGATCGAGATTCACCTCGGCTAAAGATGATTAAGAAAATGCGATAAAAATCTAAACTTAATAGGATAAGGGTCCTTGACCGTGGAGGTTCCTAAAGCTTGAACACGCTTCTCTCGAAGTCGTGCCCAACTGAGTTTAGGAAGGTCCGACTGACTCTCGTCTAAATCGGAGGCCTAAAACTCGCTTTACGCGATGAACCCCACTATTGGATTTTAGTCCAATCCGGGAGATTTGGACGTCTGCCTCTCTCGAGGGGTGCGTACAACTCCCTTTACTCTTGAATGCTCACTTCATTCTTTCGGCCTCTCGGCTAGCCCAGAATGAAAGCAAAGGCGGAGAGTATATATCGAAAATATACCCCCAACCCGTGATTAATCAAGAGTAATTCAAGGCCCTAACCTAAAAAGAAAAGATTGATTAAAACATCATAACATAATCGCTCTAACCTCGGATCATCAAGATCGAGTACAAGGAAGATTAGTTAATCATAATGGAGTGGAGGGGAGAGATGAGTAGAAAAACATAAGAAGAACACAAGCTAAGGGAAGAACAATTTTATTAATGAAAAAGGGCAAGTTACACTAATGAAAATAAAATTACAAGTGCATGAAAATTAAACCCTATTCTAGCCCTACATTAAGCACTAAGCAAGAAGAAAATTACAATAAAAGCTAGCACAAACTAAGATTAAACTAGGGTTAACCAAAAAGTACAAAGAGAGGGGGAGAGAGAGAGAGAGAAAGCATGAAAAAGGATCAAGAAACAAAGGGGCAACACCTCCCCCACTCAACCAAAGCTTGCTGAAATGGGGAGGAGGGGGGCTCAATTTATAGAAAATTTCTCGGGTTGGTCACGCCCTCCGACACGCCCTAGGGGGGCGTGTCAGGGGGCGTGACAGGTACGGATTTGACCTCGGGCTCTGGATTCTGGCGGGAGGGATGATTGCTTCGGTACGTCGGTGGTCACGCCCTAGGTCACGCCCGTGACAGGGGGGCGTGATAGGCATGTCATGTCCAAATCATTGGTCGGAAATCCGTCAGTCGCCGAAAAAGGAAGGTGTCACGCCCATGTTACGGGCGTGACATGGGGCGTGACAGTACTATTTGCGTGCTGAGGCGGAAGGGCATTTAATGCGGCGGCAGCTTTGCGGCAGAGGGCGACACGCCCCTGGTCACGCCTTGTGACACGCCCGGGGAGGGCATGTCAGGGGGGCGTGACAGCGGGTTTGGCCGTTTTCTGTCCCTTCCAGCATGTGTCCTCGGGATCGGGTGACACGCCCTAGGTCACGCCCAGGGAGGGCGTGACAGGGGGGCGTGACAGGCCATTTTGGCAATTTTTCTGAAAACCTGCAAAAAGACAGGAAAAAGTTAGTGGCAATAAAATTTACATAAAAAGGATAAAAATAAACTAATAATAGACATAATTTGTACAATATAAAATATAAAATACGATAATAGTTTAGGCTACAAAATGTATTATCAGTTAGCCCTCCAGAGGCAGTTCCTACATCTGGTGCAGCGAGACAAGTCAGTGGATGAGTATGTTCAGGAATTTACTCGCTTGGGTCGCTATGCGAGAACGACCATGGCAGACGATGAAGAGAGGGACAATCTCTTCTACCATGGATTGAGGGAGAACCTAAGACAACCCCTCATATCGATGAAACGTGCGGGTTTCAACGAATTGGTGGAGGTGGCCCAAATTTTGGAGAGTGACATGGAGCGATCCCAGCGTCGCAAGGGTTTCACACCCAAGTAGGGGGAGGAGAAGAAGCCTGCCCAGTCACATGGAAAGGAGGAAGGGAGCCGATGGAAGAAGAAGCCTTCCCCATATAAGTCGGGCGAGAAAAGTAATTGGACGTCCGGAGGGTCACGTGTAACGGCCTCCCCAGCCGCCGGCACCCCCAGCACCACGCTCGAAAGGGTTCAGCCTAACCAGGTCTGCAGACCATGCACCCCAACCCCTCTCCACGCCTGTTTTTCAGCAGCGGTGGTGATGAGAGCTGTGGTAAAGAGTCTCTTATCAAGGTCCGGGGTTCGATCCCCAGTGGCAACAACCCACCGCTGCTGAAAAACAGGCGTGGAGAGGGGTTGGGGTGCATGGTCTGCAAACCTGGTTAGGCTGAACCCTTTCGAGCGTGGTGCTGGGGGTGTCGGCGGCTGGGGAGGCCGTTACAAAAAGTGCACTTTTTATAACGGTCCAGGCCCGCCAACCCGCGAGACCCAGCTGGCACCGCCGGCCCACCAGTAGTCCAGACACGGGCCCACTACTGGCAGTAAGCCTATCACATTCAAGCCTGCAGGCCGTACACCCCAACCCCTCTCCACGCCTATTTTTCTACGCGGCGGGTTGTTGCCACTGGGGATCGGACCTTGATAAGAGACTCTTTACCACAGCTCTCATCACCAACTGAGCTGCAGCTCAGTTGGTGATGAGAGCTGTGGTAAAGAGTCTCTTATCAAGGTCCTGGGTTCGATCCCCAGTGGCAACAACCCACCGCTGCTGAAAAACAGGCGCGGAGAGGGGTTGGGGTGCATGGTCTGCAGACCTGGTTAGGCTGAACCCTTTCGAGCGTGGTGCTGGGGGTGCCGGCGGCTGGGGAGGCCGTTACAAAAAGTACAAACCACCGCCGACCGCTGCCCATCGCCTCAACGGAGGTGGTGGTGGTGGTGGCTGGCCAGGGAAGTGACCGGACGGCCGGCGACGGATCACGGAAAGCTTACAGGAAAAATGGTTTGTTGTGTCTGGTTTTCGGGTTCTGTAGAAGATGAACAGTAAAAACTGTTTTATAATATATAAATTATGTAAATAATTTATAAGGAAAATATACTTAGATGGGCACATTTTGATGCTGCAAAACGAGGCACTTAGAGGCCGTTTTAGGAAAAGTGACCAGTCACAAAAGTCGTAGCCCTTCAAGTCTAGATTAATTTAAAATTGGTTTCAACTCGTTTGGGTAAGCGGTTCGGCCGCAGCACCCATTTTAGTGGGGGTTGTACCTAGAGTTGGGCAGAAATTAAAATGGATGCGCACTCTTCGTCCCTTGTCTAAATGACCTAAAATTTGGGCAGGGGGCTAACCTTAGCTAAACCTAACGGCAGACCAAAAATGAGAATTTTTGGAGAACTTTTGCCTAAAGTTTTTGTAAAATTTTAATAAACATTATAAAATTAATTAGGAGATGAGATTAAGTCCAAACTCCCCCAAATTTTGGGTGGTGGTCCCTGGCATCAATGTTAAGATCTGTACATTATTTCAACTCCATTGGTCGAGGTTTAAATAGGGAAGTATAAAGTCCTAGATAGGTCTTGGTGAGGGATACTATGGGGAAAAGTACGATTGGAAATGGAGTGGACAAATCTCCTCAAATGAGGCTGGTGTTGCGGCCACTGATTTGTTGAGTCTATGTCTACCCTCTTGGGAAACATGGTGTGGATTAGGGTGGATTTTACCCTAAGAGATCGGCTCAAATCCAGTGGGTGGGAGTTTGAGGTTTGTGAAGGACATAGGAGCAAAAGCTCTTGTATGCCCTTGAAATTTGGAGGAGAGTGGGATGATATGCTGAAAACCCTCTGGTTGAAATAGTGAAGGAATTGGAGGTAATTAGGTACCTCGGAAGTTGAGATTTTGGATTAGGATAAACATGTATTTTAGTTATTTTAAGCACTAAATCTAATCCAAAAGTTATGAAACTCGGGAGGAGGGAGTTTTAGGATGTTTTAGACTTATGGTAATTTTCCTGGAATTTTATGATTAATAAGTATTATACTTCATGTGTTAAAGGATTATTAGCCCGATTTGTTGTTTCAATTATTTGGAGGTTTTAAACTAATTATAATCAGTTAAAATTCTGGATTTAGATCTTGACTAGTAGAACATTGATCCCTGAATTTTTATAGAATTTTATGTTGAGTAAATCTAGTACGTTATTCACAGATGTTAGAAAGGGGTTTTATTGTTTAGAAATTAATTATGGATAAAATACTTGCTGGAAAATTATGAAACTTGCCCAGTGCTAATTTTAGGCCTTTATCTGCATATCATGAATTATTTATAATTTTTAGAAGAATGCTTTCTGTACTTGATTCATAAACAACAGAAGTTAGAGATTATTTCTAAAATAGTTTTCATGCCCTTTTGATGATAGAAAAATTATGATACTTAGGATTTAACCTATTGAGATAACCTACTATTTATCATAAATTTGCTGGACATCTTGCATGATTACTTAGGGTAGTTCATGTTCAAACCGGTAGCCCTTGGGATTTTTGAGGAATTTAATTAAATGCCAAATAAATTATGAAAATTTCCATTTTCTGGATTTAGGTCATTTATGTCATGGTAAGTCTCCAGTAAATAATTTAGGGCATATGGACGAGTATTGGATCATTGCATAACCGGTTCGACATGTAGTTTAGGTCGGTCTGCATACAGCAATTGTGAATTGCAATAGGACATGATCTGAGGAAGGCATTGGAGTTAATCATAATGTCTGGGTGGGTAATTGTGGGTGAAATCACAATAGGAAGGTATAAAGAGTAGTGAGAAGTGGTGATAGCTAGAGTTAAGAGGTGCTCGGGTTTCGGCGAAAGATCGCCTTTTCCTGAAGAGAGGAAGGTTAAAAATCACCCTAGGATAGTCTATCGTAATATGAGAAGGGAATCGGGTTATGGGAGATCAACCAATAATAATAAGTGCCTTGCAAAAGGGAACTTCGGGCCGTAATGCCGCCGTCTTGGTTCCTAGTGCCCCTTGAGAGCCCGTCACGGGGAATACCGGGGGCAGTCCTGGGCTAACGTAAACTGTAATAACAAACCGACAAGAGTAACTTAGTAACTAGGGCTGTACCTTTCACAAATACTGTTAGCACAGGGAGATTGATGAGAGCTTCAGCTCGGTTGGTTAAGAGACGGACGGGATGGTCCGGGGAGCTTCGGCTCGGTTGGTTTGGAGATGGACGTTTTGGTCCGGGGAGCTTCGGCTCGGTTTTTGTGTGTTTAGGATTAAACTTGCATGTGCATAAAATAGGAAAAGTTAAGGTGGTGGGTTTTACGATATCGGGGAGTTCGATTGCACCGACACCGATATCGTTGACTCGGCGAAGTGATTAGCACTTCGCCAACAGAAGTCCGGTGCGCCAGCCGGCAAGAGTACGCAGGCGTCCGCTTAGTGCACCAAGCGTTGAGGCGTACGATAGGTCAGACCAGTGGTGCTTTTACTGGTTTTGAGGTGGGCGAGGCCCAACCCACCCCTTCCATCCGCCACTACGGAGGTATCTTGGGAGGTAACGGCTCCGAAAGGGGGAACTAAAGGTCTGTGTGCACAGAGTCGGGTGTGTGAGTTGCACTTGCATGTTTCATCATACCCACTTGCATGTCATAGCATAATCGATTCATTTAACCCTGACACCTAAAGTATAAGTGGTATGGGACGCTTATACATTAGGACCTGCAAAACGACCCCTTGGTCTATAAGCTTGTGTGGGCAAGTTTATAAATCAAAGGTTAATTTCAATATATAACAACCATTGCTGTTTGATAACCGACACCCCAAGGTATAAGTGGTATGGGACACTTATACGATGGGAGCCTTGCAAAAGATCCCTTTTGCTTATGTGTTCTCGCATAAGTGAAGGTTAAATTCATATATTTGCTTTTCTTACTGCTATACCTATTATAACAATTATATTAACTGCTCACCGAATACAACTTGTTAGTTTAGTTCCGCTGCCATCTGTTTCTTGATTAATCTCTACCGTCATGTCCTTCCCTTTCTTCCTCCCCGCTCGGTACCTAGGAGCCATGGGGGAAGGGGTGGGGGATGATAGGGCTTAGTCTTTAGGACTAACGGTTTTCGAACCGCATCATTTAGGGGATCGTGGAGCCCAGCATGGAGGAGCAGCCCCAGAGACCGGTGCGCCTAGAGATGGGGCAGTCTAGCTCCGGAGTTCATACAGCTGGGATCGTGAGTCTCGACCCTGAGTAGTTTCTGTTTTAGCTTCTGCATGAGTGATATTGTAGTGAGGACATGATGTATCGGGCATAAGCCCGCATTTATAGTACTCTGATGTTTTCTGTGGACACTCCCTTCGTGGAGATTTTTATTATATATATGTGATCTATTACTGTGGACTGCATTGCTCTTACTTCATTTATTGTGCTACTTTTCAGTGATCGAATTGGCCGGCAGAATCGGCGTCTTGTGGTGATAACCCTTCAGGACGAGAAGGTGTCACCGCAAAGCGGCGACTCTGGGCCTAAGACCCCGGTGGTTGAAAAAAAAAGAAAAAAAAGGGGGTCTTACAAGTGGTATCAGAGGAAACATCGATCTGAAAAGGAAGCAGTCCACTAACCCTGGGTCACCCCCGCTCGAGTTTAGTTTGGGGACAAACTAAGTAGCGGAAGCAGTGGTGTGCCCATATGGGGATCACATATAAATTGTCCACCTTTATGTAATATTTGAACGCTTTCTCAGCGTGTGTTTTTGTTACGCAGCCTCCAGCACAGCCTACGCAACAAGGTGGAGTTCAGCAGGCTCAGGGTGTTGCACCACCCCCACCGGTCCCCACTCCTTTCCTTCAGTCAGACATGGGACAGACTCTGACTGCCATCCTGGAGGCCTTCAGAGCCCAGCAGTTTCCGGCCCCGCAACCAAATCCGGGGGCCAACTGGCTAAGTTTCTTCCGAGGACTGTCTCCCCCGTCCTACTTGGGGACAGTGTCGGCGGTTCGGACGGAAGAGAGGCTGGATATCATGTACGAGATGGTGACCGGGATACGGTGTCCCTGGGAGGAGAGGGTGGCTCTGGTTGTCTCTTGCCTGGAGTCCCACGCAAAGAGGTGGTGGAAGACGTTGTTGGACACGACATTTGCCGACAGGGAGGTTGCGGAGGTTACCTGGGAGGAGTTCAGGGCCGCTCTGTGTAAGACCCCCCCTCCCGGAACACAACACACGGCACGAGGGGAGTCTTATGCCCGAAATAGCCGCCTTGCGGTAGCACTAACACACGGGTTAGCCTTTACCACAAGACGCCTATTCCGCCGGCTACAATCCATATCACAACAATTATGCCAACCCAACCATAACAGAAAAGTAAAACTAAAAGCAGTTCAGTTCACAGCTAAGTTAAAGTCCAAAATAGCGGAAGATAACAAGCACAACATGCTTGTACAAATAAACAAGAGTCTAGAAATGTTTTGCTAAACGGCTACATGAAAACACTCACTACTGTCACTGACGGTGCCGATGGCACCACCACCTCAGGTCCTATCATCCGGGCCTGGCTGTCCTGCTGCATAGTCCGTTGCCGCTCTACCTGCGGGGTTTCCTCCTAAAAAGGAAGACGTAGCAACCGTTAGTCATAAGACTAAGTGGCTTCACATCCGCTCCCCCGGCGACTCCTCGGCACCGGGCGGAGAAAGGAACAAGGTACAATATGTATATATATATAAGCAAGTAAACAAGCAGGTGGCAGTAACTATAGTGGAGTATAATCTACGCTACACAACTAGCAGTTTTACAAATATCAATAGTAAATGACAGTAGGTATAAGTACTCAGAATAGTAACTTAACTTATAAGAGTGCCCATACAAACTTATAAGTTAAGGATCGGCTTAACAGTAAAGTAACTCATCGTATAAGAGTGCCCATACAAACTTATACGATGAGGATCTTGTGTATGCAATGAATGACATGAAATGAATGTTATGCTATGACCGAATCATGCGCACGCACATGCAAGTTTGCTATGTCGACACAGACTAGAAGTTCCCACTTTTCGAGCAGGTAGCTAACCTCTCAGGCGTCGTCCGTCGTGGCCAGACGGCGACAGTGGAGCGGGCGTCTCCACTACTAGGTGGTATCACACTACCTATCCTAGGCCCCCGTACGCCTCAACGCTAAGAACACAACAGCGGAGCTCACATGCGTACTACGGCTCAGAAGGGGTCTTGGGTAAATGTGCACCAAGAACACAGCCCAACCTGGCCTTTGATTTCGAACCGGATGGAACCTCGGAAACGCACGAGGTGCAAGCCCAACCGTTCTCATGGCACGGAGGAGATCTCGGGTTATGGACACCAAGTATCTAACCCTACCGCCCAAGGTCTACCCATTGGCTCCCATCGGTGTGACGACTGGCGAACCCGTAGACCTGCCACATTCATTATCTCAACACCGCGACACGATGAATCGTCGCACATCACATGCCCCAAAACAACTCACTCGATGCTACCCGTAGGGAGACTACCACTCTAAGCATCGGTTGTTAATAAACCCCTTGGGCTCGGATTACGGTTACAAAATACTCCTCACATAGTGTTCATCATATTCACGCCCCTCTATTCACTGATTTCACCTCAATACTTCGCATAATTAATATGTTCAACATCAAACTATATAAATAAATTCAATACCAATCTCAACTCTTAATTACTAGCCTTCCCATCCAATCCATTTCTCTACCATTGCATGGTTATCCCTTATTACACAACCAAATGAGTAACCATACTAAATTATAGTAACAACGACATTATAGTTATATGGGAGCAAGATATCACATGAGCAAATCACAATCATTGCAAGAGTGCTAACATTATAATTTAACAAGTGCATTAACATAGGATAGTCCAATACTAAAACTGGGATTCCCGGAGCTACAGGAATCCGATCACAATGCACAACCCCTCGTTGGAAAGGTATTCGCGAGGGCTACGACTTTCGTGTTGAGTCGATCACCCAGATCTGGTTGCAACATACCAGAAATTCAACTCGAATGCGTACAGGAAATAGTTTCCTGTACAGGAATTTTCCCGAACGCAGCGGACTCGAACCAGCTTTCCCGTGGCTACAGGTATCGCATGGAAACGAGCAACCCCTCGTTGGAAAGGTAATTTCAAGGGCTACGACTTTTGTGTTGAGTCGATCACCCAGATTTGGCCAGAACACCTCCGAAATTGGCCACGAAGGTCGCAGCGTGCAGAAATCAGATTTCTGCACGCATCTTAAGGCGAGATGAACGGCATCCGTTCATCTTCTTCCTTGCAACGGCCTCGCATAAACTTCTCCAGAAATCACCCAACCTTATTTCTCCTTTCAAAGCCAAACCCTCAACGAAAACCCCTCTCATCTCCTCTTTGAATGATGAGAAGGTTGAGGGAGACTAAACCTAGAAAACCTAGGTATGGCTTTAACCTAAGAACTCTCCTCCTCACATCAAGACTCTATGGAGTCGATGTCTCTCCTATCATAACTATAGATCTAGCACCAAGGGAGAGGGGAGGAAGCTCACCTCAAGTCCAGCGGTACCACCATGGCCGGCCATGAGCCTCGCACTCCTTCGCGGCGGCATTATTTTTCCCTTGACGATGGCGGCGTTTTGATTCCTCCAAAGATGGCTCAGGCAAGCTCTTCCTCCTCCTCCAGCCAAGAACTCTCTCAGGAATTTCGGGGCAGAAGAAAGGAGAATGAATGCTAGGGTTTCCAACTTTTTCCTTTTTATACATCGCAGACACGGGTAGGCACACGGCCGTGTTCCTACCCGTGTTCAGGTGACACGGCCGTGTGGCATGCCGTGTCTAGGGCCGTGTTCCTCCCAGATCCACTTTCTGCCGGGTCAGGGTTGCGGCACACGGGTAGGGACACGGCCGTGTCCCGACCCGTGTCCTTGGCACACGGCTAGGGACACGCCCGTGTCCCAACCCGTGTCCATGGCACACGGCTAGGGACACGCCCGTGTCCCAAGCCCGTGTACCTCTCTGACTGGTAAGCCTATTTTTATGAGGCACACGGGTATGGACACGGCCGTGTCCATACCCGTGTCAGCCAGAAAGGCCATTTTGCCTTGTTTTCCTCATTTCCCGTACGTCCGCACCTGCTCCCCCACATCCCCCATTGGGCTCACCACAGCCCCCTTGACTCAAATACGCAATCAAGGGGCCTAGCGCGAATTGGGACGTTACAAATCCTATAAACAAAATAAAAGATTTCGTCCCCGAAATCAGGGTAAGGCTATGGGAGTGAAACACATAAAAGGGAACTATGCTTTCAAATAAAATTTTTTTTTACCTGGAGTAAATAATTCCGGGTAGCGCTCTTGCATCAAATCCCTTGGCTCCCATGTGCACTCTTCCTTCCCATGATTAGACCATAGCACCTTCACCAAGGGAACACTCTTGCGGCGCAAGGTTCTTGTCTCGTTATCAACGATCCGCACCGGCTCCAGTCGCACAGACCTATCAGACGCCACGGCACCATCCGTCGTGGGGATATACTGTTCAGGTCGCAACAAAGCCTTCCGAAGCGACGATACATGGAACACGTCGTGAAGGTTCTCCAGCTCCGGTGGTAACTCCAATCGATAGGCCAGAGGGCCAATCCTTTCCACTACAACATAGGGCCCAACATACCTTGGGCTGAGCTTCTTGACTCCACGTACTCGTGACACTCCGTGCATCGGTCGAATCTTCAGGAACACCTTATCACCCACTTGAAACTCTACCATACGGTGCCTTGCGTTGTAATATTTCGCCTGTCGGCTTTGAGCCTCTAGCATTCGGTTCCGGATCAACCTAACCATCGCGTCCGTGTCATCGATATACTCGTTTCCCAATGTCTTCGGATCTTCGTCTTGCACCCAGGACAAGGGTGTTCTACACCTCCTTCCATACAAAGCTTCATGAGGTGCCATTCCAATACTAGCTTGATGACTGTTATTATAAGAGAACTCCACGAGAGGTAAGAGTCTCTCCCATGGTTCTCCTTTATCTAGCACACACAACCTCAATAGGTCCTCCAATGTTCGGATGGTTCGTTCAGATTGCCCGTCCGTTTGTGGGTGAAAGGCTGTGCTAAAGGCGAGGCGCGAGCCCAAATAAGCCTGTACATCCCTCCATTCTCTTGAAGTAAACCGACCATCCCGGTCGGAGACGATCGTCTTTGGCACACCATGGTACCGCACAAATTGTTCCACAAAGAGACGCACTAAGACGCCCACTTGCGCCTCCTTCTTCATTGGGATAAATCGGGCTACCTTGGTCAACCGGTCAACTATCACCCACACAGAATCATTCCCCGAGCGCGAGCGAGGTAACCCGTGGACGAAGTCCATGGAGATGTCCTCAAATTTCCATTCGGGGATGGGCAACGACTGTAGCATTCCACCGGGGCTTCGGCACTCTGCCTTCACCATTTGGCAGGCCACACAATGAGTAACAAAGTACTTGACATCCCTCTTCATGCCCGGCCAACACATCGTCTTTCTCAAATCGGTGTACATCTTCGCGATCCCCGGGTGCACCGAGTACTTGGAGCAATGGGCCTCCTTTAGAATATCCTCCCGAATGTTGTCACCTTCGGGGATGTAAAGCCGGCCACGAAAATGGACGAGGCCGTCTTTTAGGGAGTATTCTTCCGTAGTCCCATCCTCCATTGACTTGAAAGCTGGGGTTAAAGCCGCATCCTTCTTTTGTTCCGTACGGATCCGGTCTCGTATGCTGCAAACTATACTCATCGCGGCCAAATATTCTGTATACTCTTCCGGTTGATTCTTAAAGACCAAAGTGATTTCCATCTCCTGTAGCGCCCGGATTAACTCCATCCTCATCAAGCGGGATTCCGTGTTCGTTTCCGGCGCTTTCCGGCTCAAGGCATCAGCTACGGAGTTAACCTTCCCGGGGTGGTAGTTCAAGGTGAACTCGTAGTCGCACAAGAACTCCAGCCACCGCCGCTGTCTCAAGTTTAACTCCTTTTGGGTGTGAACGTACTTCAGGTTTTTGTGATCCGAGTAGATCTCGCAGTGGACGCCGTATAAATAATGCCTCCACATCTTCAAGGCGAATACCACCGCTCCCAACTCTAGATCATGCACCGGGTAGCTGGCTTCATGCTTCTTCAACTGTCTTGAAGCATAAGCGATCACATGCACATTCTGCATCAACACAGCTCCCATCCCTTGATACGACGCATCCGTGTAAACTTGAAAGCCCTCCTTCCCAGATGGAAGAGCTAGGATGGGTGCAGTCGTCAATCTGTCTTTCAACTCTTGGAATGCAGCTTCGCACTGGGGTGTCCATTCAAACGGCACACCCTTCTTGGTCAGCGTAGTAAGGGGAAGGGCGATCTTCGAGAAGCCTTTCACGAACTTGCGATAGTACCCGGCAAGTCCAAGAAAGCTTCGTATGTCGGCCGCTGACTTCAATGGCGACCACTCCTTCACGGCCCGCACCTTGGCCGGATCTACAGCTAGCCCCGCCCCACTAATCACATGGCCCAAGAACGCGACCTCTCGAAGCCAAAACTCACATTTGCTGAACTTGGCAAACAAAGTGTGCTCCTTTAGTTTCCTCAGCACTAAAGTTAGATGTTCGGCGTGTTCTGCTTCAGTCTTGGAGTAGACTAGGATATCATCGATGAACACGATGACAAAGATGTCCAAATAAGGGCTGAACACCTTGTTCATCAAGCTCATAAAGGCGGAAGGGGCGTTTGTGAGCCCAAACGGCATCACGGTGAATTCATACAAACCATATCTCGAACTGAACGCCGTCTTCTGAATGTCATCTTCTTGTATCCTCAGCTGATAATATCCCGAACGCAGATCTAACTTGGAGAACCAATACGATCCCACCAATTGATCAAATAATTCATCGATGCGCGGTAGGGGATAGGTGTACCGCACCGTTAACCGGTTCAACTCTCGATAATCGATACATAACCGCAAGGTGACATCTTTCTTTTTGACGAACAAAACGGGCGCTCCCCAAGGCGACGAGCTTGGGCGAACGAACCCTGCTTCCACCAATTCCTGAAGCTGGACTCTAAACTCTGCAAGTTCCTTCGGAGCCATTCGGTATGGAGCTCGCGAGACGGGCTTGGCACCCGGAATTAGCTTGATTTGGAAGTCCACTTCCCTATGCGGGGGTAGTCCTGGCAATTTCTCGGGAAATACCTCGGGAAATTCTCGCACCACCCGCACATCCTTGACCTCTAATGTCAATTTCTTCAACTCGAAGCAAATTACATAGACCTCGTCCCCTTCCATATGAGATTTCATAACTTGGATTGAAGACAATAATTTACGGGGTGCGAATTTAATACCTTGGAAGATGACTTCCGAGTCTCCATGCCTCAACATAACTTGCTTCTCCGCACAATTGATCCTGGCGTGGTGCCAGTCCAACCACCTCATGCCCAGGATGAGATCGAACTCCGGGATTCTTAACACTGTTGCCGGAGTTTCAAAGAACTTTCCTCCAATAAGGGTGTCGAAGTCGCAACTTGCTGACGACGTCATCTCAGAGCCGTCCGGAAGGCGCACCCTTTGAGTAATGCCCGTAAAGTGTTGCACTCCCTCCAAGTCCTTCACGAAGTCCTCCGAAATGAACGAGTGAGACGCACCCGTGTCAAATAACGTATAGGCGGGCTTCCCGCTAACCATGACAGTGCCTAGGTTGCAAAAAGGTAATCACTATTCAGAATAGCGCGTATCATTTGTATCATAAATCCAACAAGTCATATAATATTAAAACAATTTTGCACGTACCGGTGATGACTTCCTGCGGATTTCTCTCCTGAGTCATATCCAATGCGAATACATGCTCCCGTGCATGTCCTTGATTTCTCCCTGGTGGTCCTCTTCCTCGGCCACGCATGTGCCCTCGTCCCCGTGGAGCTACTGGAGGGGGAGCGATAGGGGCACCACCGATCAGTCGCGGGCAAACTCGTCGGACATGCCCCGGTTGATTGCACTCAAAACATATCATCTCACGTCGGCCCCCAGGTTGTTGATAATATTGCTGCTGCGGTGGTGGTGGTAAAGGTAGTGGTTGCGGAATTGGGTACTCCACCCGATAGTTCCGGTTGACCCACCGACCGCCTCTGTGGTTTCCCCTTCCTCTGCCATGATCATTCCGCCTTCTATTACTAGGGCCGACTTCAATTACACCTTCCGCAGGTCTCTTGCCACATCCCATGTGGTCCGCCTCCAGTCTCTTTGCCATGTCAATGATTTCTGCCAGGCTTCCATCGGCTATAAACAAAAGGGCCTGCCTCAGGGGGTCCCTTAACCCTTTGTAGAAGCGCTTCGCATAGCCTCTATCGTCCAACTCATAGGAATCGGCAAACCTAGCGAGGTGTTGGAAATCCCTCTGGTACTCCGTTACCGAATTCGATCCCTGCTTCAGCTGCAGAAATTTTTCTTCAAGTCCATCCCGAGCAGAAGAAGGGATGAAGTGCTCCAGAAAAGCCTCGGTGAACTCGTTCCAACCGATGTCCGTGTACAACCGCCCTTGGAAGATGGAGCCCATGAGGGACTTCCACCACCTTTTGGCGTGCAGTTCTAGCAGCGTCACTACCAATGTCACCGCCATGCTGTTCGGACATCTTATGCCAGCCATCAATTCCTGCACGGTATCAAGCCATTCCTCGGTGCGCACCGGCGATTCTGTCCCAAGATAGGCAGGAGGGGACAGGGCACGGAAGGTGCTCAACCAGTTGGAGCTTGGCGCTTGTTGTTGCACCGGAGCTTGCTGGGCTTTAAATGCATCCAATATGGCTGACAGCATTTGTCCCAGTTCCGACTGCTGGAATTGTGAAGGGACGGAAGGGGTAGGAGTGCCCCCAACCGGCTCCACCTGCGCTGGGACCTATACGCAAGGTACAAACTAGGGTCAGGTTGGCTAAAACTAATGTCAAAGTTGGACAACTTAGTGTGAATTACAGATGGGCACACCACTGCTTCCGCTAAGTCGGTTTGTCCCCAAACCGACTAATCGAACGGGAGTGGCCCATTGTTACCTGACTGCTGTAGGTGAAGATCGGCTTAGTCTGATACCATTTGTAAGACCCCCCCTCCCGGAACACAACACACGGCACGAGGGGAGTCTTATGCCCGAAATAGCCGCCTTGCGGTAGCACTAACACACGGGTTAGCCTTTACCACAAGACGCCTATTCCGCCGGCTACAATCCATATCACAACAATTATGCCAACCCAACCATAACAGAAAAGTAAAACTAAAAGCAGTTCAGTTCAAAGCTAAGTTAAAGTCCAAAATAGCGGAAGATAACAAGCACAACATGCTTGTACAAATAAACAAGAGTCTAGGAATGTTTTGCCAAACGGCTACATGAAAACACTCACTACTGTCACTGACGGTGCCGATGGCACCACCACCTCAGGTCCTATCATCCGGGCCTGGCTGTCCTGCTGCATAGTCCGTTGCCGCTCTACCTGCGGGGTTTCCTCCTAAAAAGGAAGACGTAGCAACCGTTAGTCATAAGACTAAGTGGCTTCACATCCGCTCCCCCGGCGACTCCTCGGCACCGGGCGGAGAAAGGAACAAGGTACAATATGTATATATATATAAGCAAGTAAACAAGCAGGTGGCAGTAACTATAGTGGAGTATAATCTACGCTACACAACTAGCAGTTTTACAAATATCAATAGTAAATGATAGTAGGTATAAGTACTCAGAATAGTAACTTAACTTATAAGAGTGCCCATACAAACTTATAAGTTAAGGATCGGCTTAACAGTAAAGTAACTCATCGTATAAGAGTGCCCATACAAACTTATACGATGAGGATCTTGTGTATGCAATGAATGACATGAAATGAATGTTATGCTATGACCGAATCATGCGCACGCACATGCAAGTTTGCTATGTCGACACAGACTAGAAGTTCCCACTTTTCGAGCAGGTAGCTAACCTCTCAGGCGTCGTCCGTCGTGGCCAGACGGCGACAGTGGAGCGGGCGTCTCCACTACTAGGTGGTATCACACTACCTATCCTAGGCCCCCGTACGCCTCAACGCTAAGAACACAACAGCGGAGCTCACATGCGTACTACGGCTCAGAAGGGGTCTTGGGTAAATGTGCACCAAGAACACAGCCCAACCTGGCCTTTGATTTCGAACCGGATGGAACCTCGGAAACGCACGAGGTGCAAGCCCAACCGTTCTCATGGCACGGAGGAGATCTCGGGTTATGGAGACCAAGTATCTAACCCTACCGCCCAAGGTCTACCCATTGGCTCCCATCGGTGTGACGACTGGCGAACCCGTAGACCTGCCACATTCATTATCTCAACACCGCGACACGATGAATCGTCGCACATCACATGCCCCAAAACAACTCACTCGATGCTACCCGTAGGGAGACTACCACTCTAAGCATCGGTTGTTAATAAACCCCTTGGGCTCGGATTACGGTTACAAAATACTCCTCACATAGTGTTCATCATATTCACGCCCCTCTATTCACTGATTTCACCTCAATACTTCGCATAATTAATATGTTCAACATCAAACTATATAAATAAATTCAATACCAATCTCAACTCTTAATTACTAGCCTTCCCATCCAATCCATTTCTCTACCATTGCATGGTTATCCCTTATTACACAACCAAATGAGTAACCATACTAAATTATAGTAACAACGACATTATAGTTATATGGGAGCAAGATATCACATGAGCAAATCACAATCATTGCAAGAGTGCTAACATTATAATTTAACAAGTGCATTAACATAGGATAGTCCAATACTAAAACTGGGATTCCCGGAGCTACAGGAATCCGATCACAATGCACAACCCATCGTTGGAAAGGTATTCGCGAGGGCTACGACTTTAGTGTTGAGTCGATCACCCAGATCTGGTTGCAACATACCAGAAATTCAACTCGAATGCGTACAGGAAATAGTTTCCTGTACAGGAATTTTCCCGAACGCAGCGGACTCGAACCAGCTTTCCCGTGGCTACAGGTATCGCATGGAAACGAGCAACCCCTCGTTGGAAAGGTAATTTCAAGGGCTACGACTTTCGTGTTGAGTCGATCACCCAGATTTGGCCAGAACACCTCCGAAATTGGCCACGAAGGTCGCAGCGTGCAGAAATCAGATTTCTGCACGCATCTTAAGGCGAGATGAACGGCATCCGTTCATCTTCTTCCTTGCAACGGCCTCGCATAAACTTCTCCAGAAATCACCCAACCTTATTTCTCCTTTCAAAGCCAAACCCTCAACGAAAACCCCTCTCATCTCCTCTTTGAATGATGAGAAGGTTGAGGGAGACTAAACCTAGAAAACCTAGGTATGGCTTTAACCTAAGAACTCTCCTCCTCACATCAAGACTCTATGGAGTCGATGTCTCTCCTATCATAACTATAGATCTAGCACCAAGGGAGAGGGGAGGAAGCTCACCTCAAGTCCAGCGGTACCACCATGGCCGGCCATGAGCCTCGCACTCCTTCGCGGCGGCATTATTTTTCCCTTGACGATGGCGGCGTTTTGATTCCTCCAAAGATGGCTCCGGCAAGCTCTTCCTCCTCCTCCAGCCAAGAACTCTCTCAGGAATTTCGGGGCAGAAGAAAGGAGAATGAATGCTAGGGTTTCCAACTTTTTCCTTTTTATACATCGCAGACACGGGTAGGCACACGGCCGTGTTCCTACCCGTGTTCAGGTGACACGGCCGTGTGGCATGCCGTGTCTAGGGCCGTGTTCCTCCCAGATCCACTTTCTGCCGGGTCAGGGTTGCGGCACACGGGTAGGGACACGGCCGTGTCCCGACCCGTGTCCTTGGCACACGGCTAGGGACACGCCCGTGTCCCAACCCGTGTCCATGGCACACGGCTAGGGACACGCCCGTGTCCCAAGCCCGTGTACCTCTCTGACTGGTAAGCCTATTTTTATGAGGCACACGGGTATGGACACGGCCGTGTCCATACCCGTGTCAGCCAGAAAGGCCATTTTGCCTTGTTTTCCTCATTTCCCGTACGTCCGCACCTGCTCCCCCACATCCCCCATTGGGCTCACCACAGCCCCCTTGACTCAAATACGCAATCAAGGGGCCTAGCGCGAATTGGGACGTTACACTCTGCTGGAGCATTTCGTTCCGCAGTCAGCCAGGGATGATTTGGAGGAGCGGTTCTTACAGCTGAAGCAGGGCACACGGACTGTGGTGGAGTACCATCGAGAGTTCGACCATCTGGCCCGATACGCAGATTCCTACCAGCTGGACGAAGCAAGGTATATCAGGAGGTTTTATAAGGGCCTGCGGGAAGACTTGAGGGAGGCTCTGTTGTTTGTATCTGACGGGCCCATCTCCCGGATTTTGGAGATGGCAAAAAGGATAAGGCAAACGTGGTGGCCGACGCATTGAGTCGGAGAGCTGCCACTTCCGAAGCTGGGCCCATAACCCTTCAGGACAAGAAGGTGTCACCGCAAAGCGGCGACTCTGGGCCTAAGACCCCGGTGGTTGAAAAAAAAAAGAAAAAAAAGGGGGTCTTACATCACGCTCTAAGGGCCCTCAGACGTGCTATAGTTGTGGCAAGCCGGGCCACATAGCAAGATTTTGTACCCAAGGCGGCACTGAGCAAGAGCCAAGGCAGGAGCAAACTGTGCGCTCCGACCCCAGTGCCGCAGAGAAAGGGAAGATGGCGGAGTCGAGTGCTTCTCGGTTTCAACCAGTGCAGCCAAGGGCCTACAACCTTGGGCAATAAGAAGCAATCCGTCAACCCGATGTGGTGACAGGTACGAGAGTTCAACCTGCACCTTAGATTCCTGTCTTTCAAGCCTTTATATTTGTTGCATGTGTGTAGGCTTTGTAATGGTATCTGGGTACCCCGCTAGGGTACTCTTTGATACGGGAGCGTCGCACTCCTTCCTTGCGGAAGGCTTTATCCGGAGGATTGGAGTGGAGTCTTTCTCGACGGACTCCGATTTGAAGGGGTGCATGCCCAATGGGTCATCTATGACTACCAGGGCTAGAGGCCGGATTTGTTGGAGTCTTGAGGGAGTCGACTTCTTATTGGTAGCGGCGATCTTGCCGTTGTCCGAGTTCGATGTGATTTTGGGGATTGATTGGCTAGCGGAGCAGCGGGCCAGTATCGACTGTTTGTCCAAGGTGGTAACCCTGAGGGGCGTGGGGCAAGCGGAAGTCAAGTTTGAAGGTCTGCATGGAGTGGCCTGCTCCCTAGTTTCGGCACTTCAGTTAGTACGAGCTGTTAACCAGGGAGGTGTAGCTCTAGTAGCGTTGTTGGAGGTTAGCCTCTCCAGGCTGTCTCTAGGAGAAGTTCCCGTGGTGGCAGAGTTTGGAGATGTTTTCCCGAGGAGTTACCGGGAGCACCTCCTCGGCGGGAGATTGATTTCTCCATCGAGTTGGTGCCCGAGGCTAGACCAGTGTCGCGTCCACCCTTCAGGATGGAACCAAAGGAGTTGGCCGAGCTCAAGGTTCAGTTGCAGGAGCATTTGGAGCAAGGGTATATCAGGCCCAGCTCTTCACCGTGGAGTGCGCCGGTGTTATTCGTAAAGAAGAAGGACGGTAGTATGCGTCTGTGCATAGACTACCGAGAGTTGAACAAATTGACTGTCAAGAATAAGTATCCGATCCCTCGGATAGACGATCTCTTCGACCAGTTGGTGGGGTCGGTGGTGTACTCCAAGTTGGACCTGAAGTCCGGATATTATCAGTTGCGGATTCGTGACGAGGACATACCCAAGACCGCGTTTGGTACGAGGTATGGTCATTTTGAGTTCTCGGTGATGCCGTTCGGGCTAACGAATGCGCCGTCCGTGTTCATAGACTTGATGAACCGAGTGTTTCGCAAATATTTGTACTGGTTCATAGTCGTCTTTATCGATGACATTTTGGTGTATTCCAAGTCGGAAGCGGAGCACAAGTCGCACTTGCGGACAGTGTTGCAAGTACTGAGAGAGAACCAGCTTTATGCGAAGTTCTCCAAGTGCGAGTTCTGGTTGGAGAAAGTGGCATTTCTAGGCCATGTGATTAGTGGGGATGGGGTGGCGGTAGATCCAACGAAAGTAGAAGCCAACAGAGAGTGGCCAGTTTTGAGGACCGTGGTGGAAGTCTGAAGTTTTCTTAGACTAGCCGGGTACTACCGAAGGTTTGTGGAAAACTTTTCGCGGATAGCTCTACCCCTCACTTCACTAACTCGCAAAGATCAGAAGTTTGTATGGACTCAAGAGTGCAATCAGGCATTTGAAACCCTGAAGGAGAGGCTAATGACGGCGCTGATCCTAAGCCTACCAAAGGGGACCGAAGGATTCCAGATCTTCAGCGACTCATTCGGATGCGGTTTAGGGTGCGTGTTGGTGCAGCATGGTACTGTGATAGCTTTTGGGTCGAGGCAGCTGAAGCCTCATGAGAGAAATTACCCCGTCCATGATTTGGAGTTGGCGGCGGTAATTTTTGCGTTGAAGTTGTGAAGGCACTACGTTTATGGTGCAAAGGTGGAGATCTTCACGGACCACAAGAGTCTGAAGTATCTCCTAGATCAGAAGGACCTAAATATGCGGCAGCGTAGGTGGGTCGTGTTCCTGGGGGACTACGAGGTGGTGATTCAGTACACGCCAGGGAATGCCAATGTGGTGGCAGATGCTTTGAGTAGGAAATATTCGGGGCAAGGAAATTGGATTGAAGCTCACGATGAGCGGTTAAGGCGGGACTGGGAGTCCCTTGGTTTGGAATGTGTGGCAAGAGGCGAGTTTAGCGTGGCTCGACTAAATTGGATTGAGATGCAGAGTGACTTATGCGATCATATTCGGGAAGCGACCCGTGTAGATGCGGAGTTCCAACCTTTCGTGGAGGAAGCTCTAAAGGGCGAGGGTAGCGCCTGGGAGATGGGTGATGGGATTCTGAGGAAGGGCGGAAGGATTTGTGTACCGCAGTTCGGCAAGCTCCGCGAGGAGTTGATGTTTGAGGCCCACTTCACTAAGTACTCCATTCACCTGGGTAGTACAAAGATGTACTTGGACTTGAAGAAGTCCTATTGGTGGCCTGGGATGAAGCGGGACGTGGCTTTGTGTGTGAGTCGGTGCCAAACATGTGCCTTGGTGAAGGCCGAATGTCAGAAGCCGGGCGGGTTCTTGAAGCCTCTTCCAATCACCGAATGGAAATTTGATGACATCTCCATGGATTTTGTGCATGGGTCGCCTAGATCGCAGCAGGGTAATGATGCCATTTGGGTGATTGTGGACCGCTTGACCAAAGTGGCACATTTCATCCCAAACCGGAAGGAGGACGGTGTGGAAAAGTTGGTGGAGTTGTACGTCCGCAATATTGTATGACTCCATGGGATTTCGAAGAGTATAGTCAGCGACCGGGATGGACGTTTCACGTCTAAGGATTGGCGGTTGGTGCAGAAGAGCTTGGGCACAAAACTCAAGTTCAGTACGGCTTTTCATCCTCAAACCGATGGGTAACTGAGAGAACGAACCGTACTTTGGAAGATATGCTAAGGATGTGTACTCTCGACTTCAGCAAGAAGTGGGAGGATCACCTCTTCATGGTGGAGTTTGCATATAACAATAGTTACCAAGATAGTATCAAGATGGCGCCATACGAAGCTCTGTATGGGAGGCGGTGTCGAACACCGATGTCTTGGACAGAGGCGGGAGACACCAAGCTTTTGGGGAAAGAAGTGGTAGCCGACGCTAGTGAGTTGGTGCGGACCATCCAAGAGCGCATGAAGGTAGCTCAAGATTGGCAGTCGAAGTATTTCAATGCTCGCCACAGGCATGTGGAATTCGCTGTGGGCGACTGGGCGTATCTTAAGATCAAGCCGTTCAAATGCGTTTCGCGAATTCGCCGACTCAAGAAGCTGAGTCCGAGATTTTTGGGACCATTCAAGGTCATCGAGCGAGTGGGAGAGGCAGCGTACCGGTTGGCATTGTCCACAGAGCTAAGTGGATTGCATGACGTTTTTCACATCTCCGTCCTGAGGAAAGCGTTGTTAGAAGCCAGCGTGGTGATTGAGCTGGCGGCGGTGCTGGTAGAGAAAGACTTGGGGACGCGAGTTCGTCCAGTCGGGATAGAAGACTCAGAGGTTCGGCAATTGCGGAACAAGGAGGTCAGACTCGTAAAGGTCCGTTGGGACAACTATGGTTGCGAGGAGCTCTCATGGGAGCGAGAGCAGGCCATGCTAGAGGAGTACCGCGAGCTTTTCTCCTCAGGTACTGTTTAGTTTTGTTTACCTTCCATGTTTTAAATTTCGGGACGAAATTCTTTTAAGGGGGAGAGAATTGTAACACCCCAAATTGTTGTAGGAGCGATGGGGATCGAATTTGGCCAAGACAAGTTTTTGGTGCAGGTGACACGGGCCCCGACACGGGCGTGTCGGAGGCCGTGTCGGGCGTGTCGAGCTCGGGCCGTGTAGTCGACCAGTTTAGGTCGACGATGGTCGTGTGGTGGAACACGGCCTAGGACACGGGCGTGTCCCAGGCCGTGTCACACCTGGGCTGTGCGGTTGGGTACACGGGTAATGACACGGGCACGAACACGGGTGTGTCTAGTTGGACACGGGCGTGTCTGATGCCGTGTCACCAAGCCGTGTACCTCTCTGACTGCGAAGTGTTGAGAAATTGCACACGGGGGGCGTGACACGGGTCCCGACACGGGCGTGTCGCAGGCGACACGGGCGTGTCGGAGGCCGTGTCACATACCGTGTTGATGGTTTTCAATTTTGGTCGAGACGACGAATGAGCTACACGGCCAGGCACACGGCCGTGTGTGAACCCGTGTTCGGCCCAGTTTTTGGGATTTCAGATCTAATCCTGGCCGTTCGTTTCCTTGGCTTTGGATCCGACGGTGGGGGGCTGCTCCTGGGTGGTTTTAGCCGGGAATAGGGTTTTGAAACCCTTATTTTCACTTGGGCACTCTCTCTCTAAATCCTAGAGAGAAGGGAGAGCTTGGAGGAGGAAGAAGGAGGTCAACTCCGGCGGCCGGTGGAGATTCGGAGCTCCGTTTCGCGAGCAGAGTTCAGATCCGCGAAGGTGGGAACGTTGCGGTGGTTTTCAACCGAGCAAATCTTCTCCATGGCTAGAAAGAGGGGACGAAAGGTAACGACGCTTCTCCTCTCGGTTTTTTTAGGATTTAGGATGCATGAATAGCATCCCCTTCCTTTCGTATTTTGAGCACCGAATCTCTCAAATGAGAGGGATTCGTGTAGCCTAGGTTCAAGAGGACCTCCGGGTTGAGTATGCTCATCCCGGCATGCTTTGCATTAGAGATCCGCTCTGTTAGCGGATTAGGCATTGTGTGTGAAGCCGTGGTCGCGATTGTTGGTCCGAACCGGTGATGTTGCATAGCGAGTTTTGGGGTTTCGATAGAAATCCGCAGCGGCAATACGCCATTGTATGTATGCGTTTTCCCCCTCATATTTGAGTGAGTACTCGTAGTCGGAACTGGACGAGGTTAGCTCCGCTTTGTGCGGTATATGGTTTCCTTGGAGCACGGGAAAGACACGGTGCGAGTGGCGATTTGGGTGAGGAAACCTTTGTTGTGCTGTGCTAAGGCGCGGCTATGTCTCCCTGGTCGGCTGGCTACCCCGTGGCGCGCAAGTCATTTGGGGGAAGTGTCCCGGCGAGACTAGCCCCTTCTGTGGACTGATGAGAATGTCGAGCGGAGGACAAGCCCGGGCAATGTGGCCATGAGCGGGTGGGGTCCAGCAAGGCTTCTTAGAATCGGTCAGTGTGAGACGGAACCCTAACGTGTGAAGTCAGAATGTGCGGGCAAGCCTCGAGGTATATGACCCTTGTGCGGGTGGGGCCTTTGCAAGGTTCCGTGTGACGGCGTGTGTGTCGTTAGGGACATGGTGGTTCCCTTGTGTTTGCGGCTTTAAGCCAATGGGGAAACGGAAGTACCCAGTGTTTGATGTTGTGCTAGATGCATACAAACTAGGGTGCCTTGGGTGAAACCCGGGTTGCATTCATGCTGCATAGTAGGCCCTTTCACCTCGTAGAAAACATAGAGAACATGTATGTTGTATGAGACATCCAAGCCTGTTTTACCGCTTTAAAATATATTTGCTCTTTTGGTATACGAAGTGCTAACTTGCAGGTGGAGTGGTACCCCGGGGTCCGTTAGGGACGGCCGGGAGGAGATGTGGTTGTTACACAGTAGAGGTCAGCCTTTGCTGACCCACGTTACTTCAAATCCTTACAGGGCAAGGATCGCATGCAGGAGCTAGCGCGCCGGGCGAAAAGCCCTAAGCCTCATGAAGTGTTGTCGTGCTTGGTTTCTCCTTTTATGTTTTCTACTTTTGTTATGTTTATGTCCGGCTTGCATGTCGAGGTAGCCTAGGAGTGCTTGGCACATTGATATGTTTTGGACTATTATTGTGTAAGGCCTTAAGGCCATTTGATACTCTATCGTTAGTGGATAACTTCTGTCGGTTTGTTCTGTTTCCGCTGTGTTTGTCTGGAGTTTTGAGATTGTGTAGTTTTCATATCATCTTTTAATACTAAAGCTGTGGCGTCCGTATGTTGTGGGGCCCCAGCCGGACCCATATTATATGGTCTTTACAGGGGAGGTGTTACACGTGCGCAGTCATGACCTCTTATGTGCAAGTTCTACCGCCATATCGCACGGTCACAGGCCATATCGCGCACGACCACTGGTCGTACGCCTGTGATCGTGCGCAGTATTTAATTCTGTTTTCTATAAATAGCGCAGGTCTCGCCCTAATTGAGAGAGCCCTATTTTCCCCCCATTTTTCGTCCCCGACGAAGGGTTCCGCCATTTCCCTTCATCCTCCACCTTAGGGAGGGGTTCCGGGCAAGCTTTCTCCGCCAAATCAAAGTCGGAGCACCCCCTCGGCCTCCTCCATCATCTCTTGGGCTTATTTCAAGCTTCAATGCCATGGCCATCAAGCAAAGGGAAGCTTGCAAATTTCTTCCGCTATCGTGAGACGAAGAAGACGGGCCATTGGAAGGTGGTGACAGCCCTTCTCTACCCCGAATGCAGTTGAGGACCGAGCTTGGGCGCGGATTGACAACCCGACGACTCCAATCGTGAATCCTCAATAAGGCTTCGGATTCGATCGATCTCTTGCCTTGTTCTTCCTTTAATGTTGTTTATGTGCTGTTGTAAACTTCATTTATTGATGATGTGTGTTTATTTGTAAAACGCTTGTGCTAAATCATGTCTATGTGATTTGTATTTTCGTTATTTATTGCTTGAGGTGCGCCATATTCCGTCCACCACCATCCATCCTTGCCGCACTAGCAATTGCTAGTGGCGTGCGTAGCGAAGAGGTGCTTACGACCCACATTCCGCCGTTCTCTCAACCTCATCCGCTAGCCGACTCGCCCATCCGCCTAGTGATTCGGTGCATAGCGGCCCGACTAGTCTTCATCACGCCAAGCGAAGCTCTACATAGCGGCATTGCATAGGAGTAGTTGATAGATTTTTACTTTATTTTCCGCAACGATCAAAACCCCCATATCATTACCTCCAACCCGAGGACTTCAATCTCAAGTCCTCGAAATTAACTCCACCTTACTGTGTTTCTTGTGAGATCGATACTTGGGAAAACTCGCCCATTTTATATTACTTGTGCGACCGGTTCACTGCTATGATCTTCTTGCATCAAGACCAAAATTAAAAATTTAAACAGGTTTAATAAAAATAATGACTTAATAAAAATAAAATATTTTTTTGATTTCTTACTAATTAAATGATAGAGAATTTCCAGAATTTATTTTCTTTAAATTTGAAAAAAATTGAAAATTTTAAGCCGCTATTTGGAGACGAAAAATTTAAAAATTGATTTTTTTGAAATACCATGCAACGAGTGAGTGCGTGTTAACGTGACAAATAAGAGAGGGAGGGTGCCAATTAGGAAATTGACGTGAACCTCCCTCTGATACCAAATTGATGTAGGCCGATTCTTTCGAGCATTTGGGTGGCCGACGTAACTAACACGACGCTGTCCAATATCCCGCACGTCACGCTCACGCATCTAACGCAGCAACGACTCAATTAATATTATTACTAATTAAATATTAAGGGGGTTCAAAAGGCCCCTCAATATAATACCAAGGCGATAGGCCAAGGTCCTCTCAAACGAAAAGAACCCACACAGTTCAGTCGAGCGTGGTTGTATCAAAAGAGAACCCACAGAAAGCAAACGATTCGAACAAGGGTGGTTCTCTCCCAACAAAATACAACGAGCGCCGCCCTACCTCACGAACTTAAACGAAAGAAATAAACATGACAATAACTAAAAAAAATTAGCCACGAAAATTCAAGCGATACACAAGCCACGCAATTTGCCAATGCCACAAGATCTATCTAAAGAATAGAAACACATAAGGTGGAAATGTTTGTTACCCAACCGGATTTGATGAATCCGATTCACTCTAATAGAATCGTTCTTCAACAACTCCGCCAGAGATACGTCGGTGGGAGAGAAATTCGTTGCCTTCTTCGTATCACGCTATATTTGGAAAGTCCCGGTGAAATCTTCTGAATATGGAAATAATATTTCCCAATAAGGATGGAGAGAGAAAAGGTGGCAGGATATCAAAAATAATTAAGGAATGTTATAATTTCAAATATGGTAGGTAGAGAATTTATGGATGGGGATATATTTTGAATATGGTAAATAAGGGGGAATATTGTAGAGAATACTTTAAATTAGGAAAGAGATTTGGAGTGGAGGGAAAGAGGAGAAGGTGGGGCTCGGTTTTGGTAGTGGTGGAGGGGGCTCGGGTTTGAAGAGGATGAGGGCTACTCGGGTGAGGGAGTTTTTGGGTGGTGTTCGGGTCTTGTGAGAGAGGAGTAGGTGGCAGCATTTGAGTTTGTTGATGGAGGTGGCTCGACTAGGGTTGCTAGGAGGTGGCTCGGTTTGGTTGGGGGAGAGGGGTGGCTGGTTGTATGAAGGATGAAGAGGATTGTATGGCTCGGGTAGCAAGGATTTAAAGAAGAGTTGAAGGGAGAAGGGGATGAGAAGGGAGGCCGAGAGAGAGGGGAAGGGGAGGGTGGCCGGCGGCCAAAGAAGAAGAGGAATAGAGGGGGCCGAAATTTGCCTGGGAGAAGGAGGAGGATTTCAATCTTGAAATTAGGCTTTCTTTTCATTCATTAACTAACTAAAAACAAAGGAGTACATGCCTTTATATAAGCTTTACAATCAAGGGAAAAGGGCTACATGCAGCCCAACATGAAAATGAAATAAAACACAACACATACACCATGGTTTTCTAATATAACCATGTTACAAATAATACATGAAATTAAACATGAAATAAAAATGATAATTCCGAAATAAAACAACTAATAAAATATACTATTACTCAATTATTATTTATTAACATATATTATTAATAAATAATAATTGGGCTTACGCTCCGG
Source organism: Platanthera zijinensis (assembly GCA_039513925.1). Taxonomy (NCBI): domain Eukaryota; kingdom Viridiplantae; phylum Streptophyta; class Magnoliopsida; order Asparagales; family Orchidaceae; genus Platanthera; species Platanthera zijinensis. The sequence continues at coordinate 190,852,903 of CM077087.1, forward strand.
ACGGCTATTGTGGCGACGCTTCAACGGGTAATCTGTAAGCATGCTGTCGCTATCAACAAAGTGTTGCGGGCCGACGTATCCATTCAAATCTACCAGGTCACCATCATCGTCAGAGGGAGGATGCCCCTTGGCCACATGTCGTGGGAAGTCAGCTCCATCACATATCATCATTATAATATGCTAGACTTTCATTCTCATATAGGATAACAAAGGAATCAACTCAGTATTTTCCGCCGCGTAAAAAAACATATATATTTTCTCACCAATGGACTAGTGAACCACCCGACCGAGGGACACGGTCATTAACTCTAATAACTTATATGCATTGTTTTTAACTTAATTTTATAAATCTTATATATGAAGTAAGTGTGAGGTCAAGTAGCCTGAGCATCTGCAGTTGTCCCCTGCACGGCATGGCATCACGACACATATTTTCTCTCCTCTTACGTATTATTTGAATATAGAGAAAATTCGGGTTGTGACAACTTACCTCAGGAATAAAGCCCTACCTCAGAGCAAGCTTGATCCTACAACTCAGTGATCCAAAGATAACCTTCCTCAGACTAAATTAATAGTCATGCATCTCAAGCTAGGAGGTTAGCCCTACAAATTAGAGAGGATGAATCTCCTATATATCAGGCACGAGGCCCGACCTCAGATCAATAAATGATCTTACAGCTCAAATCCAAAACTAAATCCTACCCCAGCCTTTATAATTTTAAGCTTACAACTCAGATCTTAAGGATCATATAAATATGAAGAGTTTGTTGATGATTTGACTCCAGAGAAATTTATTTGAGTCTACTGCTTTTTGAGCTGATAAAATCTTATCCCTAACTTCTTCATAGCAACAAGAATAATGATCTTCAGAAAGCTGCTACTTGTGTTGGAAGAAACTCAAAAACTTAATGTTTCTGATCTTGCTTGATGAAGATAGATGAGTTGACAGTTCTTATTGTTCTTCAATCAGCTAACCTTCACTATAGAAATTAGAATCTCTACTTCTTCTTCTTTCTCAGAAATCTCTTCTGAACTTGCTGTAGTAGGTGATGATTGCTACAGCTATTTTGGCGAACTTTTAGATCATCGGGTTTGAACTTCAGCTTCAAGCTCTGCAATAATGGTGAGGAAGAAGACGATGAAGTTCCACCTTTTTATGAAATGTTAAACCCTAAAAGTTAATTTTCTTCTGCCGATCTCTATTCTTTTATCTTCCGCCTTCCAATGACTATTTGACCCGTGGGCCCCACTGAAGTTGTTGGCTGTAACTTTGCTTTTATAGGAAAAGTCATACAGTAGGCATGCGACACCATTTGTCATGTACTGTAGACTTCCTGTAACATTTTGAACTTTGCGGATGTTTGCTGACTTCAGCACCTGTGGACTTAGACAATTTCATAGTTTAAACCCATGTGTTGATTACGTTGAATGAATGACCTTCACTCAGCACAAAAACCCTTAGTCAAATATTCTGCATTGCTAAGCGATGAGTGCATTGAGTGAACCTTCATCACTCAACGAATTTATACTTAGCCAATTCTTCTGCACTTCTAGGCATTGAGTGCGTTGATTGAGCCTTCATCACTCAACACTTTTGGACTTAGCCGCTTCTCTAAATGCAAGCCTTCTTGCTGAGGCGCTGAAGGAACTTCCTTCACTCAACACTTCTGTACTTAGCCCATTTTATTATTCATGAATGCGTTTATTGAGCCTTCATCACTCAATGCTCCTGCCTTAGCCTTACTTCTTGATGAGGCATTGAGTTAACTGCCTTCACTGAACACTTCTATACTTAGCCGATTTTCTTGATGATCTTGCATTGAGTGAGGTGTCATCACTCAATGCATCTGGACTTAGACAGATTTTTCTGTCTATATCTTTTGAAGCTTTGACTAAGAACTGGTCTGTCGACACTTTCTTATTTTCTCATTGAGTGAGATGTCCTCACTCAATGTTTTTGGACATAACAAGATTTCTTGGCAGATTCTTCAAAGGCTTTGACTGCTTGAGCTTGACTCAACGCTTCTTTCTTCAGGCATTGAGTGAGCTATCCTCACTCAACGATTCTGGACTTAGTGGAATTTCATCCCTGCCAATGCTGAATCTTTGACAGACTAAGATTTACTCAATTCCTCTTGTTATATGGCATTGAGTGAACAGCATTCACTTGACGCCTGTGGACTTTTTCGCAAATCTCCTTGCAAACTGTCGAGCTTTGACTGTCCATGCTTTACTCAACACTTTTGGCATCTGGAGTTGAGTGAACTAACTTCACTCAATGCCTGTAACACCCCAAAAAGGAGTTGGAGAGAATAGGATAAAAGTTGACCTAGGTTCGACAAAGATCGTCGAGCAGAGCTCGACGCAAAATGTCGAACGTTGAGCAGAGTTCGAGGATTTTGGTCTTTTATGTGAAATTAATCCCGCTCAACGAACTAAATCTCGTTCGACAAACTCACTCCCGATCGACGAAGTTTGTTCGACGAAATCAGCCCCGTTCGACTATTTGTCGAAAAATGAATATATGGTCGAGCGGTGACTCGTGTCAGATGGATGGTGAGAGGCCAGTAGACGGTGGGTGACTTTTCAGCTTTAACCCGAGCCGTTACTGTGTTTTGATGATTTTATCGTATGGCTGGGGTGAAAACAAAGACCACTTATGAAAAGGGGTTGGAATGAGGAAATCATTATTTCCTTTTCTCTCTCTCTTCCATGTGTTCCAGTTCTGGAGAAGAGAACTCTCGGCTAGAGCTAGAGCTTGCTGAAGTTTCTAGAGTAGCTCTTGTGACTGGAATCAAGATTTGAAGCTAGATTCGAGAAGGGTAAAGTGAGGCACTCATTACCATGAGTGTAGAAAAGCTGTATCATGGCTCCGAAGAGAACGTTAAGGGTAACGATCTTCTTTCTTGGACATGTGAAGTCCTTATTTTGGCATGTGCATGGAATCCCCCACAAACATGTGGAGAATCGAGGGAGTTCCTTAGGGTTGATTCCTGTAATCCCAAATAAGTCTTTCATATAGATTCAGAAATGTGTTATACGGTATAGGCATGCAGTGTGAAGCCCATCGAGACAAGTTGGTCTGGATTGGTGATGCTTTATTTTGCGCACCAGAGAAGACTCCACGTATAAACGAGTATTTTGTGGGGTTGGTGGGTTTTCCCTGTGAAGTAGAGTAATAGGAAGTACTGGAATGGAGTTCCAAGAAAATACCCTCGAAGTTCGTGTACTGTATGCTAAGTAAATACCAGTGTTTCTGGCACTACAGGATGCTGCAGAGTTTGGGGGCAGTTTTGGCGTAGAAAGGGAGCTTTTGTTGACCCTGCAAAGTGATCAGGATGAACTCTGGCATTGTATCCCACTTTTATTGTGAAGCAAGTCCTTAGGGGACAGTGTGGCTATTGTGAGCTATGCGCTCTTAATAGCAGGTGAGCCAAACGGACAAGGGGAAGCCGCCCCGCGTCAGTCTAGACATTGAACTGGTGATTTGAATAATGGGAAAGGGCTGAACTATATCCGCGTTATGGTTATCTAACTTGAGTGCCTAAGTTATTGGCGTTCGTTAGGATCGCATAATGAGATCCTTGGGCTGTATGCCATCAAGACTGAAGTCTCCGGTCATGGGTCGTGGAGCATGAATGCTCAATGTTTACCGTTGGATTTAGGACCCTTGAACAATAATGAGACCCTTGTTTTGCAGTACACCGATAATGTGCCCCTAGTGCACGGAACGTCGGGCCGTGAGGCTGATGTTTGAGATATCTTGAACTGTATATCTGCTTGTGAAATTGCTATGCCTGCAGGAAAAGAATACCACTGCCCTGGGAAAGGGGTAGGGTCATTATAAATTGGTCAGCTGAATGCTGACCGTTGTCTTGTTTACCACCACTATGCTGGACTGTTATTATGTAGGTGTCGGAGAGCCGAGCGGAAAATAGCGGGCTGAATCCCTTGTTGCTGCTACTGGCCATCGAAGGTCAAATGAAGAATTTTACTGTTTTCATGTATAGCTGGCCTGCATGCCGATGTTTTTAATCCACACTAGTAAAATGTAATTGTAAGGCCTTAAGGCAATATAACCTTTGTGTATGTGTAAAGTGACAATCCTTTGTTGTCATATAAATGGTTGTTTATATACTGTGGACATTCAAATGAGTTTGAGTTCAAATAACCTTAAAGATTATGTTTGCATGCTCTGAGTTAGGATGCTGAAAGTGAGGATAGATATAACTCTAGAGGGGGCGTGAATAGAGTATTCAAAAATTATGACACCCTACTCAATTCCTTTAGAGTTAATTTGCGGAATGAGTTTATAGATATTTGAAACCCTAGAGCCTAACACAAAGTGAAGTGCACTAGAGAAAGCTAACTGTAATTAAAGTTGAACTTTGATCCTATCACAGCAACTAGCAATCCTAGTTATTTCTACTCACAGCCGCAGTGCAAAAAATTAAATAAAGCAACACAGACGACACAAGAAGTTTATAGTGGTTCCCTCTAAATAGGTACGTCCACTCTTCTACCACCCTGGTAGGAATCCACTACAGGTTTTTGTTCAGGTTCCCTGCTACCAACTGATCTGCTCCAGGTAGATCAAGTAGACCCTTTGTGCTTTTGATCAGGAGCTCAAAATTCAACACAGGTTTTTGTTCAGGTGCCCTGCCACCAAGGTTCACTTTTGAAGGGAGTAATAACCCTTTATACAGGTGGTTGAGAGAGTTAAAGTTTCTTCTCTATTGTTAAAACAGATTAGAGAAGCTAGTGGATTGCACAGAGCTAGAAAGCTCTAAAGAATCAAGGCTCCCCCTGGCTTAGAGAATATCCAGGAAGAAGTCTTGCTTCAGGGTGCAGGAACTCTTCTGAACTTGAGACAAAGAACTGTCTTGAAGTTCTGAAGGAGAAGCTTGAAGAAGACTCTTGATTGTAGAATGATTGTTCTTCTTCAATAGCTTTTCTATCTTCTTCTTCTTCTTCTTGAGGCACTGAGTGAATGTTCCTTACAGCAGGATGAACTCAGGATTGAAGAAGAGAGAGTTGAAGAAGGATGATCTTCTTAGTTGAATGTATCAATGACTAAGAGCTGTATCTCTTCTTGCTTTTAATCTGTGTTGATCTCTATTCTGTGTATGTTGTATATGGTTGTTGTTAATATTTGCTGCCTTTTGAAAACACTTTATATATTGACCTTTGCAATGGCTCTAAACTTTGTTTGAATTTTGTCTTCTTCTGAGATCTTAAATCTGGGCTGCAAATAGCATAAAGCAAAAACATATCCTGCATGCAGACATGCTATACAGGGATAAATCTTTCTATGAAGCTGCAAATCTAATCTGATAAAAGGAGTACTAAAGAAAGTCATATCAGACAAAACTCTTTACGGCCAAAGAAGACTTTCTGTGTCTAACTGCTATAAAGGACAGCATGGCAGAATAAAGCAAAAAGATATTTCAACTAATAAGACAAAAAACTTTGTCAGAAAAAGCTTGACTTATGCACAAAGGATGGGGCAAAGATTGCCTTGAGATGTATGGACAAAATCAATGAAATAATCTTTAATAAAATATGCTAAATAAACAGGAAATAAATCATAGAATAGAAGGAGAACAAAATTACTAAAAACAAACAGAAGAACGTCGAACGACCCTCGGAGATCGTCGATCGAAGCACAGAGATTGTCGACCTATCAGAATAGATGGTCGAACGATACAGATAGTCGAACTATCAAAGAAGATAGTCGAACTACCACAGCAGATAGTCGACCTATTAGAGCAGATAGTCGAGCTATCAGATAGTCGACCTATCAAGGCAGATAGTCGAACTATCAAGCAAGACAGATAGTCGACCTATCAAACAGATAGTCGAGCTATCCGATAGTTGAACTATCCAAGCAGATAGTCGAACTATCAAACAGATAGTCGAGCTATCAGATAGTTGAACTATCCAAGCAGAATAGATAGTCGACCTATCAAACAGATAGTCGAGCTATCAGATAGTTGAACTATCCAAGCAGATAGTCGAACTATCAAACAGATAGTCGAGCTACCAGATAGTTGAAATATCCAAGCAGAACAGATAGTCGACCTATCAAACAGATAGTCGAGCTATCAGATAGTTGAACTATCCAAGCAGATAGTCGAACTATCAAACAGAACAGATAGTCGACCTATCAAACAGATAGTCGAGCTATAAGATAGTTGAACTATCCAAGCAGATAGTTGAACAATCAAGAAATCTGTCTGGTCAAAAGAAGTCGAGCGGGGTTTGACGATCGACGAGGCAGATACCACAGAACGTCGAGCTAACAAGAGTTGAACTAACTCAGAGAAAGACGATCTGCTGACAGACAAACGTCGACCAACTGATAGACGATCGTCGAACAGTCGATAAACGATAGTCGAGCGGCGTTCGACCATAGTCGAACAAAAAACAACTTAACCAAATTTTCATCTGGATAAGTGACAACTCTACAACTAAAGCAATTTAACTAAACAACTAACCTTTGACCATAGATAAATCTTGGGTCAAGAAACTAAATGAGAAGACTAAACTCAAATCCAAACTAGGGTACCAACAATCTCCCCCTATTTGGGTTAAGTCTCTCAAAACAAAACAAACAAAACAAACTACTGGAAATAAATATAACACAGGAAAAGAAATATCTAAGCAGCAGATAACATCAATCAAACAGACTAATAAACAACTGTGAATTAATGAAACTTAAGAAGCATCAGAATCTGATTTAGATACAGAGGAACCAGGAAGAAAAGAAATTTTTCTGAAAGGTTCTAAAGCTTCTTTCTTTGATAACTTTAGATCTTGTTCTCCAATAATTCTAGATTCTTCTGTTCTTGGTACTACTGCTTCAAGATGTTTTTCCATATATTTTGAAGGATCAAATACCTCAGGTCTAACCTGGAATTTATCTAGCTCCTTCTTTCTGAATTTAGACATAGTAGTTAATCCTGTAATATCTTTTCCTTCTGCTTTAGCTTTTCTGATCTGGGCTGATCCAACTAGTTCAAGAAATCTAGCCATCCTGAAATCAGAATTAAGCTCTTGACTTTCATATTCATTTTCACAAGTTGGATCTAAAGGTTTTATAGCTTTAAATTTAGTAGAAAGTTCTAACATGCTTGCAGCTGGCTCTCTATTTTCTTGAATAATTAGGGAAGAAGGAGGAGCAAACTCAGCATATTTCTTACTAGACTTTTCAGAGAAAATAATCCTTTTACCTTTTGAATCAGTTTCCTTTGCTAGAGCTGGCTTTGAGGAAGATATGCTTTTGGTTTCTTTGGAAGGAGATGCTCTTCTCTTGGGAGAAGGAGGAGGAGAAAAAGTTGGCTTCTGATAAACTACCTCCTTTACTTGCTCTCTTGTATCAGCATCTTGCCTTTGATATCCAGATTGGGATCTGCTATGATATCCTGGATTGCTTTTCCTCTGATGAGATTGAGATGGAGTGAATCTAGCAGACTGGGCTGAAGGATTTGCAGACATATTACCAGAAGCTCCTGCACTGGGAGGTGGAGGAGGAGGACCTCTAGGGGTCCATTTTGGTACTGGACTATCATATCTTTTGGATTTCTTTCTTTGCTTTTGCTGATTCTTGGAAAATCCCATCCAGTGCTGATATTCTTTGGACTTGGGATCTATTCCTTTCAAAATATAATAAAGAATGTCATGGTCAGGGTTAGGTGGAGGAGGAGCAACAGCTTTCCTTTTCCTTTTAGCAGATTTCTTTTTCTTAGATTCTTCTGAATCATCAGAGTCTTCATCATCAGATTGAGATGATTGGGGATGATCATAAGGATCAAAGGCCTCTTGCACAGCTTTTTCTTTATCTTTTAAAGAAGCTTTTTCTTTCTCTTCTTCTAAGGCATCCTGTGCCAGAAGAGTATCCAGATCCAGTCTTGTGGTGTCATCCCAGACTGTAGACTTTTCTTCTTGAATATCTGAAACTTTCTCTATCTCAGCTGCAACTGTCAGGAGGACTAGTTCATCATTCACAGCTACCTGAGCTGGAGGAGAAGATACAGGCTCTTGAATAGCAAGTTCTTGCACTGGTTCTTGAGCAGGTTGTTGAGCAGGTTCTTGGACAGCTTGAACTGCTTCCACTAGATCTGTAGTATCAGGAACACAGATTTGCTAAATGAAATTGAAACATCCCTTCTAGGTATTCATAGACTAGCATGTTAGTTAACATATCAAAAAAATGAGTAAATGAATTACCTTCAGGATTCTCTTCAGAATTTCCTAACTCCCACAAGTCATCTAGAAAGGAGGCAATGACTCCTTCTAGGAACAGAGTAACTAAGGGAGTAGAAGCTTCTTCAAGGCATACTTTGAATGCAAATTCTGCTTTCATTATAATATCGGAAGGCTTCTGAACTAGTGCTGGAACTGCAGAAGATGTTGCAATGTCAACTGGAGATTCTGTTACTTCTTGAATCATGTCTTGGGGCTCTGCTGGATGAGAAACAATGGGCAGTCCTGAGGCATCTTCCTCGAACATCTCCCCCTGCCTGATTTCAGTAGAAACTGAAGTCAGGCCCCTAACTGAAGATGGCTCAGCAGATTTTGAGAGGGCTAAGATGGAAGATGAAAAGGTAGAGATGGAAGAAACGAGAGGGGCAATTGCTTCTTCAATCATGATTTTGATTTAAGGTATAATTAGCTCCAATATAATTGAAATGAAGGCTGGAGTGATTTCAAATAAAGGTGGGGGAATCACAGTAGATGGATCATCATCAGGGATGGTGTTCTCCTGATGAGATGGAGAGTGAACTTGTGATTGATGGGTGGATGCATTAAGATCAATATGATCTGAATGAGGAATTGGTGACTTAGGAGGAGTGGATAGCTAAGAAACTAATAAATCAAAACTAGGATGAGAAATCCTAGCAAGATGAGAAGGGAGTGGAGATGCTGGTGGTGATGCATGGAGAATTGTGGAGGAATCAAGAAGAAGAGAGGCAGAAGAAGGTACTTCAATTGAAGTAGATGGAACTTCAATTGAAGTAGATGGTAATGCAGATGTGGATGGCACTTCAGTAGAAGTGGATGGTAATGTAGAAGAAGTGGATGGAATGAAGAGAATGGTTGAGCCTGCTTCATGTAGGTGGGGAGTGACTGAAGCAGTCCTTGTACTCTCAGACACAACTAGAGCTACCCCTGCTTGAGAAGGCTTCTGAAAACTCCTTTTCCACTTAACAAATAAAGTTGGATCCATCTTCTTGCTGGCATTGATGGAAGTTGAGACTGTAACCAACAGATGGGGATATTTCTCTCTTAGAAATATCCCAAGTACCCTACCCAGGGTGACTTCCTTCTTATTATTATTCTTTCTTATCAAATCAAACATAATTCCTGCCCAATTTATCTGTTTCTTGTTTACTATTGCACACATCAAGGAAAACTGTTGCCTGGTGATGTTATCATGAGCAGAGTGCTTGCCCAGAAGCACTTTTCCAACTAGTTCAGCCAAGAACTTTATCCTCAATGAAAAATTAATCTTTAGCAGTTTAGAAGGAATGCCTTCGGCATGTCCTAATTCGATCAACATCCTCCTAAACTCTGGAGTATCTTGTTCATATTCCTCTTCACCATTCAGTAATCCAAAAATATCAGTTAATACGACAGGAGTCAAGCTTACCTCTTCGCCGCCAATCGTTCCAGTCATAGATTCGTCATTAGAACATGAAGTGAAGGCCCACACTTTAATCTCTGGGATGTTTATCTTGATCATTGTGGACATTAGCTTTTCCAATCCTTGTTCCTTGCGGAGCTGGAGGATTTCTACTATCTCAGAATCACAGGCGCTGAAGGAGTCAAAATCTACGCTGAAGCCGGCGTCGAACTTCATCACTGACAAAAGGGCTGGAGCAATCGCCATTGATTGGATTAGAGAAGACGAGAGAGACGACGAAAGCGAAACGGCAGAGAGCGCGAGGCAGAGCTCAAGTAGAAAGACGGAATACGAAAAGATGAGCTCCGTCGACTACAAAAAGAACGATCTCTTAACCTAGTTCGACCATCGGTTTTATATTAAAACAATAATCGTCGATCTATTTTAACAGATACTGGAGACGATAGTCGAACGGTCGTTCGACGATCGTTTCCTGAAGCAGAGTAGTCGATCAATCGTTCGACTATTTCTGTCTTCACAAACAAATAAGCTGTCGTCGCCCGTAGGTCGACGATAGGCTCAACCTATTCGACTATCGTCGAACGTTGTTTGACGATCTTCAAACAGATTTCAACAAAGGCAGAAGTCACACTAAGTCATTTCCATTAATCATGCCTAGTTGAACCAAAAAGAACAGATGCTTCTGTTCATCTAAGGGCTTGGTGAAAATATCACCTCTCTGAAGGTCAGTGGATATGAACTCAAGGCCGATCTTGTTCTTTTCCACACAATCTCTCAGGAAATGGTGTCTAATCTCAATGTGCATGGTTCTAGAGTGGTGCACAGGATTTTGTGCAATGGAGATAGCACTGGTACTGTCACACATGATTTTTGTGTTCTTGTGTGTGTACCCATAATCCAAAAGCTGGTTTTGAATCCACAGGATCTGTGAACAACAACTAGCAGCTGCTATATATTAAGCCTCTGTAGTTGAAGTTGAGACAGAAGCTTGCTTCTTACAGAACCAAGAGACCAATCTCTCTCCCAGGAACTGACAAGTTCCTGAGATACTTTTCCTGTCAACTCTACAACCAGCATAGTCAGAATCAGAGTATCCAATTAACTCAAATTCTGATTCAGCTGGGTACCATAGTCCTAAATTTGGACATCCCTTCAGGTATCTCAAAATTCTCTTAAGAAGAATCAAATGAGATTCCTTGGGGTTGACCTGGAATCTAGCACATAGGCATGTGGCAAACATTATATCTGGTCTACTTGCTGTTAAATACAATAGGGAACCAATAATGGCCCTATAGTTCTTCTGATCAACTGGCTTACCCTGATCATCAGAATCTATAACTACATTAGTAGCCATAGGTGTATGCATTGCTGAAGAATCAGCCATCCCAAACTTCTTTACCAATTCCTTGGCATATTTGGATTGGGAGATGAAGATGCCATCAGCATCTTGCTTTACTTGGTGATCGAGAAAGTAAGACAGCTCACCCATACTACTCATCTCAAACTTAGAATGCATCAAGTCAGAGAACTTTTTGCACAGTTTGGGATCAGTGGAGCCAAAAATAATATCATCCACATACACTTGAACTAATAAGATTATGTCCTTGTGATGCTTAACGAAAAGGGTTCTATCAACAACTCCCCTAACAAAGTTGTGCTCTACCAGGAAACTAGCTAGAGTCTCATACCAGGCTCTGGGTGTTTGTTTAAGTCCGTAAAGAGCTTTTTGCAACTTGTAAACAAATGAGGGTCGAGTTGAAGAGACAAACCCAGGAGGTTGTTCAACAAACACCTCTTCCTTTAGCTCACCATTTAGGAAGGCACTCTTGACATCCATCTGAAAGACCTTAAACTTCATATAGGCTGCATAGGCTAGAAAGATCCTTATTGCCTCTAGCCTTGCAACATGAGCAAAGGTTTGGTCATAATCTATACTTTCCTCCTGTGTGTAGCCCTGAGCTACAAGCCTAGCTTTGTTCCTTACAATAATTCCATTTGCATCCAACTTGTTTCTAAACACCCACTTAGTGCCTATGATCAGTTGGTCTTTAGGTCTTGGAACAAAAGTCCATACTTTACATCTTTCAAACTGATTGAGTTCCTCTTGCATAACAATGATCCAGTGGGGATCTAGCTCAGCATCTTTTATGGTGAGGTGCTCAACTTGTGAAAGGAAACAAGCATGCATCACATCCTGTCTTAATTGATGTCTTGTTTGCACACCTACTGATATGTCACCAATCACTTGAGATGTAGGATGATCTCTAAGTGTGACAAGATCAGAAGGTGGGATGTGATCTTCAAAAAAGTTGGAATTAATTCCTCAGGTGGAATTGGATCAACTGTTGGTGGTACAGCAACTACTTCTGCAAATTCTTCATCACTGTCTGAATCAGTGATATGAAGAGTTGATAGATGGAGAATCTCTTGAGTGACATCTTTACTAGATTCTGGTACCTGCAATGAACTTGAGGAAGGGGAAGTTTCCTTCTCCTTGTAAAACATCTGAGATTCATCAAAAGAAACATGTACAGACTCCTCAATTTTAGAAGTTGATTTATTAAATACCCTATAAGCTTTTCTTACTTGGGAATATCCAAGAAAAATTCTCATTGAAGCTTTTGCTTAAAACTTTCTAAGGTATTCTTTATTATTGTTATGAATGTATACTACACAACCAAATACTCTAAAATAATTAATTTTAGGTTTCTTTCCTTTAAGCAACTCATAAGGAATTTTACTCTTAAGCTTGTGTATAAGACATCTGTTCAAGACATAATTTGCTGTGCTAACAGCTTATGCCCAATAAGAAAGAGGCATGTTAGCATCTGCCAATAATGTACCAGCAGCTTCAATCAGGGTTCTATTCTTCCTTTCCACTACCACATTTTGTTGGGGAGTTCTAGGATCAGAGAAGCTATGTTTGATACCTTCTTTCTCACAATATTCTTGCATGAGAAGAGAATCAAACTCAGTACCATGATCACTTCTGATCAAGGCAACATGAGTAGAATACTCAGTCTACACACATAGTAGAAAGTCTGTAAGAACTTTGAAGTTATCAGCCTTAGTTCTCTAGAACAACACCCAAGTGAACCTAGAGAAGTCGTCTACAATTACTAAAGTGTAAAACTTCCCTCCTAGACTCTGTACATTTATTGGGCCAAAAAGGTCCAAATGTAATAAATATAGGATTCTAGGTGAATCACTTTTATTTACAGATTTAAAGGAATTTTTGGTTTGCTTGCCTAATTGACAAGCCTTGCATAGGCTCTCCTTCTTGTAGGGGCAAGAAGGTAAACCTCTAACAAGATTGTATTTAGATAGCCTAGATATGTTCTTGAGGTTAACATGGCTAAGCCTCCTATGCCATAAGGTGTTGTTATTTGTTACTTCATTAAATAAGCAGATTTCAGATTGGGTTGAATTAAAATCTACTAAATAAATATTACCTTGTCTAATACCTACTAACACAACATTACTATTTAAAGTAATATTATAGAGAGTGTTAGTGAAAGATACCTGATATCCTGCATCACATAACTGGCTTACTGAGATAAGGTTGTGCTTCAGTCCAGTTACATATGCAACCCTTTTGAAAGTTACTACTCCAATGGTAGTCCTACCATATCCTTCAGTTTGACCACAACTGGAATCCCCAAAGATCACCTTTGATCCAAGCTTGGCCTTGAATCTTAACAGATTTTCTTTGTTTCCTGTCATGTGTTTGGAACAGCCACTATCCAAGTACCATTTATCTTTAGTAATTGGATAGGTCTTCACCTGCAAATTAAACAGTTAGACATTGTGGACCAAGATAACCTTGGGTCCATTATTCTTCACATAATGAAAACTTGAAATAAAAGAATAAGCAGGTTGGGGTTTATATCCTAAAGGGTAAGATCTCCTAGGTGGGATGCTCCATGCAGTTAATGGGTCCACAAACCTAGGGTTTCTATTTATATTTGGGTTTCTAAGGTTCAGGTTGTAATTTTGAAAATCAAATTTAAATCGTTGATCAGCGTTCGACGATGGATGCTCAGATCGTCGAGCTTCGTTCGACCATTGAGCCTTCGATCATCGAGCAGCGTTCGACGCTTTTTGTAGCTCCTTAAATTTTTTGCTTTCTCTTTTCTCTCTTAGCTTTATTTAAGGCTTGATTAACCTGTTTTACTTGCTCAGTATTCTTTATTCCATCAGCTGAAATAAAGTTCACTGGAGTTGAAAGATGATTTTTGAGAACCAATGGGGGTTCACTTGATGAGGCTCCTAAGCCTATCTTATTATTGCCTGACCTAGTGTTTGTCATGCTTGTGTTTTCTAGCAGCTTAAGGCTTCTACCATTTAAAGATTCTTCTAATCTTTTGGACATTGCTAGTTCATTTTTAAGAAACTTTATTTCTTCACTAGACTTAGTGAGTTCTGCTTCTAACCTAGCATTTTCATTAGAAATAGATTCTGATTCAGCTAACTTATTTCTAAGTTCCTTAATTTCCTTTTTTGAACTAATTAAATCTAAGCAATGGGATTTAAATTCATATTTAAATTCAGAAGAAGATAAATCATATGAAGATAATACCTGATCTTCTGTAGGCATTTCTTCATCATCATCAGAACTCTCTGCAGCTGAGTGGTTGCTGCAGGCATCAATTGCCATAAGGCAGATTTCCTTTGCCTTCTTTTCTTCCTCATCTTCACTGGAGCTTGAGGAGGAAGATTTCTCATCTGAATCACTCCAGGTCTCAGCAACAAATCCTTTCTCCTTCTTCTTATTTTTGTAGGAGGAGGACTTGGAGTGTTTCTTGTGATGTTCTTTTTCCTTTCTCTTTTCTTTGCTCTTTTCCTCTGGACACTCTGGTAGAATGTGTCCAGGTTTCCTGCAACCATAACAAATAATTTCTTTAGCAAGAGATCTGTCATACCTTGGTTTATCTTCATATCCTAAAGATTTCTTTCTGAAGTCTTTTATTCCCATCTTGAGAAACCTTTTGGCAAAGAGTGCCATCAGCTCCTCATTGGATTGGCTTCCTTCAGAAGCATCAGCAGCTTTAAGAGCAAGAGTTTGCTCTTTCCTTGCTGGAGTTGGAGTCTTGGCTTCAGCCTCAGCTTCCCTTGTCTTCAGCACTTGCTCAAAAGACTTGAGCTTGCCAAGGAGAGCTTCTGTTGAGATTTCAGTTGTACTTCTGGCCTCCTTGATGGGCTAGATCCTAAGATCCCATGTGCTGGGGAAGCACATCAGTATCTTATCATTGACCTCTGTCAATGTAATCTCCTTATCAAGAGTTCTCATCTCATTGATGATTGAGCTGAACCTTGTGTACATGGCTTCAACTGATTCAGCTTCAGTCTTCTTGAAGTTTTCATATTGGGATATATGGTTGGACCTTCTGTCCTTCCTTTCATCAACTGAACCAGCTACAATCTAGTTCAGTGAGTCCTACATGGCTTTTGCAGAGGTGCAATCAACCACTTTTTGGAAGATTTGATCAGACATAGTCTGAGCCAGAATGTTCATAGCTTTGTCATCAGCTATCTTTGCCTTCTTGTAGGCATCATTGTAATCTGGAGGAGGCACTGCACTGAGATTTGTAGTTGTTTTAGCAGTGGCTGCAGCAGGAGGTGTTTGAGGTCCTGTCAAAATAGAAGAAAAAATGTCTTCATCAATAGAGTTCATATATAATTTTATTCTTGCCTTCCAGATGCTAAACTTAGCTAAGTTGCAAGCTGGAGGTCTGGTGCTAGAGTAATCCTTGGACTGGGCCATGAAGTGAATATCTATAAGCTTGGTATCTATCAGGATCTTGTGACTCAAGTGTTAGCCTGTACAGTCAGTCAACCTCCCTCTGATACTAATTGAAAGTGAGGATAGATAAAACTCTAGGGGGGGGGGGTGAATGGAGTATTCAAAAATCATGACACCCTACTCAACTCCCTTAGAGTTAATTTGTGGAATGAGTTTATAGATATTTGAAACCCTAGAGCCTAACATAAAGTGAAGTGCACTATAGAAAGCTAACTGTAATTACAGTTCAACTTTGATCCTATCAAAGCAACTAGCAATCCTAGTTATTTCTACTCACAGCCACAGTTCAATAAATTAAATAAAGCAAGACAGACGACACAAGAAGTTTATAGTGGTTCCCTCTAAATAGGTACGTCCACTCTTCTACAACCCTGGTAGGAATCCACTACAGATTTTTGTTTAGGTGCCCTGCCACCAACTGATCTGCTTTAGGTAGATCAAGTAGACCCTTTGAGCTTTTGATCAGGAGATCAAAATCCAACACAAGTTTTTGATCAGGTGCCCTGCCACCAAGGTTCACTTTTGAAGCGAGTAATAACCCTTTATACAGGAGGTTTAGATAGTTAAAGTTTCTTCTCTATTGTTAAAACAGATTAGAGAAGCTAGTGGATTGCACAGAGCTAGAAAGCTTTAAAGAATCAAGGCTCCCCCTGGCTTAGAGAATATCCATGAAGAAGTCTTGCTTCAGGGTGCAGGAACTCTTCTGAACTTGAGACAAAGAACTGTCTTGATGTTCTGAAGGAGAAGCTTGAAGAAGATTCTTAATTGTAGAATGATTGTTCTTCTTCAATAGCTTTTCTATCTTCTTCTTCTTCTTCTTGAGGCACTGAGTGAATGTTCCTTGCAGCAGGATGAACTCAGGATTGAAGAAGAGAGAGTTGAGGAAGGATGATCTTCTCAGTGGAATGTATCAATGACTGAGAGCTGTATCTCTTCTTGCTTTTAATCTGTGTTGATCTCTATTTTGAGTATGTTGTATATGGTTGTTGTTAATATTTGCTGCCTTTTTAAAGCACTTTATATATTGGCCTTTGCAACGGCTCTAAACTTTGTTTGAATTTTGTCTTTTTCTGAGATCTGCAATCTGGGCTGCAAAAAGCATAAAGCAAAAACATATCCTGCAGGTAGACATGCTATAAAGGGATAAAGCTTTCTAAGAAGCTGCAAATCTAATCTGATAAAAGGAGTACTAAAGAAAGTCACATCAGACTAAACTCTTTACGGCCAAAGAAGACTTTCTGTGTCTAACGGCTATAAAGGACAGCATGGCAGAATAAAGCAAAAAGATATTTCAACTAATAAGACAAAAAACTTTGTTAGAAAAAGCTTGACTTATGAACAAAGGATGGGGCAAAGATTGCCTTGAGATGTATGCACAAAATCAATGAAATAATCTTTAATAAAATATGCTAAATAAATAGGAAATAAATCATAGAATAGAAGGAGTACAAAATTACTAAAGACAGACAGAAGAACGTCGAACGACCCTCAGAGATCATCGACCGAAGCACAGAGATCGTCGACCTATCAGAACAGATAGTCGAATGACACAAATAGTCGAACTATCAAAGAAGATAGTCGAACTACCACAGCAGATAGTCTACCTATCAGAGCAGATAGTCGAGCTATCAGATATTCGACCTATTAAGGAAGATAGTCGAACTATCAAGCAAGACAGATAGTCGACCTATCAAACAGATAGTCGAGTTATCATATAGTTGAACAATCCAAGTAGATAGTCGAACTATCAAACAGATAGTCGAGCTATCAGATAGTTGAACTATCCAAGCAGAACAGATAGTCGACCTATCAAACAGATAGTCAAGCTATCAGATAGTTGAACAATCCAAGCAGATAGTCGAACTATCAAACAGATAGTCGAGCTATCAGATAGTTGAACTATCCAAGCAGAACAGATAGTCGACCTATCAAACAGATAGTCGAGCTATCAGATAGTTGAACTATCAAAGCAGATAGTCGAACTATCAAACAGAACAGATAGTCGACCTATCAAACAGATAGTCGAGCTATCAGATAGTTGAACAATCCAAGCAGATAGTTGAACTATCAAGAAATCTGTCTGGTCAAAAGAAGTAGAGCGGGGTTCGACGATCGACGAGGCAGATACCCCAGAACGTCGAGCTAACAAGAGTTGAACAAACTCAGAGAAAGACGATCTGCTGACTGATAAACGTCGACCAACTGATAGACGATCGTCGAACAGTTGATAGACAATAGTCGAGCGGCGTACGAGCATAGTCGAACCAAAAACAACTTAACCAAATTTTCATCTTGATAAGTGACAACTCTACAACTAGAGCAATTTAACTAAATAACTAACCTTTGACCATAGATAAATCTTGGGTCAAGAAACTAAATGAGAAGACTAAACTCAAATCCAAACTATGGTACCAACAGATGCGAATAGTTTTTTGTATTAACCTGTAACCTTTCTGCCTATTTGTGAACTATGGTGTGGGGCCCCGTCCGGACCCTTTATTAAATTTCATTTAATGGATGGAGATATTACAATTTGATATCAGCTTGTCTTGGTCTTTCTCTTTCGAATTCGTAGTCCAATTATTTTGTGGGGTGGCGAGCACGTGTAAGTGCGACTCGTTATAACATAAATGAACTCAAGAATGTCCACTAAGGAATGCAAATACACTATTTTAGGAACCTAGACATTCTTATAAAGTTGTTATTGCAGTTGCAAAGTCACTAAATTGTGTTTTTTACACGTATAGGTGACTATAAGTTGTGCGGGGCAGTCTGAGCCCCAGCGTTCTGATGAGAGTGCGACACCAGTTCAGGTGCCTACACCTCCTCCTTCTGCGGAGACAGTACGTTTAGTTTTTGAGGCATTGTTTGCAATGATTCGTGCACATCCTACCATTCAGGCGTAGCCTGTAATGGTGCCAGAATAGGTTGGTGTGAGGTCAGAACCTGTTGAGGCTATTATTGATCCTCGAGCAGCTGAACGGAAGCTGAAACAGTTTATAAACTTCAATTCTCCTGTGTTTACGGATGTGGGATCCCCAATACAGGCGGAGGATTGGTTGTCGCACGTCAAGCAAATATTTACGGCGATAAGGATAGAGGAAGAACAGAAAGTCACCTTGGTCACCTTCTTGCTGGAAGGAGAGGCTCGGCTATGGTGGGACGAAATAGAGTTGCACCACTTTGCTAGCAGACAACTAAAAGAAGTCTCGATAGAGGAGTTTCCAGACTATTCTTGGCAAATCACTTGCCATCAGCACATCGCATAACCATGGAAAATGAGTTCCAGCATCTAACTCAGGGAGAAAATAGTTTCGATACCTACTTACTTGAGTTTATACCGTTGGGATGTTTTCTAGGTCTATCTTCACTGACGAAGAGCATAAAACCAATCAGTTCTATGAAGGGCTGTGGGATGAGTTGAGATTCCTGCACTCGAGTTCGGTGACCTAGGGTTTCAAGCATTGGTGGATATGGCTTGTGCGTTGGAAAAAGATATGAAGCGGGTATAGGGAAAAAGGGACTTGGTTGTGACAAAGTCTGAGTTCATAGTGCCGTACCAGGGAAAATCGAACTACCGATGGAAATTGGGTAAGAGATCCAAGTCTTTTGGAAATGCTCCTTCTATAGTTGCGTTGGGAGCAACTTCAAGACAAGATCCTCATGCCTGCTATACATGTGGTTGGGTGGGGCATCTAGCCCGTGACTATAGAGGTTATCCGCCAAATGTTAAAAGAAGATAGGAGCGTCATATGCTGATAAGGGAAAGGTAGTGGTGGAGACCTCTGCATCCCAGGCGCAACCCCGAGTGTATAAACTTGGCCAACGAGAGGCTATAGAGCAAAGTGATGTCGTCACAGGTACGAACAAAGATATTAGTTTATTACTTTTCATACTTCATATCTTGTGTGTAGCTTGTGTATGATGTGTTTATCTTAGGCTTTGTCCTTATTCAAGACTGTCCGGCGAGAGCACTATTTGATACGGGTGCTTCACATTCATTTCTATCGGAGGACTTCATAGAGTGAATTAGAGTGTCTCGTAGTATGATGGATGATAGTATGAAAGTGTTGTTGCCTAACAGATGCGTGATGCGTGCGGTTAGTGCTTGTTATGTGAAGGTGAAGATAAGAAGTCAGGATTTTGGGTTGGATACATCCTTGGATACATCCTTGCCTAACAGATGCTTGCCTAACAGTTTGATGTGATCTTTAGTATAGGCTGGCTTTTGGAGCAACGTGCTTGTATTGATTGTAACTCAAAGGAAGTCACACAGGGTCAGAATACCGAGCTTGAGAATAAATTCGTTGGTATGCGAGGAGCGAGCAGGATCTTGATGTCTTCTCTTCAAGTCATCAATGTTATTTAGAAGGGAGCAGAGTTATTCTTCACGCTTATTCAGGCTGTTGAGTCAAAGTCGAGTGTGAGTGACGTTCAGATTGTATTAGAGTTTGCTGATGTGGTTCCTAAAGATCTTCCTGGGTTACCGCCCCAGCGGGAGATTGACGTCGCTATTGAGCTGGTGCAAGTGTGAAACCTTTGGCTCACTTGCAATATCGTGTAGCGCCAAAGGAAAAGGCGGAACTTAAAGTTCAACTACAAGAGTTGCTGGAATAGGGATATATACCCCCATGTATGTCACCTTGCAACGCACCTGTTCTCTTTGTGAAAAAGTAGGACGGTAGTCTCCGGTTGTGTATCGACTATCGTGAATTGAACAAGCTGACAAAGAAAAACAAGTATCTAATTCCATGGATAGATGACTTGTTTGATAAACTTGCTGGGTCGATGGTATACTCAAAGCTTGATTTAAAGTCTGACTACTACCAGTTGCATATTCGGGAATGTGACATCCCCAATACAATTTTTGGAAAACGCTACGGCCATTACGAGTTCACTGAAATGTCGTTTGGGATATGTAATGCGCCATCAGTGTTCATGGACTAAATGCACCGCACTTTTAGAGAGTACTTGGATTTATTTGTGATCGTTTTCATTGAAGACTTCTTGGTGTACTCTCAATCTGAAGAAGACCATGCGAACTGTTTACGGATGGTGTTGCACACCCTGAGAAGAAACAAACCTTACGCCAAGTTCTCCAAGTGTGAATTTTGGCTGTCGTCGGTTGCTTTTCTTGGCCATATGGTTAGTGGTGAAGGTATAACAGTGGATCCGGTGAAAGTCGCTGCAGTACATGAGTGGCCGATTCTGTCTACCATAGTTGAAGTCAGGAGTTTCCTTAGACTTGCAGGCTACTATAGACAATCTGTAGAGAACTTTTCCTGGATAGCTTTACCCCTCACCACACTGACGCAAAAAGATCTGAAGTTCGTATGGACGCTGGAGTGCGCACGAGCTTTTGAAGAGTTGAAGAGCCGTTTGACAACGATGCCTGTTTTGACGTCTCAATATGGTACAGACGGCTATGAGATTTATAGTGATGCATCAGGGAGCGCTTTAGGCTGTGTTATTCTTCAATTTGGAAAAGTGATAGCGTATGGCTCATGACATTTGAAAGTGCACGAGCGAAACTATCCCATCCACGACTTGGAGTTGGCGGCGGTGATTTTTGCACTTAAATTATGGCGTCACTGTTTATATGGCGTGAAAGTGGATATATTCACGGACCATAAGAGCCTTAAGTACCTGTTGGATCAGAAGGATCTCAATATGCGACAACGAAGGTGGATCAAGTTCCTTGGGGACTGTACCTTTGATATTCATTACATTCCAGGGAAGGGAAACGTTGTCGCAAATGCCATGAGTCGTAGGACTCCAACAAGGGCAAATTAGTTGCAAATGCATGATGAATGCCTGATCCAGGAGCTGGAAGCATTGGAGATTTCTTGTGTTGACAAGAATTCCACCCATGTGCATGCCTAAACTGGACATAGGTACAGTATGACCTTGCGGACACGGTTTGACGAGAAACGGATTTGGATGAAAGTCTACAACGCTATGCACCGGATGGATCAAATGCCTAATTCTCCCGGGATGATGGCTTTTTGCGAAAAGATGGTCATTTGTGCGCCCCAATTATGGGTAAGATAAGAGAAGAATTGATGTATGAGGCTCAGTTTACGAAATACTCAATTCACCTAGGGAGCACAAAGATATACAAGGACATGAAAAAGCTATTCTGGTGGCCGGGCATGAAGAAATACATAATACATTACGTGGCAAAATGTCAGACCTCTGCCTTAGTGAAAGCAGAATGTTAGAAGCCTAGGGGTTTCCTGAAGTCGGTACTTATTCCAGAATGGAAGTTTGATGATATTTCGATGGATTTCATGCGTAGTTTGCCGAGATCTCAACACGGGAAAGATTCTGTTTGGGTGATCGTGGATCGTTGACTAAAGTGGCTCACTTCATTCCGAATAAGAGGAACAATTCAATGGAAATTTTGGCTAAACTTTATGTTGAGCAAATACTACGATTGTACGGTGTTCATTGTAGCATCGTAAGTGATCGAGACGGGCGCTTCACGTCGAATGATTGGAGGCTAATCCATCAGTTGTTGGGGACAAAACTAACGTATAGTATAACCTTTCATTCATAAACGGATGACCAGACTGAGAGGTCCAACAGAATGATGGAGGACATGCTTCAAATGTTCGCCTTGGATTTCAGGAAGAGGTGGGAAGACAATCTCTATATGGTAGAGTTTGGCTACAATAATAGTTATCAAGCTAGCATAAATATGGTACCTTTTGAAGTTTTGTATGGTAGGAAATGTCGTACACCATTAGCGTGGGCGGAAAAAGGCGAGTCAAAATTCTATAAGCGTAAGGAAGTCGAAGAGGCAAATTCGATAATACACTCAATACAAGAGAGGCTTATAATAGCCCAAGATAGGCAGGCAAAGTATTATAACTCCAAGAACCGAGACGTAGATTTTGCGGTTTGAGAGTGTGCATACTTGAAAATCAAACCATTCAAGGGCATCAGGGAGAGGTTCTTGAAAAAGTAAAGTATGAGGTATCTTGGTCCATTCAAAGTAGTGGAGCGAGTTGTTGAAGTTGCTAATCGGCTAGCTCTTCGGCAGAATTGAGTGGATTACATGATGTGTTCCACATATCCGATCATCGAAAAGCCGTGAAAGATACAGCTCAAATAATTATGAATGATCGCGTACCGGTCGAATTTGGGCTAATGACGAAGGTTAGGGCCATTCAGATTGAGGATACAATAGTTAAACAATTGCGGAACAAGATAATCGGGATAGTCAAGGTCTGGTGGGACAATTATGGTCGTGAGGAGCAAACATGGGAGCGGGAGCAAATCATTCGTGTTGAATTTCCCGAATTATTTGTATAAAATGTTGTAACATTTTTGTTGTTGAAGAATATATATGTTATAAAATATTTGTTACTATGTTTTGGGTGATGTATGCAAATTTCAGGACGAAATTTCTGTAAGGAGGGGATGATTGTAGCACCCCAAAAAGAAGTTGGAGAGAACAGGAAAAAGGTCGTCCTAGGCTCAACGAAGATCGTCAAGTGGAGCTCGACAAAAATTGTAGATTGTCGAGCAGAGTTTGACGATTTTGGTATGTTATGTGAAATCAATCCCGTTCGATGTGAATATACTTTCTATGTCAATGACCTGTTTTATTGATCAAGCAATGTTTTGACTTATTCAAATAGGGGGAGATTGTTGGGCCCATTGACCCAAATATTCTAGATTTGTAAGAAGTCAAACTGGTCAATGACATACACACATTGATGTATTTGATGTGTGCTCAAGTTCATGCATGCAGGTTGCACTTGATATGACAGGTGAACAAAAAGTATAAGCTTAAAGTCAGGTAATTTAACTAAGGCAAAAAACATTGAGTGATGAAGACACACTCAACGCTCTCAATGCCAGAGACAGTTGAGACAGCTGAGAAGAATGTCTAAGGCAAAAGCATCGAGATAACTGAGACAGCTGAGAAGAATGTCTCAGCATAACAACTGAGACAGCTAAGAAGCTCAACACAAAATGTTGAGAAAAATGTTGTTCCCTGCAAAACCACTAAGATAGGAGATAGTCTTAGCTATGAAGAAGAAACCGCTGAGACAGTTGAGAAGACACCGCTGAGACAGAAGATAGTCACAACCGAGAAGAAGAAACCGCTGAGACAGTTGAGAAGGAACTACTGAGAAAGTGCAAACTGAATTTCTCTAAGTCCAGAAGCATTGAGTGAGGAAGGCTCACTCAACGCTTCTAAAGAAGAGCTCAGTTCAGAATTCATCGAACTGAGTTCTGAGTTCGTCGAGCTGAGCACACCTTTTGTCGAGCTCAAGTTAAAGTTCGAAGATTCCAAGTTCATCGAGCTCAATTCAAAATTCATCAAACTGATTTCAGAATTCGTCGAATCCAGCTCACCTTTCGTCGAGCTCAAGTTAAAGTTTTAATATTCTGAATTTGTCGAGCTCAGTTCATAATTCGTCGAACTGATTTTAGAATTCATCGAAACCAGCTCACCTTTTGTCGAGCTCAAGTTAAAGTTTGAAGATTCTGAGTTAGTCGAGCTCAGTTCAGAATTCGTCGAACTGATTTCAAAATTCGTCGAACTCAGCTCACCATTCGTCAAGCGCAATCATAGTATTTCATATCGTTGTGGGAAAGCTACAACAGCGTCGTAAAGTACTGTTTGTCCTCTATTGAGGGAGGTTGCGCTCACCATCCTTGGCGGGGTGCACAATCAATTGTGCCTTTGATTCAAATCAACAGATATAAAAGGAAAAGAAGAAAAGGGTATTAGGGTTAACAAACACGGAAATGAAAAAGAAAAAAAAAGAGAGGCGGCTGGACTTCATCTTCTCCGACAGCTTAAAAGCCAAGTCCGACAGATCTAGCTAGAAAGGCAGAGAAAGATAGCTGAAGCTTTTTCCAATTCAGCAACTTTTTTCTTTCTAGAGCAAGGTAGCTGATTCATCCAATCAACAAGGAGAGATAGCTGTGTTAAGGGCCTTCATCCTTCAACAACAGATAGTTGTTCTTTAGTGCAACAGAAAGGGAGCTAGCTGTAGAATAAGTAAAATTCCTTCAACACCAAGAGGACTGGACTGATATCTGCTCAGTCCAGCAAGGTAGACTTTGAGATTTGTCTCAAAGTCAAGGTTTTATTTTATTTCAACTTCTTGATTAATATCCTGTAGGATTCAACTTGCCTGAATCTGATCTATAGGGCACTTTGTGCCCTAGTTGTAGGTGACTAATTAGTCACTAAGGCATGTGCCCTGCTGGGGTACTAAGTTAGGATCCAAGTGTGGATCTGAGAGTAGGGCTATCCTCCCAGCCTGAGTGTAGGGCCTAGTGCCTAAGGTAAGTGACTGTTGAGTCACTGAGCTATAGGTGACAAGTGTCATTGAGTTATAGGACTTGGAGGAGGCTGAGATATAGGTGCCTGGAAGGGCTCTAACGTAGGTACCTGGAAGGGTACTGAGCTATAGGAGTGCTGCAACACTCTGAGAGTAGGGCCTTGTGCCCGAAGTTATAGGGCTGAGAAGCCTGAGTTGTAGGCCTTAGATATAAAGCTTAGGTAGGTGGTTTGTGGACCACGTAGCTGTAGGAGCACTACAGGGCTCTGAGGTAGGAACCTTTGTTGTTCTGAGGTAGGGTTCTGAAGAGAACCTAAGTGTAAGGCTGAGGGCCTGAGGTGTAAGCTCTGAGGAGCATTTTGGAGGAGTTTGTGCCTTGTATCACATAAGTTAGAAAGGTGGGAGGGAAAGTCGATGTACCCAAATGGGGAACCACTATAAATCACTGTGTGCTTGCTGTGTGTTGTTTTTCTATTTTATTGCAGGTGCTAAGGACAAGCTCTAGATCACCTTACGAAGAAAGCAAAAAAATATATAAAAGTTAATAAGAAAACAACAAAAGGACTCAAGAATTTTAATAGACCTATTCACCCCCCCCCCCCCCCTCTAGGTGACTAGCTAACCTTGAAGTAATAACTTTCATGAAGTCTTTATTTTGGCATGTGCATGGAATCCCCACCAACAGGTGGGGAATCGAGGGAGTTCCTTTGGTTTGATTCCTGTAATCCCCAATAAGTCTTGCATATAGATCCGGAAATGTGTAGTACGGAATAGGCATGCTGTGTGAAGCCCATCGGTCTGGATTAGTGATGCTTTTTTTTGCGCACCGGAGAAGACTCTGCGTATAAATGAGTATTTTGTCGAGTCGGTGGGTTCTGCCTGTGAAGTGGAGAAACATGAAGTATTGGAATGGAGTTCCAGGAAAATTCCCTCGAAGTTTGTGTGTTGTATGCTAAGTAAAAACAATTGTTTTTGGCACTATAGGATGCTGCAGGGTTTGGGTTGAGTTTGAGCGTAGAAAAAGAGCTTCTGTTGACCCCGCCAAGTGATCGAGACGAACGCTGGCATTGAATCTCGCTTTGATTGCGAAGTCAGTCCTTAGGGGATAGTGTGGCTATTGTGAGATATGTGCTCTTAAATGCTAGTGAGCCGTACGGATAAGGGGAAGCTGACCCGCTACAGTCTAGACATTGAACTGGCGATTTGAGCAACGGGCAAGTGCTGAACTGTTTCCGCCTTATGGTTATCTAACTTGAGTGCCTAAGTTATTGGTGTTCGTTAGGATCACATAATTAGAGTCTTTAGTTGTACGCCATCAAGACTGAAGTCTCCGGCCATTGGTCGTGGAGCATGAATTCTCAATATTTACCGTTGGGTTTTAGACCCTTGAACAGTGGTGGGACCCTGGTTTTCTGGTACACCGATAATGTGCCCTGAGTGCACGGGACATCAGGTCATGCAGTGGACGTTTTGTGATATCTTGAACTGTATATTTGCCTGTGAAATTGCTATGCCTGTATGGAAGGAATACCACTACCCTGGGGAAGGGGTAGGGTCGTTATAAATTGGTCAGCTGAATGCTGACCGTTTCCTTGCTTGCCACCACTGTGGTGGACTGTTCTTATGCAAGTGCTGGAGAGCCGAGCGAGAAATAACGGGCTGAAGCCCTCGCTTCTACTACTGGCCCTTGAAGATCGAATGAAGAATTTTACTATTTTCATGTGTGGCCGGCTTGCGTGCTGATGTTTGTATTCCACACTTGTAAAATGTAACTTTAAGGCCTAAAGGCCATAACCATTGTGTATGTGTAAAGTGATATTCCTTTGCATGCTCTGAGTTAGGATATTCAAATGAGTTTGAGTTCAAAAAACCTTGTTAGCATGCTCTGATTTAGGATGCGAATAGTGATAGTACGTTTTGTAGTCTAAACTATTAGGGTATTTTTAGGTTTTTAATACACAAATCATGTCTTGTAAGCTTATATGTTGACCTTCTTTTGTATATATTATTGTCACTAATGTTTTATTCTCTTTTAGCAGGTTTTCACAGCTTTCGGCCAAAATGACCTGCCACGCCCCCCTGACACGCCCTCCCTGGGCGTGTCACAAGGTGTGTAACCTGATCTCGATGAAATTTGCTGCCAAAAGCCAGATCACGAGAAAAACACCTGACACACCCCCTTAAACGCCCTACCTAGGCGTGTCTTTGGGCGTGTCACCCTCATCCCGAAGCCTGCAGGCCGCCATTAAAGATTTTCCATTGTTGCACGTTAATAGTACTGACCCGCCCCCCCTACACGGGTGTGTCACCGGGCGTGTACCACCATTTTCGATGATTGACAGATTTCTGACCAATGATTGTGACGTGACGTTCCTTACACGCCCCCTACACGGGCATGCCCAAGGCGTGTCCACAATTGTACAGAAGTAATCATCATTCCCGCAAGAATCCTGAGCCCGAGGTCAACCCCATACCTAACACACGCCCCTGACATGCCCTCCCTAGGCGTAACAGGGGGAGTGACCAACCCAGAGAAATTTTTTATAAATTCAGTGGCTCCCCCTTGTGTCCAGAAGCAGTAGGTTGAGAGGGGAGGTGCTGCCCTTTTATTTCTTCTAGTTTTTTAGTGTTCTTCCTCTCTCTCTTTCTCATTTTAAGATTTTCCTAATCCTAATCTTAGTATATGCCTTTTGTAATAGTTTTTGTAATTTTTTTAGTAGCTTTATGTTAATGCTAGCCTAGGTTTTTAATTTCCATGCACTTGTAATCTTTTATTTAAAGTTGTAGCTCTCTTTTAACATTAATATAAAGTGCCCTTTTTTTGCTTTCTTAATGTTCTTCTACCCATCTCTCTTCCTCCACTTCTTCATGATTAACTAATCCACCTTGTACTCGATCTTGATGATCCGAGGTTCGAGTTGATTAAGTTATGATGCTTTAAGCTTACTTTTTTTTAGGGTTTAGGCCTTCGATTTACTCTTGATTATTAATGTTTGGAGTTATATCATCGATATATAATTTATATCTTTGATTTCACTCTTTGCTAGCTGAGAGGCTCGTAGTTTGAAGTGAACACTCAAGAGTAAAGAGAGTTGCACGCACCCCTCGAGAGACGCATACATTATATCTCCCGGATTGGAGTGAAATCCAAAAGCAGGGTTCACAACATAAAGCGAGCTTTAGTTCCCCGATTTGGACGAGAGTTCGGTCAGACCTTCCTAAACTCAGTTGGGCACGACTTCGAGAGAAGCGTGTTCAAGCTTTAGGAACCTCCACGGTCAAGGACATTCACCTTTTTAAGATAAGGTTTATTATTGCATTTTTAATCAGCTTTGATCGAGGTGATTCTCGATCGAGTGCTTTTCTATTTCATCATTTCAACCCCTCGTTGTAATTGCTTTTAGTAGCTCTCTATTTAACTGCAAGTAGTTCCCTTTTTAGCGCAAATATTTCTATCCTTAATTGCAATTAGTTTTTTCTTAACAAACCCTAAAACAATCTTTCGATAAGATAATAGTCTTCGTGTGAGTAAGATTACTAAAAAGTTCCCGGATTTTAATACAACATGTGTCCTTTAGCTACAATTCAATAGGTATACTTGCCTAGTTGGATTGCTAGTTCGGTTCTTATTCTCTTCATTATTAGTAGACACAAAAAAGTTCTTGGTATTAACCTGTAACCTTTCTGCCAGTTTGTGAACTATAGTGTGGGCCCCCGACTGGACCATCTATTATATTTCATTTAGCGGATGGACACGTTACAACGCCTGTGGACATAGATAATTTTCTGTCTTTCCAACAACATTCCTTGACTTATGTCATTGAGTGAACTAGCTTCACTCAATACCTGTGGACTTAGACAAATTTCTATCTCTCCACTTTCCTTCCTTGTGACTACCAGTCACAATCACTTAAACAACCTGTATAAACTTGTTCAAGGAACATACTGCACATAATAAACTTGAACAACATCAAATACATTTATGCTCTCAGTATTGTGTTGATGCGGAAAATTCCTTTGTACGCTCGAGAGTGGAGCACATTCAATCCGGGTTGTGGGGATAAAGGGAGGTTGATGATGAACTGTCGATCTGCTAGTTACTTTAATGTTAAGGGTTAGCAGTAAAGGTCGAGAGAAGGGAGAAGGGAAGAAGAGTGGTCGTTTGCAGCGGCAACAACAGAGTTCGCCCCCCACGGCATAAATGCCACTCCTACAACGGGTTTTATTTTGATTATGAGTCAATATCATAGCTTGAGTTACTCCTTTACATGGGAAAACTATAAAGGGTATAAGAGGAAGTTGGCGGCCAGAAGAGAGAAGATTGTTAGAGGATGCACGAACTGATTAGATAGTTCGGCAAACCGTGCAGAACACTGATCCCGACGGTCGCTTCCTTATGTTGTACGAACTGTGAAATCAAGCAGGGGAGACCACTGAGGTCGCTGGGACAGGCTGCTTGAGGAGCCAAGTTCAGGGACTAAACCATAAGGCTTAGTCGCCGAGGACGCACGAACAAGAATTTATAGCCGCAGGTTTTGATGCGATGGCTATCCCTGGGGGTCGTCCTCCCCAAATGAGAGGTATGGGAGGCTATTTATAGGCTCGGGAAGGAAACTTCAAGAATTGGGCTTGATGACGTCACCCTGATGATACGGGCGAGCTACAATCGAGTTCGTGACATGATGCGGACTAAAGATTAGCTCGCTTTCTGCTGGGAGAAGCCGATGGTGGGAGGCTAAAGTACTTCTGGCAGACTACGCAAAATATCTGCTTCTGCTGCTGGATGAGGCCAGTCCCCCACCTTCTGGCGGACTAGCGTTGAGTTTGCTTTATGCCTTGTGGCCTGATAAAGAGTGCTAGAGGGCGGAGTAAGTCTACCTCCCTTAGGCGGACTGAGACCGAGTCTGCCACCTTCTGTAGAGTAGAAGGAGTAGGTCGGACCTGCTAAGAGTGCTGAGGAGGCAGGTTGCCCTCTCTTGGGTGACCTGGAGGAAGGACGCCTTTTGCTGGGTGACCTAGAGGCTGGTTGTCTACTACTGGGAAGAGGCGAGTCCGCCACCTACTAGCGGGTTGACTGTCCTTCAGTTGTTTGCAAAATGAGACCGAGTCTGCCACCTTTGGGGGAGCTAGGATTGAGTCCACCTACTGCTAGAGTACTGAGGTGGAGTTCGCCCCATGCTTAGGTGGTCCACTATAAGTGGCGTCAACAAGGTTGTCGCAGTCTGGGATTCGAGGCCGCCTTTCTCAGGTAGACTGAAGAAGAGCCTTGGTCTAGGACAGTTCTTGCTTGCGGTGACTTGAAAGAGAGTCCGTGAACTGGTGGCGAGATGGAGAAGAGCCCGTTATCCTCCCGGCTAACCACGTGACCAGATGGTACGGACTGGGAAGCAGTCCGTGCCATCGTAGAGCTGGTGACTACCGGGCAGCGAGCCTAGCCTGCAGACAGAGAAGTTTATCCACGCGATTAGCCGAAAAATAGGCTGCGAACCCTCCGAATGAGACGGAGCAATCCACGGCTTGCAAGATATCCACCTTGAGGTGGATTTTTGATTTCTGGAATAACATATTGATTGTGATGCCTCTTCTAATCTAGGGAACATAAAGGGCAATATTCCCAACGGGTTCTTTAGTGTTCACTCCTGAATACCTTTTGTGTTAGTTATATGCTAGTTGGGTTAAGCTCTTTGTGCACATCTACCCAAGACCCCTTCTGAGTCATAGTACGCATGCGTAGTAGTGGAGAAGCCCGCTTCATTATCACCATTTGGCCACGATGGGTGATGCCTGAGAGTTTAACTACCTGCTCGAAAAGTGGGAACTAAAGGTCTAGGCGACATAGCAAAGTGCGTGTGTTTAAGTATGGGTGAGTCATCATACTGCATTCATTTCATATCATTCCATTGCACCGCATAAGGTCCTCATCATATAAATTTGTATGAGCACTTTTATATGATGAGTTACTTTGATGTACCTGATCCTTAACTTATAAATCTGCATGGGCATTTTTATAAGTTAAGTTAAATTTTGTACTCATGATTGATATGATGTTAGAGTAGATATACCTTTTCATATAATGATTACTACTTCTGTTACCTACATACTATTAGATTGCTATTTATACATGTACTATTGGATACATAATGCGCTCCTGTCATTGGATTTTGTGTTGGTACCCTAGGTTTTGATTTGAGTTCAGTCCTCTCTTTCTGTCTCTTGACCCATGATTTATCTATGGTCAAAGGTTAGTTGATAGGTTAGATTCTCTAGTTATGTAGAATTGCTTTTCCAGATGAATATTTTGTTAAGTAGTGTTTCGTTCGACCATAGTCGAGCGTCGCTCGACTATCGTCTATTGGTTGATCGACTATCGTCTATCAGTTGGTCGACGTTCTGTCTGCGTTGATAGCTCGACTATCTGTTGATAGATCGACTATCTGTTTGTCTTGGTAGTTCGACTATCTGTTGATAGGTCGACTATCTGTCGTCTTTAATAGTTCGACTATCTGTCCTGATAGTTCAACTATCTGATAGCTCGACTATCTGTTGATAGGTCGACTATCTGTCCGCTTTGATAGTTCGACTATCTGTTGATAGGTCGACTATCTGTGTCGCTTTGATAGTTCGACTTTCTGTTGATAGGTCGACTATCTGTGTTGCTTTGATAGTTCGACTATCTACTTGGATAGTTCAACTATCTGATAGTTCGACTATCTGTTGATAGATCGACTATCTGTTTTGTTTGATAGGTCGACTATCTGTTGATAGGTCGACTATCTGTTTTCTGTGATAGGTCGACTATCTGCTTGATAGGTCGACTATCTGTTTTTGTTTGGTAGTTCGACTATCTGTCCTGATAGATCGACTATCTGATAGCTCGACTATCTGTTCTGATAGGTCGACTATCTGCTGAGGTAGTTCGACTATCTTCTTTGATAGTTCGACTATCTGGATCGTTCGACTATCTGTCTGATAGGTCGACGATCTCCGTGCGCCGTTCGACGATCTCCGAGGGTCGTTCGACGTTTTGCTGTATGCTCTTATTTAGTTTTATCGTCTTCTATGATGTGACTAATTTCATATTTATTTTGGCATATTTTATAAAAGATTAATCTGAATAATTTGTGACATTATTTCCATGCAATATCAGTTCTATTCTATATGCATGAGCTAATCTTTTCTGATAAAGTTGTTTGTCTTATAGTTGAGATATGATTTCTGCCAGGCTGTCCTTTATAGCCGTTAGACTCAAAAAGTCTTCCTTGGCTGTAAAGAGTCGTTTCTTATGTGACTTTCTCTTATATTATTTCATCAGAAGTATTTGCAGCTTCTTAGAAAGCTTTATCCTTTTATAGGATATCTGCCTGCAGTATTTTTGTTTTGCTTTATGCTTTTTGCAGCCCAGCTTGCAGAGTTCAGAAAAAGACAAGATTCAAACTCAATTAGAGTCGTTGCTGCTGCTGATATATAAAGACTTCTTTGAAGAAGAAATCAACTAGTCCATATATAAAAGAGATCAACTAGTTCTCAGATAATATTCATTCAGCAAGCTTACAGCAAGAACAAGTTTAACTGCTCTCAGCAATCTTCACTCAACTGAGAAGTGTTAGCACTTCTGCTCTTCTTCAACCTGAGTTCTCCTATTCCAGGAAGTTCTGACTCAGAGATCTTTTGAAGAAGAATAAGAATAAGATAGCTGCTAGAAGATTTTCATTTCTTACTTTATATCTTCTTGTAGTTCTTCCTTCAGTATTTACTGAAGTGTTTCTGCACTGAAGCAAGACTTCACCTGGACGTTCTTTGAGCCAGGGGGAGCCTTGATTCTTTTAGAGCTTTCTAGCTCAGTGCAAGTTATTGTGATTCTCTAATCTATTGTAAAATAGATAAGACACCTTAACCTCCTTCCCCCTCCTGTACAGGGTTATTACTCCCTTCAAAAGTATCCCTTGGTGGCAGGGCACCGGATCAAAAACCTGTGTTGGTTTTTAGACACCTGATCAAAAGTCTAAAGGGTTTCTTGATCTACCTGAAGCAGATCTTGTTGGTGGCAGGGCACCTGATCAAAAACCTGAGTGGATTCCTACCTTGTTGGTAGAAGAGTGGACGTACCCAAGTTGTTTGGGGAACCGCTTAAATTCCTTGTGTCGTCTGGATTGCTTTATTTAATTACTTACATTGTGGCTGTGATTAGATCTTAACTAGGTTTGCTAGTTGCTGGATAGGATCCAAAGCTAAACTATAATTACAGTTAGCTTTAGTTTGTGCACAACACTTGTGTTAGGTTCTAAGGTTTAATCTTAAATATCTATAACTTTCATTCCGCATTTAACTCCAAGGGAGTTGAGTAGAAAGTCAACTTTGCTAGTGCAATTTTTGATTACTCTATTCACCCCCCCCCCCCTCTAGAGTAGTATCTATCCCTTCTCTTTCAATTGGTATCAGAGGGAGGTTGACTGACTGAATAGGCTAACACCTAAGTCACAAGATCCTGATAGATACCAAAGTTTATAGATATTCACTTTCACTATCATGGCCCAGTCCAAGGATTATTCTAGCACCAAACCTCCAGCATGCAACTTGGCTAAGTTTGGCATCTGGAAGGCAAGGATCAAATTATATATGAATTCTATTGATGAAAGTATTTTTGCTTCTATTTTGTCAGGACCACCAAGAGCACCTGCTGCTGCCACTGCCTCATCATCAACTGATATGAGTGCAGTGCCTCCTCCAAACTACAATGATGAGTACAAAAAGGCAAAGATAGCAGATGCCAAGGCAATGAACATTCTGGCTCAGACAATGTCTGATGAAGTATTCCAGAAGGTTGCTGACTGCTCCTCAGCAAAAGCTATGTGGGATACACTGAACCAGATTGTAGCTGGTTCAGCTGATGAAAGGAAGGACAGGAGGTCCAACCTTATCTCACAATATGAGAATTTCAAGAAAACTGATGCTGAATCAGTTGAAGCCATGTACACAAGGCTCAGCTCAATCATCAATGAGCTGAGGACCCTTAACAAGGATATTTCATTGACAGAGGTCAATGATAAGATTCTTATGTGCTTCCCTAGCACATGGGATCTGAGGATCTGGCCTATCAAGGAGGCCAGAAGCACAACAGAAATCTCAACAGAAGCCCTTCTCGGCAAGCTCAAGTCTTTTGAGCAAGTGGTGAAGTCCAGGGAAGCAGAAGCTGAAGCAAAGACCCCAACTCCTTCAAGAAAAGAGCAAACTCTTGCTCTTAAAGCTGTTGACACTTCTGAAGGCAGCCAGTCCAATGAGGAACTAATGGCATTATTTGCCAAAAGGTTTCTCAAGATGGGAAGGAAGGAATTCAGAAAGAAATCTTCAAAGTATGAAGATAAACCAAGGTATGATCGCACCCCTTCTAAAGAAATTATCTGCTATGGTTGCAGGAAGCCTGGACATATCCTTCCAGATTGTCCAGAGGAAAAGAATAAAGAAAAGAGGAAAGATAAGGATCAGCACAGGAAGCACTCCAAGCCATCCTCCTTCAAGAATAAAAAGAAGGAGAGAGGCTTTATCGCTGAAACCTGGAGTGATTCTGATGAGGAATCCTCCTCCTCAAGCTCCAGTGAGGATGAAGAAGAAAAGAAGGCAAAGGAAGTTTGCCTAATGGCAATTGATGCCTGCAGTAATCACTCAGCTGCAGAGATTTCGGATTCAAATGAAGAAATGCCAACAGCAGATGAGGTACTATCTTCTTATGACTTTACTTATGCAGAATTTAGATTAGAATTTAAATCTTTATGTTTAGATTTAATTAGTTCTGAAAAGGAGATTAAAGAACTTAGACATAGGCTAGCTGAATCAGAAATCATATCTATTGAAAACATTAAGTTAAAGGAAGATCTCACTAATTCTAGTGAAGAAATTAAATTTCTTAACAATGAATTAGCTAAATCCAAAAGGTTAGAAGAGTCTCTAAATGGTAGAAGCCTTAAGTTGCTTGAAATAACCAGCATGCCTAACACTAGGACAGGCAATAACAAATTAGGCTTAGGAGCATCTTCTAGTGAACCCCCAATCATTCTTAAAAACCAACTTTCAACTCCAGTGAACTTTATCTCAGCTGATGGGATAAAGAACACTGAGCAAGTCAATCAAGTAAATAGAGCTTTAAATAAAGCTAAAAGAGAGAAAAGAAAACAGAAATTTAAAGAATTACAAAAAACATCGAACACTGCTCGACGATCTCAGGCTCAGTGGTCGAACAGAGATCGACGATCTGAGCAGCCATCGTCGAACGCTGGTCGACGTTTCCAATATGAATTTCAAAATTACACCCAGAACCTTAGAAACCCGAATATGAATAGAAACCCTAGGTTCATTGACCCTTCATTTGCATGGAGAATCCCACCTAGGAGATCTTACCCATTAGGTTATCACCCTCAGCCTGCTTATTCTTTTATTTCCAATTTTTCTTATGTGAAAAACAAGGGACCCAAGGTTACCTAGGTACACAATGTTTAAATTGTTTTATTTGCAGGTGAAGACCTATCCTATTACTCAAAATAAGTGGTATTTGGATAGTGGTTGCTCCAAGCATATGACAGGAAATAAAGAACATCTGTCAAAGTTCAAGGCAAAGCTTGGCCCAAAGGTAATCTTTGGAGATTCAAGCTGTGGTCAAACTGAAGGCTATGGCAGGATGACAATTGGAACTGTTACATTCAAGAGAGTTGCTTATGTGACTGGACTGAAGCACAATCTAATTTCAGTAAGTCAATTATGTGATGCTGGATATCAGGTATCATTCTCTAACTCCCTTTGTAATATTACTTTAAATAATAGTGTTGTATTGGTAGGCATTAGACAAGGTAACATTTATTTAGTAGATTTTAATTCAACTGATTCTGAAATCTGCCTGTTTAATGAAGTAACTAATAATAATACCTTGTGGCATAAAAGGCTTAGCCATATTAACCTCAAGAATATATCTAGGTTATCTAAACACAACCTTGTTAGAGGTTTACCTTCTTGCCCCTACAAGAAGGAGAGCCTATGCAAGGCTTGTCAACTAGGCAAGCAAACCAAGAACTCTTTTAAATCAGTAAATAAAAGTGATTCTCCTAGAATCCTGTATTTATTACATTTGGACCTATTTGGCCCAATAAATGTATAGAGTTTAGGAGGGAAGTATTACACCCTAGTCATTGTAGATGACTTCTCTAGATTCACTTGGGTGTTCTTTTTGAGAACTAAGGCTGATAACTTCAAAGCCCTTACAGACTTTCTAATATGTGTGCAGACTGAGTACTCTACTCATGTGGCCTTTATCAGAAGTGATCATGGTACTGAATTTGACTCTCTTCTCATGCAAGAATTCTGTGAGAGAGAAGGTATCAAACATAGCTTCTCAGCTCCTAGAACTCCCCAACAAAATGGGGTGGTTGAAAGGAAGAACAGAACACTAATTGAAGTTGCTGGCACATTGTTGGAAGATGCTAATATGCCTCTTTCCTATTGAGCAGAAGCTGTTAGTACAGCCAACTATGTCTTGAATAGAAGTCTGATACACAAGCTTAAGTGTAAAACTCCTTATGAGTTACTTAAAGGAAAGAAACCTAAAATAAATTATTTTAGAGTTTTTGGCTGTGTAGTTTATATTCATAATAACAATAAAGAATACCTTTGAAAATTTGAAGCAAAGGCTTCAATGGGAATTTTTCTTGGATATTCCCATGTAAGCAAAGCTTATAGGGTATTTAATAAATCATCTTCTAAAATTGAAGAGTCTGTTCATGTGTCCTTTGATGAATCCCAAATGTTTTATAAGGAGAAGGAAACTTCCCCTTCCTCAAGTTCATTACAGGTACAAGATTCTTCCAAAGATGTCACTCAAGATATCCTCCATCTTTCAACTCTTCATATCACTGAATCAGACAGTGATGAAGACATTGCTGAAGCTATTGTTGTTCCACCAACAGTAGATCAAATTCCTCCTGAGAAATTAATCCCAACTGTTGCTGAAGATCACATACCACCTGCTGATGTTGTCACACTTAGAGATCACCCCATATCTCAAGTGATAGGAGGCATATCAGCTGGTGTTCAAACAAGACATCAGTTAAGACAGGATGTGATGCATGCTTGTTTCCTTTCACAGATTGAGCCCCTCACCATTAAAGATGCAGAGCTAGATCCCCATTGGATCATTGCTATGCAAGAGGAACTCAATCAGTTTGAGAGATGTAAAGTTTGGACTTTGGTTCTATAACGCCCCTATCCGTCGCGTAGCATATAACAGTAGGTCCGGCCGGGGCCCGACGCCATATACCACAAACAGACTGGTTGGTTACTTATTGAAACCATACAACCAATCAGAGCGTCCTACACAACACCTAGCGGAAGCAAATTTAATTAAGTTGCAAAAAGATAAGAACCCTGCCACAAAGCATGAATGTCCACTACAACCCAGGAACGAGTACATACACAAAAGAGAACTGGCCTTAAGGCCTTACATTGTTCACTTAACAAAATAGTGTTTTCAGACATCGGCTCGCAGGCCGGCCATACATGAATGAACGGGAAAAACATAACAAATTAGGCCTTCGAGTGCCGGCACAGCAACAAGGGCTTTAGCCCGCTATTTCCCGCTCAGCTCCGCAGCACCTGCAAGCAACAAACCACCGCCCGGTGGCAAACAATAGCAACGGTCAGCATAGCTGACCAAATTGTAACGATCCCGCCCCCACAATCGGGGCGGGGATGCTCTTTCCCTGCACTTTATTAGTATAGGCATTTATAAAAGGTAATTGCACATCACCACAGGCGTAGGCTCGCACGGCCACACACCCCGTGCACTCAGCGCACATTCTCGGCGAACCGGCCAACGTCACGTCAATTCAAGCCATAGACGTTCCCGATCCACCACCGCCTCTAAGACGGTCATCCATATGAGCAATTTGTCTCCTTAGCCTTGGTCACGACCATTTAAGCCATAGACCGCCGAAGACCCTCGTCCATGCCAATGGTCCTACCGAACGACATAGACCGGGTACGGTTCCGCTTGACCCGTGCTCATACCGCAACGACAATTTAAGCCATATGCGCAGGTCAAGACTCGCCGAGTCCCGTTTCCGCTACAAAATCACATAACCCAGTTATGTTCACGTTGGCTCCCCGGCCTCCGTGTTGGCAAAACCCGCTTTTGCCCAGTTTTCCGGGTGCACCTTAGAGTTAATCTCTAAGATTCCCTGATGCAATCTACCACGTAGAAAAACCCGAAAACACCCAAACATCCGGAGTCTTGCCCGGTTCAAATGCAATGAAACATCACCGATTCGGACCAACACGTCCGAATAGGCTTCACACACAATGCCTATGTCCGTTTACGCATACGGACTCTACACAAGGGGGACTTCACATATCTACCCCAAGGAGCGCTCCAACTCTTCGCTCACTCGCGAGAGCGGGCTTCCTATGCAAGGAAAAGAGGGCTTCACATGCCCAAGAGAAAGAATCGTTACCCTTGCGTTCTTCCGCGGCGCCATCGCAAACTACGCGGCTAGAAAGCTTCGCAACGTCGTCGCCTCTGCGGATCTGGGCTCGGATCGCGATTTGGAGCTTCGAACCTCCTCCGGCGGCTGGATTTTGGCCTCACACCACCAAGGGAGCTCTCCCCTCTCTCTAGAATGTAGAAAGAGAAACTCAAGTTGAAATGAGGGTTTATCCCCCATTTCCCGGCTAATAACCCCCCAGGAGCAGCCCCCACCGTCAGATCCAGATTCAAGGGAATGAACGGCCGAGATTAGATCCAAAATAATAAAACCTGGTCCGAACACGGGTTGGCACACGGCCGTGTGCCTGGCCGTGTAGCTCATTCGCCGATCGACACGGGTCCTGACACGGCCGTGTGCCACGGGCCGTGTTACCTGGAGCTTCAGGAACGATCGTCGGGCTTCATGAACACGGCTTCGAACACGGCCGTGTTCGAGGCCGTGTGCCCAACACACGGCTTGAGACACGGCCGTGTGTCTCAGGCCGTGTCCTTCTCTGACTCGAGACTGCACAAAACCACAATAGACCACTGAACACGGGTAGGCACACGGCCGTGTGCCCCTGTTCAGACCTCCAAAAGTGCTGCTTGATCGCCCCGCGATCAACTCCGAGGTTGGGGTCTTACAACTCCCTCTCCCTTAAGAGAATTTCGTCCCGAAATTAAGAACAGAGACTACACAAAAAAAATAAACATAACGAGTACCTGAGGGGAACAACTCGGGGTACTCCTCGCGCATTGACTGCTCTCGCTCCCAAGAGAGCTCCTTGCGTCCGCAGTTATCCCAACGGACCTTCACCATTCTGATTTCCTTGTTCCGAAGCCGCTTGACTTCGAAATCCTCAATAGATATGGGCTTGACTTTCGTTGTCAACCCTTCCTCAACCGGTACTTGGTCGGCCGCTAACACCTGCGAAGGCTCTTGCACTACCTTCCGCAAAACTGAGATGTGGAATACATCGTGCAAAGCACTTAACTCTGCTGATAACCTCAACCTATAAGCTGCTTCTCCGATCCGCTCCAGAATCTCAAATGGCCCAAGGTATCTCGGACTTAACTTTTTCAAGCGTCGAATCCGTGAGACACCCTTGAACGGCTTGATCTTCAAGTACACCCAATCGCCAACACTGAATTCCACGTTCCTATGCTTGGCATTATAATACTTGGCTTGCCTATCCTGGGCAATCCGCAACCGCTCCCGTATAGTATGCACTAAAGAAGTGGCATCTTCAATATCTCGATGCTGATAAAGCTTGGACTCACCCGTTTCTAACCACGACAACGGCGTGCGACATTTTCCTCCGTAAAGAGCTTCGAACGGCGCCATCTGAATGCTTGCTTGATAACTATTGTTATAAGCAAATTCGACCAAGTATAGGTGGTCCTCCCACCTCTTACCGAAGTCCAACGTACACATGCGGAGCATGTCTTCCAAGGTTCTGTTGACTCTCTCGGTCTGGCCATCCGTCTGCGGATGAAACGCCGTGCTAAACTTCAGTTTGGTGCCCAACATTTGATGCACTAGCCTCCAGTCATTGGACGTGAAACGCCCATCGCGATCACTCACAATGCTGCGGGGCACCCCGTGCAAGCGCACAATGCTATCCACATAGAGCTTTGCCAACTTCTCTACTGGATCATCCTTCCTCATTGGTAAGAAATGCGACACTTTCGTCAATCTGTCAACGATCACCCAAATGGCGTCGTTTCCCTTCTGCGATCTTGGCAATCCATGCACAAAATCCATGGATATGTCGTCGAATTTCCACTCCGGTATAGGCAAGGACTTCAGAAATCCGCCCGGCTTTTGGCACTCCGCCTTCACCAAGGCGCACGCTTGACATCTGGCCACATACAACGCCACATCTTTCTTAAGTCCCGGCCACCAAAACAACTTCTTGAGATCGCGATACATCTTCGTGCTCCCTGGGTTGATTGAGTACTTGGTATGATGAGCCTCGTACATCAACTCCGCCCGGAGGTTGCCCCCACTTGGGACGCACAAACATTGATCCTTCCTTAATAACCCATCGTCTACCGAGAACTAGGAATTTGACCCATCCAGAGCGGCCTCCAAAAGCTCCTTCATGGAGTCATCCAACTCCAATGCCTGCCGAACCCGGTCAGCCAGGTCATACTGCACCTCTGTACAGTTTAACATTGCCTTGGCGCTCGACTGCTTGTCAACGCAACAGATCTCAAGCTTCTCCAACTCCCGTACTAGCCGCTCATCATGCACCGACAACCAGTTGGCTTGGGCAGGAGCCCTGCAGCTCAGCGCATCCGCAACTGCGTTGCCCTTCCCGGGTACATAATGTATCTTGAAGGTGTAGTCCCCCAGGAACTCCATCCACCTCCTCTGCCTCATATTAAGGTCCTTTTGATCCAACAAGTATTTTAGGCTCTTGTGATCGGTGTATATATCGACCCTTACGCCGTATAGGTAGTGCCTCCACAACTTAAGTGCAATAATCACGGTCGCCAACTCCAAGTCGTGCACCGGATAATTTCTTTCATGCACTTTCAGCTGACGCGATCCATACGCGATCACACTTCCATGCTGCAATAACACGCAGCCCAAGCCACTACCCGAAGCGTCGCTATACACCTCAAAGCCCTCGGTCCCACTCGGCGAACTAAGCACTGGCGCCGTGGTCAACCGCCTCTTCAGCTCCTCAAAAGCTTGCACGCACTCTTGCGTCCACAAGAATTTCTGATCCTTCCTTGTCAACTTCGTGAGAGGTAACGCTACCCGCGAGAAGTTCTCTACGAAGCGCCTGTAATATCCGGCAAGCCCGAGAAAACTACGGACTTCCGCGACAGAAGATAACGCAGGCCACTCCCGTATCGCAACAATCTTCGCCGGATCCACCGCTATACCTTCCCCACTCACTATATGACCAAGGAACGCTACCGAGGGTAGCCAGAACTCGCACTTGGAGAACTTTGCGTAAAGCTCATTCCTCCTCAAAGTCTCCAACACCAAATGCAAATGCTTGAAGTGGTCTTCTTCGCACTGCGAGTATACCAAAATATTGTCAATAAAGACGATCACAAAGCGATCCAGGAAATCTCTGAACGTCCTGTTCATCAGATTCATAAACACCGATGGCGCATTTGTCAGTCCAAACGGCATGACCGTGAACTCGAAATGCCCGTACCTCGTACTGAACGCTGTCTTTGGGATATCACATTCCCTGATCCTCAGCTGATAGTACCCCGACTTCAAGTCCAACTTGGAGTATACAGACGATCCGACTAACTAATCAAAGAGATCATCAATCCTCGGGATCGGGTACTTGTTCTTCTCCGTCAACTTGTTCAATTCTCTGTAGTCGATGCACAGCCGCATACTACCGTCCTTCTTTTTAACGAAGAGGACCGGTGCGCTCCAAGGCGACGAACTTGGACGCACATAACCTTGCTCCATCAGCTCCTCCAGCTGAACCTTCAACTCCGCCATCTCCTTTGGCGCCAACCTATAAGGAGAACGTGACACGGGTTTGGCACCCAGCACGAGCTCGATCGTAAAATTAATCTCTCGCTGCGGTGGGGCTCCGGGAAGGCTATCCGGGAACACATCGGGGTATTCGCAAACCACGGGGATGTTATCCAACGGGGACTTTGGCTCCACAGCCCCCAATATTGCAAAGAACAGCTCTGCACCAGCACGAACTGCCTTCACCACCTGAAGAGCAGACATCAGTGTCTTGCTCGACCCCTTAAGCCCCTCGAAAGTAGTCTCCCGCCCTACACCCAGCTTGACCTCCTTACGGTCGCAATCGATCCAAGCCTTCTGCTCTGACAGCCAATCCATTCCAAAGATAACATCGAACTCTACTAACGGCAATAATGACGCTAGCAAGTCGAACTCTTGGCTCCCTATGTGAACCTTCACGGCGCACACTCTGTCCGCACGCATCGAGCACCCATTCGGTAGCAACACATCTAACTTGTCCTTCGCCATCGAAGAAGGGACTCCGATGCGCGATATAAACTATTCGGACAAGAAAGAATGCGAAGCACCAGTGTCGAACAGTGCCCGTGCCGGACTATCGCTAATCACCACAAAGCCTAAGCAAAAGACATTAGCTTAACAAGCAATAGGTAATAGTATTCTCAAGTCAACTTGCATAAATTAACTCATACCTGTCACCACGTCCGCTTGCTTGATGGCCTCCTGCTGGCCCAAGTTGTAGACTCTAGGCTGAGTCGGAGCATAGTGGGACGCGGTCGACTCCACCGCTTTGCCCTTTTCCTCGTAGGTAGCTCCTTGTTTGCTTTCGGACTTTGAGCGTCCACTCCAGCAGTCACGGGCAAAGTGCCCCGGCTTTCCACACGTGAAACAAGCGCCCGGGGTTCGATTGGTAGTTGCCCCCGAGGCACCTGCAGAAGGAGCTGGACCCGACGTCCTAGACTTCTTGGAGAATCTGCGGTAGCCCGACTTCGACGTAGTCGGCGCCTTGAACTCTGATCTCTTGCCACCAGATTCCCTCTCCTTCCTCGCTTGCACGTTTCTCATATCCTTCTCCAAGGACCGGGCCGAACTGACCAGGATCATGAAACCCTGCGCCTTGGGCCCCGACAGTAGCAACCTCAAATCATCCCTTAGCCCTTCATAAAAGCGGCTCGTCTTGCGCTCCTCGTCTGCGAAGGTAGCACCGGCATATCTCCCCAACCGAGTAAACTCGTGGAGGTATTCATCAACGGTGCTATCACCCTGCACCAACTTCTGTAATTCGCTCTCTAGCGCGATCCTCTGCACCGAGGGGAGGTATCGAGCCATAAATAGTCTCGCAAACTCCTCCATCGGGACTTCGGCCAATGGCCTTCCCCTCAATTGATGCAGCTCTAGGCCCTCCCACCACAGTCTTGCGTCCCCATCCAAAAGGAACGTCGCTATAGTGGTCTTCTGCCACTCTTCAGTTTCCGTCGCAGTCATCACCCTGTTGACCCTTGAGAGCCAATCCTCTGCTTGGGTCGGGCTTTCTGCCCCTGTGAACACCGGTGGATGAAAGCCCATGACATGCTTCAGTTGTCTTTCAGTTGCTCTCCGCGGCAACTCTGGTTCCAACACAACTTGCTCAACCCTCCTTTGCTTTGCCGTCTGAAGCGGTACTTGCTCCACAGCAGGAGCAGGCTGCTGCACCTGCCTTGCAGGCTGCGCATTAATCATTGCCATTACCGCTTCCGCCACCAACCTAATGGTCTCGGCAGACGGAGGTGTTGTAGGCGTATCGCTTGGCGCACTGCTCGCCTCAGAACCTGGCCGTTCAGATGGCCCAGCACCACTTCTGGTCACCTATAATCGTGCAAAACACCGATAAGCGACCAAACACTACTGCAAACAGCAATTATAGGAACACGCAGGTTCCTCAAACATGTGTATTTTCATTCCTAAGTGGACATTCATGGGTTCTTTTCATGTTATAACGATGACGCACACAATGTGCTCACCACCCCTTAAAGTGAATTCGTCCACGAATTCATTTAAGCGTGACCGAAACCAGAAGTCTGATACCAATTTGTAACGCCCCTATCCGTCGCGTAGCATATAACAGTAGGTCCGGCCGGGGCCCGACGCCATATACCACAAACAGACCGGTTGGTTACTTATTGAAACCATACAACCAATCAGAGCGTCCTACACAACACCTAGCGGAAGCAAATTTAATTAAGTTGCAAAAAGATAAGAACCCTGCCACAAAGCATGAATGTCCACTACAACCCAGGAACGAGTACATACACAAAAGAGAACTGGCCTTAAGGCCTTACATT
This sequence comes from Platanthera zijinensis, assembly GCA_039513925.1. NCBI lineage: Eukaryota > Viridiplantae > Streptophyta > Magnoliopsida > Asparagales > Orchidaceae > Platanthera > Platanthera zijinensis. Next base: position 190,896,957 of record CM077087.1, read on the forward strand.
GTTCACTTAACAAAATAGTGTTTTCAGACATCGGCTCGCAGGCCGGCCATACATGAATGAACGGGAAAAACATAACAAATTAGGCCTTCGAGGGCCGGCACAGCAACAAGGGCTTTAGCCCGCTATTTCCCGCTCGGCTCCGCAGCACCTGCAAGCAACAAACCACCGCCCGGTGGCAAATAATAGCAACGGTCAGCAAAGCTGACCAAATTGTAATGATCCCGCCCCCACAATCGGGGCGGGGATGCTCTTTCCCTGCACTTTATTAGTATAGGCATTTATAAAAGGTAATTGCACATCACCACAGGCGTAGGCTCGCACGGCCACACACCCCGTGCACTCAGGGCACATTCTCGGCGAACCGGCCAACGTCACGTCAATTCAAGCCATAGACGTTCCCGATCCACCACCGCCTCTAAGACGGTCATCCATATGAGCAATTTGTCTCCTTAGCCTTGGTCACGACAATTTAAGCCATAGACCGCCGAAGACTCTCGTCCATGCCAACAGTCCTACCGAACGACATAGACCGGGTACGGTTCCGCTTGACCCGTGCTCATACCGCAACGATAATTTAAGCCATGTGCGCAGGTCAAGACTCGCCGAGTCCCGTTTCCGCTACAAAATCACATAACCCAGTTATGTTCACGTTGGCTCCCCGGCCTCCGTGTTGGCAAAACCCGCTTTTGCCCAGTTTTTCGGGTGCACCTTAGAGTTAATCTCTAAGATTCCCTGATGCAATCTACCACGTAGAAAAACCCGAAAACACCCAAACATCCGGAGTCTTGCCCGGTTCAAATGCAATGCAACATCACTGATTCGGACCAACACGTCCGAATAGGCTTCACACACAATGCCTATGTCCGTTTACGCATACGGACTCTACACAAGGGGGACTTCACATATCTACCCCAAGGAGCACTCCAACTCTTCGCTCACTCGCGAGAGCGGGCTTCCTATGCAAGGAAAAGAGGGCTTCACATGCCCAAGAGAAAGAATCGTTACTCTTGCGTTCTTCCGCGGCGCCATCGCAAACTACACAGCTAGAAAGCTTCGCAACGTCGTCGCCTCCGCGGATCTGGGCTCGGATCGCGATTTGGAGCTTCGAACCTCCTCCGGCGGCCGGATTTTGGCCTCACACCACCAAGGGAGCTCTCCCCTCTCTCTAGAATGTAGAAAGAGAAACTCAAGTTGAAATGAGGGTTTCTCCCCCCATTTCCCGGCAAATAACCCCCCAGGAGCAGCCCCCACCGTCAGATCCAGATTCAAGGGAATGAACGGCCGATATTAGATCCAAAATAATAAAACCTGGGCCGAACACGGGTTGGCACACGGCCGTGTGCCTGGCCGTGTAGCTCATTCGCCGATCGACACGGGTCCTGACATGGCCGTGTGCCACGGGCCGTGTTACCTGGAGCTTCAGGAACGATCGTCGGGCTTCATGAACACGGCTTCGAACACGGCCGTGTTCGAGGCCGTGTGCCCAACACACGGCTTGAGACACGGCCGTGTGTCTCAGGCCGTGTCCTTCTCTGACTCGAGACTGCACAAAACCATAATAGACCACTGAACACGGTAGGCACACGGCCGTGTGCCTGGCCGTGTGCCTGGCCGTGTGCCCCTGTTCAGACCTCCAAAAGTGCTGCTTGATCGCCCCGCGATCAACTCTGAGGTTGGGGTCTTACAGGTTCCAAGACCTAAAGGCCAACTGATCATAGGCACCAAGTGGGTGTATAGAAACAAGTTGGATGCAAATGGCATCATTGTAAGGAATAAAGCTAGGCTTGTAGCTCAGGGCTATAGATAGGAGGAAGGTATAGATTATGACCAAACCTTTGCTCCTGTTGCAAGGCTAGAGGCAATAAGGATCTTCTTAGCCTATGCAGCCTACATGAAGTTTAAGGATTTTCAAATGGATGTCAAAAGTGCTTTTCTTAATGGTGAGCTAAAGGAAGAGGTATTTGTTGAACAGCCACCCGGTTTTGTTTCTTCAACTCAGCCCTCACATGTATTCAAGTTGCAGAAAGCTCTCTATGGACTAAAGCAAGCTCCCAGAGCCTGGTATGAGACTTTAGCTAGTTTCCTGTTAGAGCACAACTTTACTAGGGGAGTAGTTGATAGAACCCTCTTCGTCAAGCACCACAAGGACACAATCCTGTTAGTTCAAGTGTATGTGGATGACATTATTTTTGGTTCCACTGATCCCAAACTTTGCAAAAAGTTTTCTAACTTGATGCATTCCAAGTTTGAAATGAGTAGTATGGGTGAGCTGTCTTACTTTCTTGGTCTCCAAGTAAAGCAAGATGCTGATGGCATCTTCATCTCCCAATCCAAATATGCCAAGGAATTGGTAAAGAAGTTTGGGATGGCAGATACTTCAGCAATGCATACACCTATGGCTACTAATGTAGTTATTGATTCTGATGATCAGGGAAAGCCTGTTTGTAAGACCCCCTTTTTTTTTTCTTTTTCAACCACCGGGGTCTTAGGCCCAGAACCGCCGCTTTGCGGTGACACCTCCACGTCCTGAAGGGTCATCACCACAAGGCGCCGATTCTGCCGGCCAAATCGATCACAGAAGTAGCACAATTATTGAAGTAATAGTAAACAGTCCACAATAATAAAATCACATATATAAATAAGAGAGCTCCACGAAGGGAGTGTCCACAGAAACATCAGAGTAATATAATTACGGGCTTATGCCCGGTACAAAATATCCTCACTACAATATCACTCATGCGGAAGCAAACACTAGAAACTACTCAAGGATCGAGACTCACGGTCCCGGCGGTGTGAACTCCGGAGCTAGACTGCCCCATCTCTAGGCGCACCGATCTCTGGGGCTGCTCCTCCATACTGGGCTCCACGATCCCCTAAATGATGCGGTTCGAAAACCGTTAGTCATAAAGACTAAGCCCTATCATCCCCTACCCCTTCCCCTCATGGCTCCTAGGTACCGAGCGGAGAGGAAGAAAGGGAAGGACATGAAGGTGGAGATTAACATGAAACAGATGGCAGCGGAAACTAATCTAGCAAGTTGAATTAGGTGAGCAGTTAATAAGTTGTTATAATAGGTCTAGCAGTAAGAAAAGCAATTAAATGAATTTAAACCTTCACTTATGCGAGAACACATAAGCAAGGGATCTTTTGCAAGGCTCCCATCGTATAAGTGTCCCATACCACTTATACCTTGGGGTGTCGGTTATCAAACAGCAGGGGTTATTATATATTGAAAATAACCTTTGATTTATAAACTTGCCCACACAAGCTTATAGACCAAGGGGTCGTTTTGCAGGTCCTAATGTATAAGCGTCCCATTCCACTTATACTTTAGGTGTCAAGGTTGTTATGAATGATTATGATATGCAACTATATGGTGGGTATGTTATGTCATGCAGTGCAACTCACACACCCGACTCTGTGCACACAGACCTTTAGTTCCCCCTTTCGGAGCCGTTACCTCCCAGGATACCTCCGTAGTGGCAAACGGAAGCGGTGGGTTGGGCCTCGCCCACCTCCAAAACCAGTAAAGCACACTGGTCTGACCTATCGTACGCCTCAACGCTTGGTGCACAAAGCGGACGCCTGCGTACTCTTGCCGGCTGGCGCACCGGACTTCTGTTGGCGGTGTGCTAATCACCCCGCCGAGTCAACGATATCGGTGTCGATGCAATCGAACTCCCCGATATCGAAAGACCCACCACCTTAACTTTCCTATCTTATGCACATGCAAGTTTAATCGCAAACAAACAGAACCGAGCCGAAGCTCCCCGGACCAAACGTCCGCCTCCAACCGACCGAGCCGAAGCTCCCCGGACCATCCGTCCGTCTCCAAACCAACCGAGCCGAAGCTCCCCGGACCATCCGTCCGTCTCCAAACCAACCGAGCCGAAGCTCTCATCATTCTTCCTGTGCCAACAGTGTTTGTGAAGAGTGCAACCCTAGTTACTAAGTTACTCTTGTCGGTTTATTATTATAGTTTACGTTAGCCCAGGACTGCCCCCGGTATACCCCGTGAAGGGCTCTCAAGGGGCACTAGGAACCAAGACGGTGCATTATGGCCCGAAGTTCCCTTTCGCAAGGCACTTATTGTTATTGGTTGTTTTCCCTTAGCCCGATTCCCTTCTCATATTACGATAGACTATCCTAGGGTGATTTTTAAACCTTCCACTCCTCGGGAAAAGCGATCTTTCGCCAAACCCGAGCACCTCTTAACTCTAACTATCACCACTACTCACTACTCCCTATATCTTCATCAGATCATGTCCTATTGCATTTCACAATTTACTAAATGCAGACCGACCTAGGCTACATGTCGAACCGGTTATGCAAGGATCGATTACTCATCCAAATGCCCTAAACTATTTACTGGAGACTTATCTTGGTATAAATAACCTAAATCCAGAAAATGGAAATTTTCCTAATTTATTTGGCATTTAATTAAATTCCTCGAAAATCTCAAGGGCCACCGGTTTGAACATGAACTATCCTAATTATTCATGCAAGATGTCCAGCAAATTTATGATAATTAGTAGGCTATCTCAGAAGGCTAAATCCTAAGTATCATAATTTTTCTATCATCAAAATGACATGTAAACTATTTTGGAATTAATCTCTAATTTCTATAGTTTATGAATCAAGTACAGAAAATGTTCTTCCAAAAATTCTAAATAAATTATGACATGATGATTAAGGCCTCAAATTAGCACTGGCCAAGTTTCATAATTTTCCAGCAAGTATTTTATCCATAATTAATTTTTAAACATAAAAGCCCTTCCAATCATTTGTGAATAATGTACTAGATTTACTCATCATAAAATTCTATAAAAATTCAGGGATCAATGTTCTACTAGTCAAGATCTAAATCCAGAATTTTAACTGATTATAATTAATGTAAAGCCTCCAAATATTTGAAACAACAAATTGGGCTAATAGTTCTTTAACACATGAAGTATAAAATATATTAATCATAAAATTCCAGAAAAATTACCATGAGTCTAAAACATCCTAAAACTCCCTCCTCCCGAGTTTCATAATTTTTGGATTAGCTTTAGTGCTTAAAATAACTAAATTACATTTCTATCCTAATCCGACATCTCGACTTTTGAGGTACCTAACTACCTCTAAATCCATCACTATTTCAACCAGAGGGTTTTCATAATATCCTCCCCCTCTCCTCCAAATTTCAAGGGCATACAAGAGCTTTTGCTCCTATGTCCTTCACAAACCTCAAACTCCCACCCATTGGATTTGAGCCAATCTCTTAGGGTAAAATCCACCCTAAGCCACCATGTTACCCAAGAGGGTAGACATAGACCCAACAAATCAGTGGCCGACAACTTCAGCCTCTTTTGAGGAGATTTGTCCATTCCATCTCCAATCGTACTTTTCCCCAAAGTACCCCTCACCAAGACCTAACTAGGACTTGATACTTCCCTATTCAGAACTCGACCAATCGAGTAGAAATTTTCTACAGATCTTAATATTGATGCCAGGGACCACCACCCAAAATTTGGGGGAGTTTGGGCTTAATTTCATCTCCTAATTAATTTTATATTGTTTATTAAATTTTTACAAAAACTTTAGGCAAAAGTTCTCCAAAAATTCTCATTTTTGGACAGCCTCTCGATATACATATTATAGACCTCCAGTCCAAATTTCAAGTCATTTGGACATGTTATGAACCGTGGGCAACCATTTTAATTTCTGGTTAACCTAGGTCATGATCCCACCAAAATGAGTGCTGTGTTCAAACCACTCACCCAAATTGAATAAAATCAATTTTAAATTAAAGTAGACCCCGAGGGCTACAACTTTTGTGTCTGGTCATTTTTCCTAATTCGGCCTCTAAGTGCCTCATTTTGCAGCCTTAAAATATACTAAACCGAGTATATTTTTTCCTTATAAAATTATTTACATAATTTATAAATATAAAACGATTTACTGTTCATCTTCTTCATGAACCCGAACAGACACAGGAAAAATCATTTTTCCTGTAAGCATTCCGTGATCCGTTGCCGGCCGTCCGGTCACTTCCTTGGCCAGCCACCACCACCACCACCTCCGTTGAGGCGATGGCTAGCGGTCGGCGGTGGTTTGGCCGCCGGAGGTGGCGGTTTTCGGCGAACTCAAAATATCTTTTTCATGGTTTTTCCATGAAAACGAGAGATGGATCCGGCTCCGTTGAGCGCGAACCTCCTTTCTAAGAATCCTAAGATCTACCCATGAAAGAGAAGGAGTAGAGGAGGACCTTGTTCGCGGTTTGGAGGCGAGAAGAGCGACGAGGTGCCATGGCGCGGTGGTGGCGTTGCTGAACTCCTCTTACAGCAAGAACAAAGGTCTGTTCTGGTTTGCTTGAGCGTGTAAACCCTCTCCTCTTGTCCAAGTGGGCTTTTATAAACAGGAAGGTGGGAAGGCGAATGGTTTAAGCCATTATGGCCATGAAGTTCCCTCCCCTTAATGCTTCGGTTATGATGCAGGGATAAGAAACGGCGGAAACTGAACAGGTATGTCCAGCTGGCGATTTCCTATTGGACCACCTTTTCCTTATTTATTATATAATTACAGAAGGAAAACGGCCGGAAGTTACTCCTGGTGTAACTTCCCAAGCCAGCATTAATTTCCAGGCGCGTTAGAATTATTTCGGGCCTGAACCGTCGTTTCGGCCAATGTCACGGGCGTGACACATAGGTCACGGGCGTGACAGGCCCGGGTAGCCCATTCTGGGTTCGACGATCGTCGAGCTGAGATCGACGATCGTCGATCGAAGGTCACGGGCGTGACACCTGTGTCACGGGCGTGACAGCGTCGGGCGGTTAAATATGGTCGACGATCGTCGATTTGAGATCGACGGTCGTCGAACGCTGGTCACGCCCTAGGTCACGGGCGTGACCTCTAGGTCACGGGCGTGACATGCCCGAACGGCAAATTTCTGGTCGACGATCGTCGAATTTAGATCGACGATCGTCGAAGGCTGGTCACGCCCTAGGTCACGGGCGTGACCTCCAGGTCACGGGCGTGACATGCCCAAACGGCAAGTTTCGAGCTCGACGATCGTCGAATTGAGGTCGACGATCGTCGAAGGCTGGTCACGCCATAGGTCACGGGCGTGACACTCATGGTCACGGGCGTGACATGCCCAGACAGCGCGTTCGCCGATCGTCTCGTGGAGACCGACGATCGTCGAAGTAGTCACGCCCAAGTCACGGGCGTGACGGGTCGGTCACGGGCGTGACCAACCCTTCACCCGAAAACTCAATCGATTTATTTTCACTTTTTGTGCTCCCTGGGGTTCTGACTCGACCAACCGACTCCTAGGGGTCTAGCCGGAAATGGGATGTTACAAATCCCAATAAACAAAACAAAAATTTCGTCCCCGAAATTGAGGTTGAGCCTATGGGGATTTCTATCGGAATAAATTAAACTTGTAACATCCCATACGATCTTTCTATTGGGTTCAGGCGACTGTTCGTTTGATAACGAGGACAATCTCCCCAATAAACAAAAGATTAGCCCCTACCATTCTGATTAAGTGCGCAAGCCTAGGTCCTAGATTTTCCTTATCTAGCCTTAACATTCCAAAACAAGAAGGCAGTCTATAGTATACCGAGAGGTGGTGAGATGTACCTGACTGAACAACTCCGGGTATCTTTGCCTCATCAGATCCTGCGGTTCCCAGGTGTGCTCCTCCTGACCGTGATTTCTCCACAGAACCTTGACTAAGGGAATCTTCTTGCGGCGCAAGATCCGCACTCCTTTGTCATCGATCCGAACCGGCTCCAAGTGAACAGATCGGTCTGAAGCTGCCGGCCCTTCTGTGGTTAAAATTCGCTGCTCCGGGCGTAGTAGAGCCCTTCTCAGCGAAGAGATGTGGAAGACGTCGTGTAGAGCTGCCAGCTCTGGTGGCAACTCTAGCCTGTAGGCTAAGGGTCCGATCCGCTCCAGGATCCGGTAAGGGCCCATATACCTAGGGCTGAGTTTCTTCCTCCGACCGCGCACCCGTGAGACTCCGTGCATGGGCCGGATCTTCAAGAACACTCGATCTCCTACCCGGAACTCCACCTGACGATGCCGAGCGTCATAGTATTTTGCTTGTCTGCTCTGCGCCTCCAGCATCCTATCTCTGATCAGCCTCACCTGAGCCTCGGTGTCTTCAACGAAATCCGATCCCAGCAGCTTCGGATCCTCGTCCTGAACCCAAGAAAGCGGGGTCCTACATTTCCTTCCATACAAGGCCTCATAAGGCGCCATCCTGATGCTGGACTGGTAGCTATTATTGTAGGAGAACTCGACCAAGGGTAACATCTTCTCCCACGGCTCCCCTCGGTCTAGTATACACAGCCGTAGTAAGTCCTCCAAGGTCCTGTTGGTGCGCTCGGTCTGCCCGTCCGTCTGAGGGTGGAAGGCCGTGCTAAAAGTCAACCGGGTGCCCAAATATGCCTGCACTGACCGCCACTCCCTGGATGTAAACCGTCCATCGCGGTCCGACACTATCGTTCGGGGCACGCCATGATATCGGACATACTGCTCCACAAACTTCCGTACCAGCACTCCCACCGAGTCATCCTTCCTGATCGGTATAAAGCGGGCCACCTTCGTCAGCCGATCGACAATCACCCAAATCGAGTCGTTCCCTGTCCGAGACCGGGGAAGACCATGTATAAAATCCATCGCTATGTCGTCGAACTTCCACTCCGGCACCGGGAGTGGCTGCAACAGTCCTGCGGGGTTCCTGCACTCCGCCTTCACCAACTGACACGCCTCGCAATGGGTCACGAAGTACGTAATGTCTTTCTTCATGCCCGGCCAAAACATCGTCCTCTTCAGATCAGCGGTCATCTTTGTGATCCCCGGGTGCACGGAGTACCGGCTGCAATGCGCCTCCGTCAGAATATCCTCTCGGATCTGGCCTCCTGCAGGTATATATACTCTGCCTCTGAAGTGGAGCAAACCATCTCTCAGGGAATAATCTCCTGTCGAACCTTCCTCCAAAGCTCGGAACATCGGCTCCGCCCACGCATCTGTCCTCTGTCCATCCCGAATGCGATCCCGAATATCGTCTATGGCCACTATCGATGCCAGATACTCCCTATACAGATCTGGGTCATCCTCGGACACTAGGGATATCTGCATGTCTCTGAACGAATGGACCAGCTCCATAGACATAACCTGGGGCCCAGCTTTGGAAGTGGCCGCTCTCCGGCTCAACGCGTCGGCCACCACGTTTGCCTTCCCTGGGTGGTAGTGCATCTCATACTGATAATCTGCTAAGAACTCCACCCAGCGCCTCTGCCTGATATTTAGCTCCTTCTGAGTGTCCACGTATTTCAAGTTCTTGTGATCGGAGAAGATATCGTAGTGGACTCCATAAAGGTAATGACGCCAGACCTTCAGAGCAAAAACGACCGCTCCCATCTCGAGGTCGTGCACCGGGTAGTTCCTCTCATGGGTCTTCAGCTGGCGGGAGGTATATGCTATGACATGTCCTTTCTGCATCAGCACCGCTCCCATCCCTTGGTATGATGCGTCGGTATACACCTGGAATCCCTCCCTTCCGGATGGAAGGGCCAGGATAGGGGCCGAGATGAGTCGGTCCTTCAGCTCCTGGAAAGCCGCCTGGCACTGCGGGGTCCAGACAAAAGGTGTCTCCTTCTTTGTCAAAGATGTGAGAGGGAGGGCAATCCCAGAGAATCCCTCCACGAACTTCCGGTAGTAACCGGCAAGTCCCAAGAAACTGCGTACATCGGTGGCTGTCCTCAGCTGCGGCCAATCGTGAACTGCCCGAACCTTTGCTGGATCTACTGATAACCCGGCTCCGCTGATGATGTGGCCTAGGAAGGCCACCTCCTTCAACCAGAACTGACACTTGCTGAATTTGGCATAAAGGTGATGCTCCCGCAACCTCTCCAAGGTCAGTGCCAGATGCCGAGTGTGCTCCTCCTCCGTCCTAGAGTAGATCAGGATGTCGTCTATGAACACTATAACGAACACATCCAGGTAGGCCTCAAAAACCCGGTTCATGAGGCTCATGAACGCCGACGGCGCATTTGTGAGCCCGAAGGGCATCACGGTGAACTCATACAGGCCATATCTGCTACTAAAGGCCGTCTTCGGGATATCCTCCTCCTGGATCCGCAGCTGGTAGTATCCTGATCTCAAGTCCAGCTTCGAGAAATAATGGGCCCCCTCCAGCTGGTCGAATAATTCGTCTATCCGTGGGAGCGGATAGGTATTCCGGACGGTCAGCCTGTTTAGTGCTCGATAATCGATGCACAGACGGAGTGTCCCATCCTTCTTCTTCACGAACAGGACCGGTGCTCCCCATGGCGAGGAACTCGGTCTGACAAAACCTGCCTCCACCAATTCCTGCAACTGGGTCCGAAACTCTGCCAACTCCTTTGGGGCCATCCGATAAGGGGCCCTAGACGCCGGCTTGGCCCCCGGCACAAGCTGTATCTGAAAATCCTGCTCTCGGTGTGGAGGTAATCCTGGTAGTTTCTCTGGAAAGATGTTAGCGAAATCTCGCACCACCGGAATGTCTGTCACCGACTCCTTAACTTCCGCCATCTCAAAAAGAATCTGATAGACCTCCTCTCCCTGCAGATGGGCCTTAACGGCCTGTACCGAAGATAAGAGTATACGAGAGACAGGTCTTATACCTTCAATGGTAATGAAAGAGTCCCCGTGTCTCACGGTGATCCTCTTTGCCTGGCAGTCAATCTGGGCATAGTTCCAGTGCAGCCATACCATGCCCAGGATCAGGTCGTAGTTCGTCAGCTTCAAAATCGTCGCTGGAGCCTCGAACGCTTTTCCACCAATCTCCGCCTCCATATTGCAGTGATCCGTGGTAAGGAGCTCAGATCCATCCGGTAGTCGCACCCTCATCCTCGAGCCGGTGAACCGCTCCACACCTTCCAGTCCTTCCACGAACGACTCCGACACAAAGGAGTGAGTAGCTCCAGTATCGAACAGCGTGCGGGCAGGCTTGCCGCTGATGAAGACTATACCTGGGGTGATTAGATATCTTAGGGTTCTATAATGAGTTTTTACTTTCCTTGCTATCAATCTAGTGCGATTCAAAGTTTTAACAACTTAAAGGGGAAATTCTATGTAAACGAAGAAACATTTCGGCATACCTGCGATGACCTGTTCCGGATTCCGCGGCTGTGCAAGGTCCAAGGCATATACCTGCTCCCTTCCCTGTCTACGATCTTCCCCCTGGTATCCTCGACCGCGGCCGCGTCCTCGGCCTCCGTAATGCTGAGCTGGTGGGCCGCCCTGATGTGCTGGAGGTGGTGCCCCCCTCATGGGGCAGTTCCTCCGAATGTGCCCAATCTGATGACAAAAGTAGCACTCTGGGGGATACGCCATTCCCCCGGGTCTCGGCATCTCCTGCATCCGAAGGGGTGGAGGGGCCAATACCACCTGTTCCCTCGGCTCCGGCCTCACGTCCTGACGAGGCTGGTCCTCTGTCCTCCTCCCCTCAGGTACAACACCTCGTCGCTGGTCGTTCCTTCCTCTTCGTCCCTGATCCTCTGCTGGCCGTTTCCGGCCCCGGGTGGTGTGCCAATCTGCCTCAATCCTTTTGGCCATCTCCAAAATCCGGGAGATGGGCCCGTCAGATACAAACAAGAGGGCCTCCCTCAAGTCCTCACGTAGGCCCTTGTAGAACCTCCTGATATACCCTGCCTCGTCCAGCTGGTAGGAATCTGCGTATCGAGCCAGGTGGTCAAACTCTCGATGGTACTCCACCACGGTCCGAGTACCCTGCTTCAGCTGTAAGAACCGCTCCTCCAAATCATCCCTAGCCGACTGCGGAACGAAATGCTCCAGCAGTGCGGCCCTGAACTCCTCCCAAGTGATCTCCGCAACCTCCCTATCAGCAAATGTCGTGTCCAACAGCGTCTTCCACCACCTCTTTGCATGGGACTCCAGGCAGGAGACAACCAGAGCCACCTTCTCCTCCCATGGACACCGAATCCCGGTCAGCATCTCGTACATGATATCTAGCCATTCCTCCGTCCGAACAGCCGACTCTGTCCCCAGATAGGACGGGGGAGAAAGACCCCGGAAGATGCTGAGCCAGTTGGCCCCCAGATTGGGCTGCGGGACCGGAACCTGTTGGGCCCTGAAGGCCTCCAGAATGGCAGTCAGGGTCTGTCCCATGTCTGACTGAAGGAAAGGGGTGGGGACCGGTGGAGGTGGTGCAACTCCCTGAGTCTGCTGAACTCCGCCCTGTGGCGTAGGCTGTGCTAGAGGCTGCGCAACGAAAACACATGCTGAGAAAAACGTTCAAATATTACCTAAAGGTGGACAAATTATATATGATCCCCATATGGGCACACCACTGCTTCCGCTGCTTAGTTTGTCCCCAAACTAAACTCGAGCGGGGGTGACCTAGGGTTTGTGGACTGCGACTTCCTTCTGATCGATGTTTGCTCTGATACCACTTGTAAGACCCCCTTTTTTTTTTCTTTTTCAACCACCGGGGTCTTAGGCCCAGAACCGCCGCTTTGCGGTGACACCTCCACGTCCTGAAGGGTCATCACCACAAGGCGCCGATTCTGCCGGCCAAATCGATCACAGAAGTAGCACAATTATTGAAGTAATAGTAAACAGTCCACAATAATAAAATCACATATATAAATAAGAGAGCTCCACGAAGGGAGTGTCCACAGAAACATCAGAGTAATATAATTACGGGCTTATGCCCGGTACAAAATATCCTCACTACTGTAACACCCCAAAAAGGCCCAAAAGACTCAACTTGAAATTTGAGTAGCAGGTCAGGTTACACGGCCTGGGACACGGGCGTGTCCCAGGGCGTGTCGGGTGACACGGCCTGGGACACGGGCGTGTCCCAGGGCGTGTTCGATTTATTTTGCGAAATTGGCCTATTCCGGTCAGAGCCGGACACGGCCTTGAACACGGCCGGGAACACGGGCGTGTCAGGCTGGACACGGGCGTGTCAGCTGCCGTATTCCGACCCGTGTACTGGTTGCAGCTCGATGGAGCAGGAGACACGGGCGTGTCTCAGGTTTGACACGGGCGTGTCAGGTCCGACACGGGCGTGTCGTTGACCCGTGTTGTTCAGTCGGTTCAAGCTGTGTGTACCGCTTAAGGGGTACACGGCCTGTGACACGGGCGTGTCACAGGCCGTGTCGGCCAAAAAGTGAAATTTTGGGACAATCTTGGCCGTTCAGTTTCCTCTCTTTTGATCCAAAGGCTCAGGTGGTTTCTTGGGCTGGATAAGTCGTGAAAGAGGATTGAAGAAGTCATTCTTCATTATTCTTAAGGAAGAGAAAAAGAGAGAGGAAGAGAGGAAGAAGGAGGAGGAGAGCTAGCCACCGGCGGAGCTCCCGTGGTCCGATACGCGATCCGAAGCCGGCGTTGTGACGGCAAGGCTGCTGCGGTTCTTTCTCACCGGCTAGTTTTCGATGGCACCGAAGAGATCGACAAGGGTAACGATCTCCCTCCTTGGACATGTGAAGTCCTTCTTTTCTGCATTGCATAGGGAAAGCCCTTCCCCGCGAGTGTGCGGTGGGCTGTGGTGTCCCTTGGGGTAGATATGTGAAGTCCCCCTTGTTAGAGGCTGGAATTGGAGTACGGCTCTAGGCATGCTGTGTGAAGCCCATCTGGATGGAATCTGGATTGGTGATGCTTGTTTGCATATCGGAGAAGGCTCCGTGATAATGGCTTGTGATGCCTATGGCTTGTGATGCCTTGTTCCTACCTGTTGCTTGGTACGGCAGGAAGTACTGGACGATGTCCAGGAAATGAAGAGGGTTGGCGGCAACTCTTGTGGCCGTGTGTTGCCACTTTGTGAGTAGTTGAGCCTTTGGGCTGCAACTCGTTGAAAAGGCTGAGTGCCGAACAGGAAAGGTGAAACCGACCCGCGCCTATAAAATGCCATGGATACTTCCGTATTCGAGGTGGCTCGGCGACTTGAGCAACGGGGGGTGGCTGATCCGTACCTGCGTTAGGTTCGTCCGACTTGGAAGCCTGGTATAGGTTTTGTTGGAGCGCCTAATGAGAGTCTTAGGCCCGCGCGCCGGAAAGACTAGAAATGCTCAAATACCGTGTAGACGGTGGTGTTGACCCTGGTATTCCGGTACACCGAAAATGTGCCCTGAGTGCACGGACTGTCGGGCCGGGTGGCCGATGGTTGTGATGGCTTGAATGTGCCTGCGCGCACATAGTTGCTATTGATGATGCCATGCTTGCAGGGAAAGAATGCTCATGCCCGAGAAAGGGGTAGGATTGTTATAATTGGGTCAGCTGAATGCTGACCGTTGCATTGTTTGCCACCGGTTGGGTGGATTGTTCCCGTGCAGGTGCTGGAGAGCCAAGTGGTAAGTGATGGGCGGGAGAGCCCTACTGCTGGTGCTGCTGCTGCTGCGGCTAGCCTGGAAGGCTAAGCGAATGGCTTTGTTTTGTTTTCTCTTTTTACTCATGTATGGCCGGCCTGCGCGCCGAGGTTTGTAAAACATGATGTATGTTCAGAGGAACTGTAAGGCCTTAAGGCCAAACTCTTGTGGTTGTGTACATTCCGTGGTATATATATAAATGTGGTTTTATATATTGGACATTCCGGTTAAGAGTTCAAAGTTGTAACTTAAAGCTTCCGCTAGAATGCTCTGAGTTAGGATTCGTATTGGGTTTGGTATTATCCTGTGACCTCACCGTCTGTTTGTGGCATATAGTGTGGGGCCCCGGCCGGACCTTCTACTATACGTCATTTAACGGATGGGGTCGTTACATTTTGGTATCAGCTTTTCGTCGGTCTTCCTCTTTCGAATTCGTGGTCGAATTCTTTTGTGGGGTGGCGAGCACGTGTTTGTGCGACCTGCTGTAACGCTAATGAACTCTGGAATGTCCATTAAGGAATGTACAAAATCTTGTTTGAGGAATCTGCGCGTTCCTTTTTGTGTTGTTTTGCTTGCATACGTTCGCTAATGTGTGTCTTGTCCACCTATCGGTGACACGTAGTGGTGCTGGGCAGTCTGAGCCCCAGCGTTCTGATGAGAGTGCGGCACCAGCTGAGGTGCCAACACCTCCTCCATCTGCGGAAACTGTTCGCTTAGTGGCTGAGGCGCTATTTGCCATGATTCAGCCGACCGGGCAAGCGCAGCCGGCAGTAGTGCCAGTTCGTGTTGATGTAAGACCCGAGCCGGTTGAGGCTGTAGATCCACGAGCTGCTGACCGACAGTTGAAGCAATTCATGAGTTTCAGTCCTCCTACATTTTCGGGAATGGGATCCCCAACGCAGGCGGAAGATTGGTTATCGCATGTCAAGAGGATAATGACAGCGATCAGGGCGGAGGAAACTCTCAAGGTCACCTTAGCCACCTTCATGCTTGAAGGGGAGGCGCGGTTGTGGTGGGACGAGGTTGAGCTACACCACTTGGCGGGCAGGCAATTAACACAAGTGTCGATTGAGGAGTTCTCTCGGATATTTCTGGCGAAACATGTCCCAGCGGCGCAACGTATTGCTATGGAAAATGAGTTCCAACGGTTAAAGCAAGGGGACGATAGTGTGGATATCTATTTGCACGAGTTTACCAGGTTGGGACGATATGCGGGAACAATCTTCGCGGATGACCAAAGGAAAACGAATCGGTTCTATGAAGGATTGCGGGATGAGTTACGATTCCTGCTTTCGAGTTCTGTGAGCCAAGGGTTTCAGGCATTGGTTGATACTGCGTGCGCGTTGGAAAAGGACATGAGGCGAGTGCAAGGGAATAAGGGCTTGGTGGTGTCTAAGCCAGAGTTTCAAGCACCTCGCCCAGGCAAGTCGTTTTACCAGAAGAAAGGGGGCAAGAGGTCCAAGCCATCTGGGCAAGTAACTACGACCGTTGTGTCGGGAGCGACATCAAGGCCGGATGCTCGTACGTGCTATAACTGTGGCCGGGTGGGGCATATTGCTCGTGACTGTCGAGTTGTGCAGCCCAAAGGGGAAAAGAAGACGGGTGCGTCGTATGCTGAGAAGGGCAAAGCGGTGGTGGATTCCTCTGCTTCCCACGTGCAGCCCCGAATCTATCAACTTGGCCAACAGGAAGCGATTAAGCAAAGTGACGTCGTCACAGGTACGAGTTGAGTTAGTTTACTTGCTGTGCTTTTGGTTTTGGTTTTGTTTGCTTGTGCATGATGTGTGTGTGCTGCAGGCTTTGTCCTGATTCGGAATAACTTAGCGAGAGCCCTGTTTGATACGGGTGCTTCGCATTCTTTTCTGTCTGAGGATTTCGTATCTCGCATTGGGGTACCGAGTCATGTGACGGTGGATAGTACAAGGGTGCTATTGCCGAATGGCTGTGTGATGCTTGCGGATAGGGCTTGCGATGTGGATGTGCAAATAGGAAGTCGGGACTTCGGTTTGAGTGCAGCTGTGCTACCGTTATCGGAGTTTGATGTGATCTTTGGTATGGACTGGCTCTCGGAGCAGCGTGCCTTTATTGATTGCAACTCCAAAGAGATTACACTGGGCCAGAATACCGGGCTTGTGACGAAGTTCGCTGGTATGCGAGGAGTTGGCGGGACGTTGTTGTCTGCACTCCAAGTCGTCAATGCTGTGCGGAAGGGCGCGGAGTTATTCTTCACGCTAATTCAGGCTGTTGAGCCAAAGGCCAGTATCGGTGAAGTGCCAGTTGTGTCAGAGTTTGCCGATGTGTTTCCTAAAGATCTTCCTGGGTTACCACCCCAGCGGGAGATTGACTTCTCTATTGAGTTGGTGCCAGGTGCGAAACCTGTGGCCCGCTCTCCATATCGCGTCGCGCCAAAAGAGATGGCTGAGTTGAAAGTCCAATTGCAAGAGTTGTTGGAGCAGGGATATATACGCCCAAGTATGTCACCTTGGAGCGCGCCTGTTCTCTTTGTGAAAAAGAAAGACGGTAGCTTACGGTTGTGTATTGACTACCGCGAGTTGAATAAGCTGACGGAGAAAAACAAGTATCCGATCCCACGGATTGATGACCTTTTTGATCAGCTGGCGGGATCAACGGTCTATTCCAAGTTGGATCTGAAATCGGGATATTATCAGCTAAGGATTCGGGAAGGTGACATTCCCAAGACAGCGTTTGGAACACGCTACGGTCATTATGAGTTCACGGTAATGCCGTTTGGCCTATGTAATGCGCCTTCGGTATTTATGGACCTAATGCATCGAACGTTCCGAGAGTATTTGGATTTGTTTGTTATTGTGTTTATCGATGACATCTTAGTATACTCTCAGTCGGAAGAGGATCACGCAAACCATTTGCGGTTGGTCTTGCATACCCTGCGGAGGAATAAGCTTTTTGCCAAGTTCTCAAAGTGTGAGTTCTGGCTCTCTTCAGTAGCCTTTTTAGGACATGTGGTAAGCGGAGAGGGTATCGCGGTGGATCCGTTGAAGATAAGTGCCATCCGAGATTGGCCAGTGATGTCTTCCGTGGCCGAGGTCAGGAGTTTCCTTGGACTTGCGGGCTACTATAGACGGTTTGTGGAAAACTTCTCACGGATTGCTTTACCTCTCACCACGCTGACGAGAAAAGATCAAAAGTTCATTTGGACGCCGGAGTGCGCTCGAGCTTTTGAAGACTTGAAGAGTCGTTTGACCACGGCGCCTGTGTTGACATCGCCATGTGGTACCGATGGGTATGAGATCTATAGTGACGCATCTGGGAGCGGCTTAGGCTGCGTTCTTCTGCAGTTTGGGAAAGTGATTGCTTATGGCTCGCGTCAGTTGAAAGTGCATGAGCGGAATTATCCCGTCCATGATTTGGAGTTGGCGGCGGTAATCTTTGCGCTCAAGTTGTGGCGGCACTATCTATATGGCGTCAAAGTGGATATCTATACGGATCACAAGAGCCTAAAGTATTTGTTGGATCAGAAGGATCTGAATATGCGACAACGAAGATGGATGGAGTTCCTTGGGGACTACACCTTCGAGATTCACTATACTCCCGGGAAGGGAAATGTGGTCGCTGATGCTTTGAGTCGGAAGACTCCGGTACGGGCAAGCTGGTTGCAGAGGCATGATCAGCGTTTGATCCAAGAATTGGAGGCAATGGAGATATCGTGTGTTGACAAGGGTGCGTCAACCGATGCGTGCTTGAACTGGACGGAGGTGCAATATGACCTTACGGACAGAGTTCGGCGAGCAACGGAGCTTGATGAAAGTCTCCAGCGCTATGCTAAAGATGGGCCGGATGATCAGTTCTCTTGGGATAACGGGTTGTTACGGAGAAATGGTCGAGTGTGCGTCCCAAGTGTGGGTAAACTGAGGGAAGAGTTGATGTACGAAGCTCACTCTGCAAAGTACTCAGTTCATCCAGGGAGCACAAAGATGTACAGGGACATGAAAAAGCTGTTCTGGTGGCCCGGACTAAAGAAAGATGTGGCTCGTTATGTGGCTAAGTGCAACACCTGTGCGTTGGTGAAAGCAGAATGCCAGAAGCCTGGCGGGTTTCTGAAGTCGTTACCTATTCCGGAGTGGAAGTTCGATGATATTTCGATGGATTTCGTGCACGGGTTGCCGAGATCTCAACGCGGTCATGATTCAATCTGGGTGATTGTGGACCGGTTGACAAAAGTGGCGCACTTCCTTCCAAATAGAAGAGACGATTCAGTGGAAACATTGGCCAAGCTGTATGTGGAGCAGGTTGTTCGACTGCACGGTGTTCCTCGGAGCATCGTTAGTGACCGTGATGGGCGGTTCACATCGAATGATTGGCGGCTCATTCATCAAATGTTGGGTACAAAATTGGCGTTTAGTACGGCCTTTCATCCCCAAACGGATGGCCAGACTGAACGAACCAACAGGACGATGGAGGATATGCTCCGCATGTGCGCCCTAGACTTTGGTAAGAGATGGGAAGAGTATATATTTCTCGTCGAATTTGCCTATAATAATAGCTACCAAGCGAGTATTGGTATGGCACCATTCGAGGCGTTGTATGGTCGAAAATGCCGTACACCGTTAGCTTGGGCAGAAGCAGGCGAATCGAAGCTGAATGGGAAAAAGGAAGTCGAAGAAGCTACTTCGCTCATACGCTCTATTCGGGAAAGGCTATTGATAGCCCAAGATCGTCAAGCAAAGTACTACAATGCCAAGCACCGGAACGTGGAGTTCGCGGTGGGTGATTGGGTATATTTGAAGATCAAACCCTTCAAAGGTGTGTCCAGGATTCGGCGTTTGAAAAAGCTAAGTCCGAGGTATCTTGGTCCGTTTGAGGTGGTGGAGCGTGTTGGGGAAGCTGCTTATCGACTAGCACTGTCAGCGGACTTGGGTGGATTACATGATGTGTTTCACATCTCAGTCCTTCGTAAGGCGGTAAAGGATCCAGCTCAAGTCGTGGAGGCTGATCGGGTACCGGTCGAGTATGGGCTAACGACGAGGGTTAGACCCATTCGGATCGAGGATCGAGCCGAGAAACAGTTGCGGAACAAAGTAATCGGGATGGTCAAGGTCCGTTGGGACAATTGTGGCCGTGAAGAGCTAACATGGGAGCGCGAGCAGACCATGCGAGTTGAGTTTCCCGAGTTATTTGTATAAACTGTAGACCGTGTACTTTTTGTTATAACAGAGTGATAGCTGCTGAGTTTTCTTTCCTTACCGTGCAAATTTCGAGACGAAATTTTTGTTAAGGGGGAGAGGGTTGTAACACCCCAAAAAGGCTCAAAAGACTCAACTTGAAATTTGAGTAGCAGGTCAGGTTACACGGCCTGGGACACGGGCGTGTCCCAGGGCGTGTCGGGTGACACGGCCTGGGACACGGGCGTGTCCCAGGGCGTGTTCGATTTATTTTGCGAAATTGGCCTATTCCGGTCAGAGCCGGACACGGCCTTGAACACGGCCGGGAACACGGGCGTGTCAGGCTGGACACGGGCGTGTCAGCTGCCGTGTTCCGACCCGTGTACTGGTTGCAGCTCGATGGAGCAGGAGACACGGGCGTGTCTCAGGTTTGACACGGGCGTGTCAGGTCCGACACGGGCGTGTCGTTGACCCGTGTTGTTCAGTCGGTTCAAGCTGTGTGTACCGCTTAAGGGGTACACGGCCTGTGACACGGGCGTGTCACAGGCCGTGTCGGCCAAAAAGTGAAATTTTGGGACAATCTTGGCCGTTCAGTTTCCTCTCTTTTGATCCAAAGGCTCAGGTGGTTTCTTGGGCTGGATAAGTCGTGAAAGAGGATTGAAGAAGTCATTCTTCACTATTCTTAAGGAAGAGAAAAAGAGAGAGGAAGAGAGGAAGAAGGAGGAGGAGAGCTAGCCACCGGCGGAGCTCCCGTGGTCCGATACGCGATCCGAAGCCGGCGTTGTGACGGCAAGGCTGCTGCGGTTCTTTCTCACCGGCTAGTTTTCGATGGCACCGAAGAGATCGACAAGGGTAACGATCTCCCTCCTTGGACATGTGAAGTCCTTCTTTTCTGCATTGCATAGGGAAAGCCCTTCCCCGCGAGTGTGCGGTGGGCTGTGGTGTCCCTTGGGGTAGATATGTGAAGTCCCCCTTGTTAGAGGCCGGAATTGGAGTACGGCTCTAGGCATGCTGTGTGAAGCCCATCTGGATGGAATCTGGATTGGTGATGCTTGTTTGCATATCGGAGAAGGCTCCGTGATAATGGCTTGTGATGCCTATGGCTTGTGATGCCTTGTTCCTACCTGTTGCTTGGTGCGGCAGGAAGTACTGGACGATGTCCAGGAAATGAAGAGGGTTGGCGGCAACTCTTGTGGCCGTGTGTTGCCACTTTGTGAGTAGTTGAGCCTTTGGGCTGCAACTCGTTGAAAAGGCTGAGTGCCGAACAGGAAAGGTGAAACCGACCCGCGCCTATAAAATGCCATGGATACTTCCGTATTCGAGGTGGCTCGGCGACTTGAGCAACGGGGGGTGGCTGATCCGTACCTGCGTTAGGTCCGTCCGACTTGGAAGCCTGGTATAGGTTTTGTTGGAGCGCCTAATGAGAGTCTTAGGCCCGCGCGCCGGAAAGACTAGAAATGCTCAAATACCGTGTAGACGGTGGTATTGACCCTGGTATTCCGGTACACCGAAAATGTGCCCTGAGTGCACGGACTGTCGGGCCGGGTGGCCGATGGTTGTGATGGCTTGAATGTGCCTGCGCGCACATAGTTGCTATTGATGATGCCATGCTTGCAGGGAAAGAATGCTCATGCCCCGAGAAAGGGGTAGGATTGTTATAATTGGGTCAGCTGAATGCTGACCGTTGCATTGTTTGCCACCGGTTGGGTGGATTGTTCCCGTGCAGGTGCTGGAGAGCCAAGTGGTAAGTGATGGGCGGGAGAGCCCTACTGCTGGTGCTGCTGCTGCTGCGGCTAGCCTGGAAGGCTAAGCGAATGGCTTTGTTTTGTTTTCTCTTTTTACTCATGTATGGCCGGCCTGCGCGCCGAGGTTTGTAAAACATGATGTATGTTCAGAGGAACTGTAAGGCCTTAAGGCCAAACTCTTGTGGTTGTGTACATTCCGTGGTATATATATAAATGTGGTTTTATATATTGGACATTCCGGTTAAGAGTTCAAAGTTGTAACTTAAAGCTTCCGCTAGAATGCTCTGAGTTAGGATTCGTATTGGGTTTGGTATTATCCTGTGACCTCACCGTCTGTTTGTGGCATATAGTGTGGGGCCCCGGCCGGACCTTCTACTATACGTCATTTAACGGATGGGGTCGTTACAACTACAATATCACTCATGCGGAAGCAAACACTAGAAACTACTCAAGGATCGAGACTCACGGTCCCGGCGGTGTGAACTCCGGAGCTAGACTGCCCCATCTCTAGGCGCACCGATCTCTGGGGCTGCTCCTCCATGCTGGGCTCCACGATCCCCTAAATGATGCGGTTCGAAAACCGTTAGTCATAAAGACTAAGCCCTATCATCCCCTACCCCTTCCCCTCATGGCTCCTAGGTACCGAGCGGAGAGGAAGAAAGGGAAGGACATGAAGGTGGAGATTAACATGAAACAGATGGCAGCGGAAACTAATCTAGCAAGTTGAATTAGGTGAGCAGTTAATAAGTTGTTATAATAGGTCTAGCAGTAAGAAAAGCAATTAAATGAATTTAAACCTTCACTTATGCGAGAACACATAAGCAAGGGATCTTTTGCAAGGCTCCCATCGTATAAGTGTCCCATACCACTTATACCTTGGGGTGTCGGTTATCAAACAGCAGGGGTTATTATATATTGAAAATAACCTTTGATTTATAAACTTGCCCACACAAGCTTATAGACCAAGGGGTCGTTTTGCAGGTCCTAATGTATAAGCGCCCCATTCCACTTATACTTTAGGTGTCAAGGTTGTTATGAATGATTATGATATGCAACTATTATGGTGGGTATGTTATGTCATGCAGTGCAACTCACACACCCGACTCTGTGCACACAGACCTTTAGTTCCCCTTTCGGAGCCGTTACCTCCCAGGATACCTCCGTAGTGGCAAACGGAAGCGGTGGGTTGGGCCTCGCCCACCTCCAAAACCAGTAAAGCACACTGGTCTGACCTATCGTACGCCTCAACGCTTGGTGCACAAAGCGGACGCCTGCGTACTCTTGCCGGCTGGCGCACCGGACTTCTGTTGGCGGTGTGCTAATCACCCCGCCGAGTCAACGATATCGGTGTCGGTGCAATCGAACTCCCCGATATCGAAAGACCCACCACCTTAACTTTCCTATCTTATGCACATGCAAGTTTAATCGCAAACAAACAGAACCGAGCCGAAGCTCCCCGGACCAAACGTCCGCCTCCAACCGACCGAGCCGAAGCTCCCCGGACCATCCGTCCGTCTCCAAACCAACCGAGCCGAAGCTCCCCGGACCATCCGTCGTCTCCAAACCAACCGAGCCGAAGCTCTCATCATTCTTCCTGTGCCAACAGTGTTTGTGAAGAGTGCAACCCTAGTTACTAAGTTACTCTTGTCGGTTTATTATTATAGTTTACGTTAGCCCAGGACTGCCCCCGGTATACCCCGTGAAGGGCTCTCAAGGGGCACTAGGAACCAAGACGGTGCATTACGGCCCGAAGTTCCCTTTCGCAAGGCACTTATTGTTATTGGTTGTTTTCCCTTAGCCCGATTCCCTTCTCATATTACGATAGACTATCCTAGGGTGATTTTTAAACCTTCCACTCCTCGGGAAAAACGATCTTTCGCCAAACCCGAGCACCTCTTAACTCTAACTATCACCACTACTCACTACTCCCTATATCTTCATCAGATCATGTCCTATTGCATTTCACAATTTACTAAATGCAGACCGACCTAGGCTACATGTCGAACCGGTTATGCAAGGATCGATTACTCATCCAAATTCCCTAAACTATTTACTGGAGACTTATCTTGGTATAAATAACCTAAATCCAGAAAATGGAAATTTTCCTAATTTATTTGGCATTTAATTAAATTCCTCGAAAATCTCAAGGGCCACCGGTTTGAACATGAACTATCCTAATTATTCATGCAAGATGTCCAGCAAATTTATGATAATTAGTAGGCTATCTCAGAAGGCTAAATCCTAAGTATCATAATTTTTCTATCATCAAAATGACATGTAAACTATTTTGGAATTAATCTCTAATTTCTATAGTTTATGAATCAAGTACATAAAATGTTCTTCCAAAAATTCTAAATAAATTATGACATGATGATTAAGGCCTAAAATTAGCACTGGCCAAGTTTCATAATTTTCCAGCAAGTATTTTATCCATAATTAATTTTTAAACATAAAAGCCCTTCCAATCATTTGTGAATAATGTACTAGATTTACTCATCATAAAATTCTATAAAAATTCAGGGATCAATGTTCTACTAGTCAAGATCTAAATCCAGAATTTTAACTGATTATAATTAATGTAAAGCCTCCAAATAATTGAAACAACAAATTGGGCTAATAGTTCTTTAACACATGAAGTATAAAATATATTAATCATAAAATTCCAGAAAAATTACCATGAGTCTAAAACATCCTAAAACTCCCTCCTCCCGAGTTTCATAATTTTTGGATTAGCTTTAGTGCTTAAAATAACTAAATTACATTTCTATCCTAATCCGACATCTCGACTTTTGAGGTACCTAACTACCTCTAAATCCATCACTATTTCAACCAGAGGGTTTTCATAATATCCTCCCCCTCTCCTCCAAATTTCAAGGGCATACAAGAGCTTTTGCTCCTATGTCCTTCACAAACCTCAAACTCCCACCCATTGGATTTGAGCCAATCTCTTAGGGTAAAATCCACCCTAAGCCACCATGTTACCCAAGAGGGTAGACATAGACCCAACAAATCAGTGGCCGACAACTTCAGCCTCTTTTGAGGAGATTTGTCCATTCCATCTCCAATCGTACTTTTCCCAAAGTACCCCTCACCAAGACCTAACTAGGACTTGATACTTCCCTATTCAGAACTCGACCAATCGAGTAGAAATTTTCTACAGATCTTAATATTGATGCCAGGGACCACCACCCAAAATTTGGGGGAGTTTGGGCTTAATTTCATCTCCTAATTAATTTTATATTGTTTATTAAATTTTTACAAAAACTTTAGGCAAAAGTTCTCCAAAAATTCTCATTTTTGGACAGCCTCTCGATATACATATTATAGACCTCCAGTCCAAATTTCAAGTCATTTGGACATGTTATGAACCGTGGGCAACCATTTTAATTTCTGGTTAACCTAGGTCTTGATCCCACCAAAATGAGTGCTGTGTTCAAACCACTCACCCAAATTGAATAAAATCAATTTTAAATTAAAGTAGACCCCGAGGGATACAACTTTTGTGTCTGGTCATTTTTCCTAATTCGGCCTCTAAGTGCCTCATTTTGCAGCCTTAAAATATACTAAACCGAGTATATTTTTTCCTTATAAAATTATTTACATAATTTATAAATATAAAACGATTTACTGTTCATCTTCTTCATGAACCCGAACAGACACAGGAAAAATCATTTTTCCTATAAGCATTCCGTGATCCGTTGCCGGCCGTCCGGTCACTTCCCTGGCCAGCCACCACCACCACCACCTCCGTTGAGGCGATGGCTAGCGGTCGGCGGTGGTTTGGCCGCCGGAGGTGGCGGTTTCCGGCGAACTCAAAATATCTTTTTCATGGTTTTTCCATGAAAACGAGAGATGGATCCGGCTCCGTTGAGCGCGAACCTCCTTTCTAAGAATCCTAAGATCTACCCATGAAAGAGAAGGAGTAGAGGAGGACCTTGTTCGCGGTTTGGAGGCGAGAAGAGCGACGAGGTGCCATGGCGCGGTGGTGGCGTTGCTGAACTCCTCTTACAGCAAGAACAAAGGTCTGTTCTGGTTTGCTTGAGCGTGTAAACCCTCTCCTCTTGTCCAAGTGGGCTTTTATAAACAGGAAGGTGGGAAGGCGAATGGTTTAAGCCATTATGGCCATGAAGTTCCCTCCCCTTAATGCTTCGGTTATGATGCAGGGATAAGAAACGGCGGAAACTGAACAGGTATGTCCAGCTGGCGATTTCCTATTGGACCACCTTTCCTTATTTATTATATAATTACAGAAGGAAAACGGCCGGAAGTTACTCCTGGTGTAACTTCCCAAGCCAGCATTAATTTCCACGCGCGTTAGAATTATTTCGGGCCTGAACCGTCGTTTCGGCCAATGTCACGGGCGTGACACATAGGTCACGGGCGTGACAGGCCCGGGTAGCCCATTCTGGGTTCGACGATCGTCGAGCTGAGATCGACGATCGTCGATCGAAGGTCACGGGCGTGACACCTGTGTCACGGGCATGACAGCGTCGGGCGATTAAATATGGTCGACGATCGTCGATTTGAGATCGACGGTCGTCGAACGCTGGTCACGCCCTAGGTCACGGGCGTGACCTCTAGGTCACGGGCGTGACCTCTAGGTCACGGGCGTGACATGCCCGAACGGCAAATTTCTGGTCGACGATCGTCGAATTTAGATCGACGATCGTCGAAGGCTGGTCACGCCCTAGGTCACGGGCGTGACCTCCAGGTCACGGGCGTGACATGCCCAAACGGCAAGTTTCGAGCTCGACGATCGTCGAATTGAGGTCGACGATCGTCGAAGGCTGGTCACGCCATAGGTCACGGGCGTGACACTCATGGTCACGGGCGTGACATGCCCAGACAGCGCGTTCGCCGATCGTCTCGTGGAGACCGACGATCGTCGAAGTAGTCACGCCCAAGTCACGGGCGTGACGGGTCGGTCACGGGCGTGACCAACCCTTCACCTGAAAACTCAATCGATTTATTTTCACTTTTTGTGCTCCCTGGGGTTCTGACTCGACCAACCGACTCCTAGGGGTCTAGCCGGAAATGGGATGTTACACTGTTGATCAAAAGAATTATAGGGCCATTGTTGGTTCCCTATTGTATTTAACTGCAAGTAGGCCAGACATAATGTTTGCTACATGCCTTTGTGCTAGATTCCAGGTCAACCCCAAGGAATCTCATTTGATTCTTCTCAAGAGAATTTTGAGATAACTGAAGGGATGTCCAAATCTAGGACTTTGGTACCCAGCTGAGTCAGAATTTGAATTAATTGGATATTCTGATTCTGTTTATGCTGGTTGTCGAGTTGACAGGAAAAGTACCTCAGGAACTTGTCAGTTCCTGGGAGAGAGATTGGTCTCTTGGTTATGTAAGAAGCAGGCCTCTGTCTCAACTTCAACTGCAGAAGCTGAATATATAGCAGCTGCTAGTTGTTGTTCACAAATCCTGTGGATACAAAATAAACTTTTGGATTATGGGTACTCACACAAGAACACTAAAATCATGTGTGACAGTACAAGTGTTATCTCTATTGCATAAAATCTAGTGCACCACTCTATAATGAAGCACATTGAGATTAGACACCATTTCCTGAGAGATTTTGTGGAAAAGAACAAGATTAGCCTTGAGTTCATATCCACAGACCTTCAGAGAGGTGATATATTCACCAAGCCCTTAGATGAACAGAAGCATCTGTTCTTTTTAGTTCAACTAGGCATGATTAATGGATGAGACTAAGTGTGACGTCTGCCTTGTTGAAATCAGTTCGAAGATAGTCAAACGACGTTCGACGATAGTCGAGCGGAGCAAGCCTATCGTCGACCTATGGTTGATGATGGCTTATCTGCTTGAAGATCGTCGACCGGCGTTCGAAGATCGTCGAACAGGTTGAGCTTATCGTCGATCTATGGTTGACGACAGCTTGCTGTTTGTGAAGACAGAAATAGTCGAACGATTGATCGACTACTCTGCTTCAGGACCGATCGTCGAACGACCGTTCGACCATCGTCTCCAGTATCTTTTAAATAGATCGACGATCGCTGTTTTAATATAAAGCCGATAGTCAACCTAGGTTAAAAGATAGTTGCTTTTATCGTCGACGGAGAGCGTCTTTTCGCATTCCGTCTTCCCGCTTGCTCTTTGTCTTGTGCTCCGTCCTCACCGTCTCTCTCTTTCGTCTTCTCCAGTTTTTTTTCGATGCGATTGCTCCAGCGCTTCTTGCAGTGGTAAAGTTTGATGCCGGTTTCAGCGTTGATTTCGACGCCTTCAGCTGTTGCGTACCAGGGATAGTAGAAATTCTAAATCTGTGCAGAGATCAAGGACTAGAGAGACTCATGTCCTACAGGATAAAGATAAACACTCAAGAGATCAAAGAGTGGGCCTTCACTTCATCGTCGACTGATGATTCGATGACCGGAACAATTAGCGGAGAAGAGGTAATATTAACTCCCGCTATTCTGACTGAAATTTTTGGTTTGATTAATGGTGAAGAAGAGTATGAGCAAGACGCTCCTGAGTTCGGAAGAATGTTAATAGAGAAGGGACATGCCAAAGGCATCCCCTCCAAGCTGCTTAAGGTGAATTTTCCGTTCAAGATCAAGTTTCTTGCGAAAATTGTTGGAAAAGTGCTACTGGGAAAGCACTCAGCCCACGATAATATTACAAGGCAACAATTTGCACTAATGTGTGCAATTGTTAATAAGAAGCAGATAAATTGGGCTGGCATTATGTTTGACTTAATAAGGAAAAAGAATGGAAAGAAAGAGGTTACCCTAGGAAGGGTAGTTGGTATTTTTCTAAAGGAGAAATACCCCCATCTGCTAGTATCTGCCGCCACCTCCATCAACGCGAGTAAGAAGATGGATCCTTCGCTGTTCTCAAAGTGGAAAAGGACTTTCCTGAAGCCCGCTCCCGCAGGGGTTGCTCCAGTTATATCTGAGAGCACCAGGACTATCGCAGTCACTCCCCCCCTTCTAGCAGCTTGCTCAGCAAATCCATCTCTTCCATCTTCTTCATCAGCTTTGCCGTCTACTGTAGTTGAAGTTCCTTCAACTTCAACTGAAGTACGACATTCTGCTTCTCCTCCTGCATCTTCTGTCCCGACTGATCTTGCTGGGATTACTCAACCCAGCTTTGATTTGTTGGCGTCTGAAATATCTTCTCCAGTTCATTCTCCAATTCCAACTCCTCCTCACTCTCCAATTCTATCTTCAGATCATCTTGATCACCTTGCATCCACCCATGCATCTCCACATCATTCTCCAGCTCCATCTCCAGCTCATTCTCCAGCTCATATTGCATTTACCACCCCTGTTGTTCTTCCACCCTCTGCAATTCCTCCATCATTCTCATCATCTTCTTTTGATATAACTCCAGCATTTATTGCTAGCATTGTGGAGTTAATTACTCCCTCAATCAAAACTATGATTGATGAGGCAATTGCTCCCCTTGCTTCTTCTATCTCTTCTTTGACTGCTGCTATTCAGGCACTCTCAAAGTCTGCTGAGCCCTCTTCTTCTAGGGGCCTGGTTTCAGTTTCTACTGAAATCAGGCAGGGGGAGATGCTTGATGAAGATATCTCAAAGCAGCCTTTGGCCTCCCCTCCAGCAGTTCATCTTGCAGTAACAGAGAAAGTAGCAGAAGATCCTCCTCCTCCTCCATCTGAAAAGGAAATATCTGATGCAATCATGTTGACAGAGTTTGTAGTAAAAGTTTACTTAGAAGAATCCTCAACTCCCTTAGTTGCCCAGTACCTAGAAGGAATTATCACTTCCTTTCTAGATGATTTATGAGAGTTAGGAAACCCTGAAGAATATCCTGAAGGTATGTCTCTTTCTCAATTTGTAGATTACTCAATTGATATACTAGTTTGGGAATATCTGGAAGGGATGATTAGATGTCATTTAGCAAGATTTTATTCCTAATCCTACAGATATAATGGAAGAAGTAGTAATTGTCCAAGAACCTGAACCTGAACCTGCTCTAGAGATTCTAGATGCTGTAGAACCTGAGCCTGAACCTGTATCTGCTCCTGATGTCCAAGTGGTTGTAGAGCCAGTAAGTGAACCTGCTTCTGAAGTTCAACCTGAACCAGAAGCAGCTGTTCAAGTTTCTGAAGCTGCTGAACCTGCTCAGCAAGCAGTGCAAATTGAACTGGTCCCCACGACAGTTCCTCAGCTTCAAGAAATGGATTCTGAAAGTCAAATTGAAAAATCTTCTGTATGGGATGATTCCCCAGGATTGGACTTAGATATTCTCCTGGCACAGGATGCCATGGAAGAAGAAATAGAAAAAGCTGCTTTAAAGGAAAAAGAAAGAGCTCTAAAAGATGCTGTTGACCCATATGATCTACCTATCTCTTCAAATTCTAAAGAAGAAATTGATTCTGATGAATCTACTGAATCTAAAAGAAAAAGGATTGCTAAAAAGAAAAGAAAAGTTGTTGCTCCTCCTCCTGCAAATCCAGATAATGATACACCATATTATATACTGAAAGGGATTGATCCAAAGTCAAAAGACTTCCAGCATTGGATGTGGTTTTCTAAAAATCAGCAAAAGCAAAGGAAAAAAGGCTGAGAGGTATGACCCTCCTGCTCCTAGATGGAATCCTAGAGGTCCTCCTCCTCCACCTCCCGGTGCAGGAGCCTCAGGAAATTTATCTTCTAAATCTGCCTCTCAATCTGAAAGATCAAATCCATCTCAACCTGCTCAAAGGAGAAGTTCTCAAGTTTCCAAGGTAAAAGCCAAACTGGCTATCAAAGGCCTGATTCTGTTAAAGAACAAGTTAAGGAGATAGTATATCAAAGACCAACCTTTTCCCCTCCTCCTTCTCCAAAGAAAAAAGTTTCATCTCAAAAGCCATTTCATACTGAGAAAGATGTTCCAAAAGGTAAGTAATTTATTTTATCTGAAAATTCTAGCAAGAACTTTGGTAAGTCTGCTCTCTCTTGTTATCTAGTTAATCAAGATAAATAACCAGTTGACACTTCTTCTGAGATTGTTTATGAAAGCCCAGAGCTTGATCCTAACTTTAGGATGGCTCGTCTTCTTGAACTTGTTGGAGCAGCGCAAATCAGAAAAGCTAAAGAAGAAGGAAAGGACACTGCCGGATTGACCACAATGTCTAAATTCAGAAATAAGGAGCTTGAAAAGTTCCAGGTCAGACCTGAGATGTTTGATCGTTCAAAATATATGGAAAAGCATCCAGAGGCAGTGGTCCCAAGGACAACAGAACTGAAAATTATTGGAGAACAAGATTTGAAGCTATCGAAAAAAGAAGCTCTAGATCCTACAAGAAAGATTACTTTTGTTTCTAGTTCTTCTAATCCTGAATCTAACTCTGAAGCACCTTAATTATTCATTGATTGACAGTTAACTTTTTATCTGATTGATTGATGATATCCGCTTAATTATTTCCCTTTATGCATTTTATTTTACTTTCAGTAATTAGTTTTGTATGTTTTAATTGTTGAGAGACTTAACTTAAATAGGGGGAGATTGTTGGTACCCTAGGTTTTGATTTGAGTTCAGTCCTCTCTTTCTGTCTCTTGACCCATGATTTATCTATGGTTAAAGGTTAGTTGATAGGTTAGATTCTCTAGTTGTGTAGAATTGCTTTTCCAGATGAATATTTGGTTAAGTAGTGTTTCGTTCGACCATAGTCGAACGTCGCTCGACTATCGTCTATCGGCTGATCGACTATCGTCTATCAGTTGGTCGACGTTCTGTCTGCGTTGATAGCTCGACTATCTGTTGATAGATCGACTATCTGTTTGTCTTGGTAGTTCGACTATCTGTTGATAGGTCGACTATCTGTCGTCTTTGATAGTTCGACTATCTGTCCTGATAGTTCAACTATCTGATAGCTTGACTATCTATTGATAGGTCGACTATCTGTCCGCTTTGATAGTTCGACTATCTGTTGATAGGTCGACTATCTGTGTCGCTTTGATAGTTCGACTATCTGTTGATAGGTCGACTATCTGTGTTGCTTTGATAGTTTGACTATCTGCTTGGATAGTTCAACTATCTGATAGTTCGACTATCTGTTGATAGATCGACTATCTGTTTTGTTTGATAGGTCGACTATCTTTTAATAGGTCGACTATCTGTTTTCTGTGATAGGTCGACTATCTGCTTGATAGGTCGACAATCTGTTTTTGTTTGGTAGTTCGACTATCTATCCCGATAGATCTACTATCTGATAGCTCGACTATCTGTTCTGATAGGTCGACTATCTGCTGAGGTAGTTCGACTATCTTCTTTGATAGTTCGACTATCTGGATCGTTCGACTATCTGTCTGATAGGTTAACGATCTCCGTGCGCCGTTCGATGATCTCCGAGGGTCGTTCGACGTTTTGCTGTATGCTCTTATTTATTTTTGTCGTCTTCTATGATGTGACTAATTTCATATTTATTTTGGCATATTTTATAAAAAATTAATCTGAATAATTTGTGACATTATTTCCATGCAATATCAGTTCTATTCTATATGCATGAGCTAATCTTTTCTGATAAAGTTGTTTGTATTATAGCTGAGATATGATTTCTGCCAGGCTGTCCTTTATAGCCGTTAGACTCAAAAAGTCTTCCTTGGCTGTAAAGAGTCGTTTCTAATGTGACTTTCTCTTATATTATTTCATCAGAAGTATTTGCAGCTTCTTAGAAAGCTTTATCCTTTTATAGGATATCTGCCTGCAGTATTTTTGTTTTGCTTTATGCTTTTTGCAGCCCAGCTTGCAGAGTTCAGAAAAAGACAAGATTCAAACTCAATTAGAGCTGTTGCTGCTGCTGATATATAAAGACTTCTTTGAAGAAGAAATCAACTAGTCCATATAGAAAAGAGATCAACTAGTTCTCAGATAATATTCATTCAGCAAGCTTACAGTAAGAACAAGTTTAACTGCTCTCAGCAATCATCACTCAACTGAGAAGTGTTAGCTCTTCTGCTCTTCTTCAACCTGAGTTCTCTTATACCAGGAAGTTCTGACTCAGAGATCTTTTGAAGAAGAAGAAGAAGAAGATAGTTGCTAGAAGATTTTCATTTCTTACTTTATATCTTCTTGTAGTTCTTCCTTCAGTATTTACTGAAGTGTTTCTGCACTGAAGCAAGACTTCACCTGGACGTTCTTTGAGCTAGGGTGAGCCTTGATTCTTTTAGAGCTTTCTAGCTCAGTGCAAGTTATTGTGATTCTCTAATCTATTGTAAAATAGAGAAGACACCTTAACCTCCTTTCCCCCTCCTGTACAGGGTTATTACTCCCTTCAAAAGTATCCCTTGGTGGCAGGGCACCTGATCAAAAACCTGTGTTGTGTTTTTTAGACACCTGATCAAAAGTCTAAAGGGTTTCTGATCTACCTGAAGCAGATCTTGTTGGTGGCAGGGCACCTGATCAAAAACCTGAGTGGATTCCTACCTTGTTGGTAGAAGAGTGGACGTACCCAAGTTGTTTGGGGAACCACTTAAATTCCTTGTGTCGTCTGGATTGCTTTATTTAATTACTTGCATTGTGGCTGTGATTAGATCTTAACTAGGTTTGCTAGTTGCTGGATAGGATCCAAAGCTAAACTGTAATTACAGTTAGCTTTAGTTTGTGCACAACACTTGTGTTAGGTTCTAAGGTTTAATCTTAAATATCTATAACTTTCATTCCGTATTTAACTCCAAGGGAGTTGAGTAGAAAGTCAACTTTGCTAGTGCAATTTTTGATTACTCTATTCACCCCCCCCCTCTAGAGTAGTATCTATCCCTTCTCTTTCATTTTGTATAAATATTACTGTTATATAGTGCTCCTCTTTCTTTTCCTCCCCCGGTTCTTAAGAGTCATCAGGGTGAGCAGATATGATTGCCTTAGTCCTTATGAATAACGATTGCTACGTCTACCATTATAGGAGGATACCCCGCAAGTGGGGCAACAATAGTGCCATGTACATGAGGACAGCCAAGCCAGGGAAGAGGGCCTGATACGATTTTACCCTAACTTCCTTCTGTGACTAATGTGAGTTTTGAGCATTATGATGTAGCCTTCGGGTAGTTTTGTTCACTCTGATATTAAAGGAGCTGATGTAGTTGTTTATAATGATGTACCGTTTTGGACATTTATCTTTTTGTGGATCGTGACTTCTGTTACTTTTTATTTGATATGTTGGCATTTGTGATGTCGGAAATTAGCCGATAGAATAGGTGACTTGTGGTACATATTAGCCTGTTTACTTATGCAACCACAAGGCAGTTATTATGGGCATAAAACTTCCCTCGGCCGCGTCTTGTGTTCCGGGAGGGAGTTTTTACAATTGGTATCAGATTGAACCCATCCTACGATAAAGAAGTCATTGAGCGTGACGTTACCCCGTTCAATTATTTTGTATGTAGACAAACTAGATTAGCGGAAGCAGTGTTATGCCCATTTGTGATTCACACTAAGTATGTCTACCAGTTACCCTACGTTTAGCCAACCTAACCTTAAATTTGTATTCCGTACGTAGATTTCGGTACATAAAGAGCCAACGATAAGCATTCCTGTTCCTCCGATCCTTACTCCCTTTCGGCAGTCGGAGCTGGGGCTTACCTTAACTGTGATTTTAGGTGCCTTCATGTCTCAGCAGGCCCCATTGCAGTAATAAGGCCCGGGTTCCAAATGGCTGAGTATCTTCCGAGTTTTTTCTCCACCCACCTACCAAGGGATAGAGTCGACTGTTTGCACTAAAGAGTGTTTTGATTCTGTGCAAGAGTTGATGGCTGGAATCCGATATCCAGCTAGTATGACTATTACCTTAGCTGTATCCGTCCTAGAATCACACGTAAAGAGGTGGTGGAAGACCCTTATGGGCTCAATAGTTGAAGGACGTGTATACACTTACATCTGTTGGAATGAGTTTTTGATGCTTTCTTAAAGCATTTTGTTCCTTCTACTGCTCGAGATGAACTTAAAGAAAGGTTTTTGCAGTTAAAAAAGGATCTAAGTCATTTGTGGAGTACCAATGATAGTTTCAGCACCTTTGTCAGGTTTGTTGACACATATGACTTGGATGATCGCGGGTATACGAAGAATTTCAATAATGATTTGCGATACCCCCTAATTTAGGCTATTTTATTTATAGCGAACTCAAGCCTTGGTCAGATAATAAAAATGGCAAAAATATTAAAGACATACCATCTTGGGGTCCATGCTAGTTGTAAGAGACCCACAGAGGGTGTAATGAAGTAGACCCTGCTTCAAAAGGAGACAGAATACTAGAGGTGGTGGAGGAAACCAAAGAGGTGTCGGACTCTTCCATAAGGATTTTGGAATGGAGCAACTGGCCCTATAACCAGCACTGCCTCCACTCCTGTAGATTCAGCCTTATCAATAACCTGGAGACCTATTAAGGTAAGTTTTTTTCTAGTGTCATCAGCCGGGTCACATTTGGAGTTTTTGGCCGCAACTGGTTCGGAACATTCCAAATCGTCATGTATTTCCTCCAGCAGCTCTACGAGGACAAGGGCATGATCTAGGATGAGGACCACATGGTAGGACCCCTAGACCTGCTCGAGAGCAGATATTTTCTTTGGATATGACTCAAGAGCGAGACCCGCAAGATGTTATTACAGTATTTTGTAGTCAAATTGATATGTTATAATCATTTGTCCTTAGCATGCCTAAGATTGTGCCAGAAATCTAGCTTTGAATTTATTATAACTTAACATTTCAGCATCATGACTGTTAGTGGGTGACCTGCCCACACACTATTTGATTACAGTGCCACCCACTCATTCGTCTCAGTGGACTTCATAAAGATTCTAAACAGTGTGTAACATTTCACTGGAGTCACTCGGAGAGTACGCCTTCCTGATGGCTCTAAGATGACCTTGTCCGCCAAGTGTGACTTGGATGTATACATAGGAGGGAAGCTTTTTGAGACACCTACAATGGTGTTGTGGATGACTGAGTTAGACATTATTCTGGGTATGACGTGGCTGGATTGGCATCACACCGGGATTGATTGTACAGTAAAGCATATCACGTTGAGACATGGTGATTCAAAGATAATTTTTCAATGTATTAGATTCGCACCCTGAATAATATTATCTTCAATTCAGGCCTTTAAGGACCATAGGTAAGGGGATGATATGTTCATGCTATATTTTGAGCTGAAAGAGATGGTGACTAGCATGAAGGATGTACCAGTTGTGTGAGATTTTCCTAAGATTTTTCTCGAAAAGCTACCTGAACTACCACCTCTTAGGGAAGTGTGCTTCCAAATTGGGCTAGTAACGGGTGCCAAGACCAAATCTATACTCCCTACAAAATGGATACAAAGGAACTGGCAGAGTTTAGGGTTCAGTTCCAAGAGTTAGTGGAATTAGGGTTTTTTCGTCCCAGTTCGTCACTCTGGGGAGCCCATGTTTAATTTGTTAAGAAGAAGGCTGGATCATTGCGGTTGTGTATAGACTATTGAGATCTCAACAGAATAACGGTGTGGAACACCTATCCTTTGTCCGGGATCGATGAGTTATTTAATTAGCTGGTGGGAGTGCATTGGTTTTCCAAACTTGATTTGCGCTCGGGGTGCTATTTATTGGGTATTGTTTCCATAATAATCCTGATTTGAAGAAGTGCCCCTTGAACTAAGATGAATTGAGTTGTATTTGGTTTTACTTTCAAGTTGTGTGCTTATAGCACTTAATTGACAAGTACACACCAATGTCATATTACAATAAGACATGTAACACAGGACTATGCAATGTAATCCCTCATTGTGTAGGACATGATGTTGACTCCTGTGTAATCTCTCTATTAGGGTGTACTTCATTTTCAAGTGCATAAAAATCAAGGAAAAAGAAGGTTGTTGAGTTTAGGAATAATTAGAAAATTTCCAAAGTAAAATTCGTCAAGTGTATACGTGAAGTCTCGTGTTATTCGTCGAGACATATGTGAACACTTGTGGAATTTGTCAAGTTTACTCAGGAAATTTCTGATAGTTTCCTAGAACATCTTTAGAAATAGCTAAGTTAAATTTTTCCATGATAGTTAATAGGGTAGTAGTCTAAATCACCTAGAGCGGGGGGGGGGGGGGGGGGGTGAATAAGTTATTTGTTACTATCTTTCTTTCTAGTAGATTGTTTTAGGATTAATCAAACAGATAAAGAAAGCACATAATTGTTTATAGTGGTTCCCCAAGGTATGGGTACTTCCAATCTCTTTCCCACCTGTCTAATAGTGTGTTATACAAGATAAACTTCTCCAAACTCAGCTCAAGGAGCTTACAAACCAGATCTCTCAAGATCTCTTAGGCTTCCTCCAAACCCTACCTTAGGCAATTTCCCTACACACTCAGAGTAAGTTTTACTCCTATTGCTGAGTGACCATCCAGGTCACCTACCTTAGGCCTATCAAGAAGCTTTACAACTTAGGATAGAAGGATATCCCTATAACTCAGGCACACAGGCCCTACTATCTCAGGCACTCAGGCCCTAAACACTTAGAACACAAATATTCTGACAGAGATATTGTTTTTAGTTTACAACATAAGACATTAATGAATTTAACCTTCAAATTTTTGGTCTTCTGTTAATAATGAACAACAGAAGTTGTCTTGGAGCAAGGCAGAAGATTTGATCTTCAACTTTAGCCCTTGCTCCACCTTGATCTTTTGTCTTCAGTAGAAGGGGGGAAGATAAACATCTGAGCCTAGATGTACTCAACTTGTTCTCCTTAGATCAGATCAGGGAACAACTACTAGAAACACAAAGCTTTAGCTCATTCACAGCACTTCTAGTACTCATCAGTAGTTTTTCACTTCTCAACACTTAGAAATAGATTTTACAATTATCCAACACTTATCGATTGTTTTCTTTGACCTAGAGTAGGATTTTTATATGCCTGATCAATATGCAATGACTCTTTAGTTTATTTGACATCACATGGCCGAGACTGGAAAATTGTTATACTACTTTATTTGCTTTTTGCCAAAAATAGATCGCGCCAAGTCCATGGCTAGATTTGAATTTGTCTCAGCGGAAGGGCTGAGACATACATCTGTCTCTGCGAAAGATAACCCTGTCATAGTGGTTCTGCTGAGACCAGTCAGCTTTCTCAGTAGGGCTAAGATAACAAGTTGTCTCAGCTGTAGATGGTTGCGTCTTAGTGGTTCCGCTAAGATAGACTATCTTCTCAATGAATTTTCACATGAGAGCTGAGACAATTACATCAACTTCTAGGAATGTTCTAACCATGATTTGAACAACTTAAATCTATAAATAATTGAAGTAGAAGGTTTATCAAATACACTATGCACTTAGCATTAATGGCGATGCTTCTTCAAATCCAAGGAACATTGAAGGGAAATATTCCCAAAATTCTCCTCCTGTTTTAAGAAGGCAGAACACACAACAATGCTAAGATGCATTAACACATAAAACATATAATGATGTATTGGAAAATTAGATTCATCAGCATCATAATAAGGGATTCAACCGAGCCCTTCATATCTTAACCAACACCGTGCTCCAAAGTACACCAAGGTCCACCTTTAATACATGATGAAAATCCATTCTAATGATTACACCAGTCACTCGCAGCTACCCATAGGGGTTTATTATACTCTAAACAGTGGATTATACCACAATTTCCTTCAATACTTGAGAGCAAGGTTAAGCTCATTATATGGCCATGGGAGTATACTTCATCCAACCCTTTTCCTAGAATCAATCATATACTTATACATTATATCATTTCAATCTTCTTTATCGATCATCATTTCACAAACCCCCAAGTCCTCGTAGTAATTAATATTTCCAATGCTTATAAATCATGCAAGGAGTGATCACATTATCATCAACTATTTACCAACTGATCTCCCGAGTAATCAATTTGAAGAATAAGGAAATAATCTAAATATTAATACCTCAAGGCTACGCACCATAGTTTTCTAAAACTGACATTCAAAAAACTATAATCTACTAAAAGTTACGATCAACCCCAACTCAGAAAGGTATTTTCAAGAGCTACAACTTCTATGTTGAGTCTGGGGTTGAAATCTAAATTTATCACACCTGAAATTGCATTTCTATCCAGCCGCGTATACTTAGACAGAATGCAACATGCACATATATTATTTCAGCGCATCAACTTCTAATAAACATTCATGGAGGTAAAAAACTCCCCTGAAAACGTGTAACCATCAGTTGAAAAGGTTTTTTTAAGTGCTACTACTTTTATGCTGAGCTCGAGACCTGACTCGGACCAGATCATAACTTAAATCGTCCTTGAAGTTAGCAGCGCGCAAAAAAAAATTTCTGTACAACACTTTTGTTAGGTATTGTATCCATAATGGACCTAATTTGAAGAAGCCCCTGAATAAGCTAAGCTGAATTAACAATGTATTTGACAATCTTCTATCAAGTTGTGCTTGCAGCTATTCCATGCTAAGTACACACCAATGTCACGGTGCAGTGGGTCAATATACACGGGTCTGCGCAACGTAATCTCTCGTTGAGTAGATCAGTGTGTTGACTCACATGTGCTCTCTCTATTGGAGTATACTTATTTTCAAGTATAGGGTTAAGGTAGTTCAAGAGCAGAAGAAGGAGAAAAGATGGGTCAAAGACCAAGTCTTCGAAGGAAGGAAGAGAAAAATCATCTAAGTCAAAATCAACGGGAATAACTAAGTCATTCCCGCGCACTTCGACGGAAGTCACTTGTGATTCCCGCCGAATTCGACGAGAATCGTTAATGATTCCCGCCGATTCGACGAGAATCAGTCAGCATTCCCGCCGACTTCTTCCGGCTGACAGTTTTCCAACAGGAATTCTGCCAAGGCAGAATCGACGGAAACCGTGAGTGATTCCCGCCGAGTTCGACGGGAATCACCAACAATTCCCGCCGATTTTGCCTTAGGCAAATTTCCTCCGTTCGCTGGACCGAACCAAGATGCCGTGCGCTATTTCGGCCGGGGCAAGGGTTTCTTGTTGTGGGTCCCACAACGGTCTTTAGGGTTGGCCTCTAGTATATATATACCCGTATTTTTAACCTCTACAGTCAACTATTCACACGAAATCAAAAGTAGCCGACGTCGTGCCCTAGCCGATCGCGGAAACCGCCGATCGCCTGTAGCCGCTCGTAAGTTCGTCACTACCATTGATCTCAGTGCTTCTTTGATCTTCCGATGATAGTACTGAGGCAAGCCGAGTGTCTCACGCATCTCTCTTGAGATCACTTATCTTCCGATTCGTTGAACGAGATTTGTTCTCCATTCCGAATTGGTTGAGACGACTGATCCAACTGAGATCGTTCGTAGAACTTTCTTGCTTCGTCAAGAAGTTTGGATATACAAAGAATTGCCGCCGCAATCACTTACCGCTGCCGATCTTGAGAAGACCCATTCCAAGAGAGAACTCCGATTGTGGACTCTTCGTATTTTTCGTGCAAGCTACAACGAACGAAGAAGGACATCGGAATCTCCAAAAGCTTTGTTTGTATTTTCTTTTACATTCAATTTTGGTTTGTTGTAAAGGAATTTTCATTTCGTGTTATAAGGGTTTGGTGCGACCCGTGGTGGTGGAGTTGTGATTCCTTTGTTGGAAGGGTTCCTTCCATAGTGTTAGGATTGGATTTCAATCCGTTTGGAGAAGTGACAGAGTCGTCCCTTGGTAGGAGATAGGTCGAAGGGGGAAAGTGGACGTACCCAAATCGGGGAACCACTATAATTCTTTGTGTGTTTTCTGTACTGTGTTTGTTAATTTGTGCAGTTAAAATTAATTCTGCAAAAGACGTCACGACACCTATTCCCCCCCCC
This sequence comes from Platanthera zijinensis, assembly GCA_039513925.1. Lineage (NCBI taxonomy): Eukaryota > Viridiplantae > Streptophyta > Magnoliopsida > Asparagales > Orchidaceae > Platanthera > Platanthera zijinensis. The sequence goes on from CM077087.1 coordinate 190,936,975, forward strand.
CCCCCATAGGTGGATTTTTTCGACACTAGAGACTTTTAAGTGGTATAAGAGGGAGGTTACTCATTAGTAAGGTTAACACCTTGAGTAAGATCCTGTGTCTAGTGTCAAGAGGAAAGAAGATCTTGGGAATGGATGGACTCAAGTATTCAGGAAAGATCCTAGTATGCACCAAGCTGAACTTTCCCATCTAGAAGGAAAGGATCAGTTTCTACATGGAAGCAGTCGACCCTCGACTCTTCATGATATTGGAGGAGGGACCTTATATCGCCACTAAGTCCTCCACCATTGATCCAACCAAGATGGTGCCCAAGAAGCTCTCCAAAATGTATAAGGATGAGATGGTGCTTGTCAGACAAGACAAGAAAGCTCTGAACATTCTAGTAAGCACCGTCGATGATTCCTTGATGAAGAATTTCAGCAACTGCAGGACTGTCAAGGACATCTGGCACTGCCTGATCATCCTGATGGAAGGCACAGATGAAGTAAGGAATGATCGAAGATCCCTTCTGAACCAAAAGTATGAGTCCTTCAGGCAAGGTCCCAAGGAAGAAATTGGAGTGACTTTCGAGAACTTCCTGAAGATCGTCAATGCCCTGAAGGAATATGGCAGAGTGTTCACCAATGGTGAACTAAATGACAAATTCCTTAGATCCCTTACTAAGGAATGGGACACCAAGATCTGCGTCATCAAAGAATTTGGCAAGCTGGCTGAAACTGATCCCCAGATTCTGTTTAGAAAGCTAATGTCCTACGAGCTTCAGCTGAACACCAGAAAAGCTAGAGAAGAAGCCGATAAGGCCGATGCCAAAGAAAAGACTGTGGCCCTGAAAGCTAGTCACTCAAGGAAAGGCAAGGATGCAGCCTCATCCTGCTCATGGAGAAAGGCTGAGGAAGAAGAATCTGAGCCATGCTCAGTCGGCTCAGAGCTATTTGAGGAAGAATTCTCCTTCATCACTCGAGAGTTCAAGAAGTTCCTCAAGTTGAGGAATCAGAGAAAAAAGAATGGCTCCTCCTCCAAACATCAGAAGAAGAATTTCTCTTCTTACAGGTATGAGTCTAAACAGAACAAACATCATTCTACTGACATTATCTGCTTTGGATGCAATAAGCCAGGTCACGTCATTGCTGACTGCCACCAAAGCAAGAGAGATAAGGGGAAAGGAGAGGATCCCAAGTCCTCTAGAGATAAGAAGAAGGAGAGGTGCTACATTGCTAAAAAGCCAAAGACACTGAGTGAATCTGACTCTTCAGACTCCAGTGATGATGAGGAAGCCTACTTCGGGCTAATGAGTCGCTCCGACTCAGATGGAGACTGTCCCCCATTTACTGGGAAGGTAAAAGATCGCACCCCCCTCTCTGACTGTGACTCTGACTCTGAGTCTCCTGAAGATGACCATGAGGACAGTCCATTTGCCTGAGAGGCTTAACTCCTCGAAAAGTATGAGCTTCTGCTCAATACATTCGAAGAGTGCCGAAAGAGGTTGAGGGCACAGAAAAAGGAAGTCAAATTCCTTAAGGTTGAGGGTGTGTCCCTAAGAGATAATATCACTAGCTTGATTTCTCTCTGATAGGAACACCTGGACCCGACTTCTGAGCACTCGGATTCTCTAAGGCTCCTTGACCAAAAATAAGAAGAAATCAACAAGCTGGAAGAACAGCTTGCGACAGAGAGGAAGATTGTCAAAAGCTTCTCTATGACCAAGACCACTCTTCCTCTAGTTGATGAATTCTCTGCTCAGGCTAAGGGGGCTGGCTTAGGGCATGTGGCTGTGCCTGGAAAATCATCCAGGAGAGACAGAAATCAGAGGAAAAATAAGGCTACTAAGAAGGCCTCTGCTGTAGAAAAGGGAAAGGCCCCACTCGGTCCTATTTCATTCAGAAAGCCTGGCTTTCCTTGCAATGAGCAGGACTTTGAGTCAACCTTTGACCACTTCTTCCGTCCCTTGGTTGAAAAGCCCAAGAGCCGGTATGATGGTTGGTCCTTCCCCCGCAACTACGGTGAGAGTGTCTTCAAGGCACCTTATGAGGAAATCCAAGTGGAGAATTATGGCCACTTCTTTAGCGGCCATAATAGGAAGCAGGCACCAAAGGCCAAACCTGTCATACTGAAGGAACAGGAATTGAAGAATTCGTGTGACTGCTGTCATTGTGATGCCTCCATGAAAGTGAGGGTAAGATCTATCTCAACTCTAGAGGGGGGTGAATAGAGTTTACTTAAAATAATTTTTCACAGATTAATAAAATAGCACAAATTAAAATTCTATTTAAGCTATAGTGTAGAGTGCTAACAGAAACTTAAAAACTGAAAGGAAAAGGGACACAGCACACAGCAGACAAATCACACAAGCACAACCAGAAGACACAAGGGAATATAGTGGTTCCCCAAAACTGGGTACATCCACTCTTCTACCACCCTTGGTAGGAATCCACTCAGGACTGAGTTGATCAGGTGTCCTGACACCAATGAGCTTTTGATAAGGTGCTCAAAAACCAAAGCTAGATTTTTTTATAAGGTGTCTTGCCACCACTGAGTTTTGACAAGGCTCTCAGAACCAGACAGAACTTTTGAAGGGAGTTCAAGAACCCTTTTACAGCAGGAAAAGAAAAAGTAAAAGTTGAAGTTGTCTTCTCTGTTCTCAGTCAAATGAGAGAAGCACTAGTGGATTGAAGATGTCAAAGCTCCCCCTGAGATGTAGAGAGGTTCAGGCAGAGAAGCTTTGCAGAAGGGTGATAGGTCTTCAGAACTTGATCTCCAGCAAAGAATGGTTTCAGCAGGACAGCTGAAAGATGATGTGTCTGGAGATCTAAGATGAGGATGCAAGAACACTTAGTCAGCTAGAAGATCTTGATGTTGTAGTTTTCTTGTTCTTCTACTAACAGTATTCTTCTGTGTGTTTTCTCCTTTTTTTTGTCTATCAGCTCTGTCTATTTTTTGTTGTTATTGTTCTGTATATCTAAGGACCATAGTAATAGAATTGATTTTCTGAATATTCTCCTTGTCCAAAGATGGTCGTTAGTCAGTCATAAATGTTTTCCATAAATGGTCTTGTCTTTTAGAGGAAAGTCCAGCAAACAATCTCTAAATGATACCTTGAAACTTGCTCCAAACGGCTGGGAGATCTTCTGTCATAAATGCTGATAATATTCAAAAACATTCCAAAGAATCAGCAGCATTTGAAATCCTGAAGACGTTGATCTCTCCAAATAATCGTCAATCTGAGCTCTACGATCGTCGAACTGAGCTCAGAGATGAACTGAGATAAGCAGACAGAAATCGTCGAACTGAGCTCAAAGATCGTCGAACTGAGCTCAGCGACCTGAGAAACAGCTGAAGGAGGCATCGTCGAACTGAGCTAGACGATAGTCGAGGGGAGTTCGACGACTAAGCAGAAGCCAGCTAAAAGCAGATAGTCGATCTGAGCTCGAAGATCGTCGACCGGAGTTCGATGATTTGTTGAAGTTGAGCTCAGAGAGCGTCGAACTGAGTTCGACGATTCGTCGACCTGAGCTCGACGAAAATTGCTTTAGACTTAGCTCTTCATCCTTGATCTTGGAGTGGTCTTGGTGGCAGCTTCAAAACTAAGTTCTATGCCCTAGACTCATTCTAATGTTGACCTTCTCAACTATACAACTAGGTCAACTAGGATCCTAAGACAAGCATAGTGATCCTTACCCAAATTAGTAATAGGGTGTTCCAACAATGGGATGATCTTTTGGCTTAGGCACTAGTTCCCAAACCTGATTTCTTTCAAATTGATGCAGCTCCTCTTGCATTGCAATGATCCAGTGTGGATCTTGTTCTGCATCTTGAATGGATTGAGGCTCAATTTGAGATAGGAAGCAAGTGTGCATTAGGTTCTGGTTGACCTGATTTCTGGTTTGCACACCATCTGAGATGTCTCCAATAACTTGGGAAATTGGATGATCTCTTATTGTTACTAAATCAACAGGAGGTGTTGATTGTTCACCAGCCTGTGTTGTTGTTTCCTCTAGTGGAACAACAACTGGTTCTTCAAGGTGATTTTCTTTTAGATGTTGAACTTCTTCTTCATCATCACTGCTGTCATTCTTTTCAGTAACTTGCAGTTTGTTCAAGTCTTCAGCTAAAGAATGTACCTGCAAAGGTTCTATGGTAGAAGCATTCTTCTCCTTGAAAGACATGTTAGCTTCATCAAAAACAACATGAACAGACTCTTCAATTTTACAAGAAGATTTGTTGTACACCCTATAGGCCTTGCTGATCATAGAGTATCCCAGAAACACTCCTTCATCAGCTTTGGCTTGAAATTTAGCTAGATACTTCTTGTCATTATTATGAACATAGCAAATACAACCAAAAACTTTAAAATAGTTTACTTTAGGTTTCTTCCCTTTGAGCAGTTCATAGGGAGTCTTGCCCTTCAGTTTATGTATCAGGCTTCTGTTCAACACATAGTTGGAGGTGTTCACTGCCTCAGCCCAAAAGGATAGAGGTAGGTGAGCATCTGACAACAATGTAGTAGCAGATTCAATTAGGGTTCTATTTTTCCTTTCAGCTACCCCATTTTGTTGAGGGGTTCTAGGAGCTGAGAAAGTGTGCCTGATCCCTTCACTTTGACAGAACTCTTGCATGAGAAGAGAATCAAACTCTGTCCCATGATCACTTCTGATCAGGGCAATGTGAGTGTTGAGCTCAATCTGAATGCATTTGAGAAAATCTGTCAAACACTTGAAATTATCAGACTTCTTCCTCAGAAAGAATACCCAAGTGAATCTTGAGAAGTCATCTACAATCACTAAAGTATAGGATTTCCCTCCTAGGCATTGCACTGATATGGGTCCAAAAAGATCCATATGCAACTGGTACAAAATCCTAGGTGAATCACTCTTATTAATTGAGTTAAAACTACTTTTAGTTTGCTTGCCTAATTGACATGCCTTGCAAAGTTCTTCCTTCTTGTAGGGACCAGAAGGTAGTCCTCTAACAAGGTTGTCTTTGGATAGCCTAGCAATGGTTCTAAGGTTAATGTGTCCTAGTCTTTTATGCCACAAAAAGTTTGGTTTTGAAATGGAGTTAAACAGGCAGATATCTACTACAGGTGAAAGAAAATTCACTAAGTAAATGTTACCTCTTCTGTTACCTGTCAACACTGTTGTGTTGTCCACTGACTGGACTTTGCATATGGCTTTGTTGAAGGTTACTTGATATCCTTCATCACACAATTGACTGATACTTATCAGGTTGTGCTTGAGTCCTTCAACATATGCCACCTTTTTGAAGGTGACTGGGCCAATTTGGACTGCACCATATCCTTTTGTAGTTCCAAAGCTTGAGTCTCCAAAAATTACTTTGGGTCCAAGCTTGGCTTTGAAGGAAGTGAAATTGTCCTTGTCCCCTGTCATGTGCTTTGAGCACCCACTATCCAGATACCATTGATGGTTTGATGCTGGATAGGTTTTCACTTGCACAAAAACAGCTTATTTGTTTTTGACCCAGTTAACCTTGGGCCTAGGTTGATAACCTTTAAATTCTGAAATAAAGGACATCCCAGGTTGACTCTTATAGCCTTCAGGATGGTATCTCCTAGGAGGTACTATCCATTCAGTATAGGGGTTGAATCCATGGGATGTGCAACTTTTAGGATTGAATTTGACTGAGCCATTGAAAATGTGTTCACAATTCTGAACTCTGTTCGACGATCGTCGAGCTGAGGTCGACGATCTTGGGTCAGATCGTCGATCTCTGTTCGAAGATCGATAGTGCTGGAGTTCAGAGTTTGGTTGTCGTCGAGGTGAGGTCGACGATCTTTGGTAAGATCGTCGAGCTTTGTTCGACGATCGTCGAGCTCTGCTCGACGCATTTTGTTGAACTGAAATTTTCTCTAGCAGGTCTACATTCTTCCTAGCCACCTCTACTACTCCCTTTCCTTTGTCAGAGACAAATTTGATTGGAGTTGTTAACACTATAGGTTGGCTGGATGAGGCACCCAAGCCCAGTGTACTATTGAATCTAGAGTTCACTGTGCTTGTGATGTCCATCAGTCTGATACTTCTCCCATTTAGAGATTCTTCAAACTTTTTGGCCTTTGATAGTTCACTCTTCAGTGAAGCTATCTCCTCCCTACAGCATTCTAACTCCTCAGAGAGCTTGAGGTTCTTTGAGTTTAGGATATTATGCTCAGACAATTGATTCCTGAGAGATATTATCTCCTTCTCAGAGTTTAATAGGTCTAGGCATCGAGTCTTAAATTCACTTTTGAAATCTTCAGAATTAAAATCAAAAGAGTTGATTACCTGATCTTCATCTGGGTGAGTGTCTGAATCTGATTCTGATTCTTCATCAGAGTTTTGTTGTGATGCATTGATGGCCATCATGCAGAACTCCTTTTCATCTGCATCATCCTCATCATCACTGGAACTGGATGAGGCTTCAGATTCCTCTTCAGTCTCACTCCATGTCTCAGCAACAAAGCCCTTCCTTGTATGTTTGTTTTTGCTGGAGGAGGCTTTGTCTGAGTTGTTCTTCTTGTGATCCTTTCCTTTTCTTCTTTCTCTTCTATCCCTCTTGTCCTTATTCTTGTTCTCTGGACAGTCAGGCACAATGTGTCCTGGTTTCCTGCAACCAAAGCATATGATTTCTGTATTGTTATTTGATTTATCATACCTTGGTTTATCATGACCCTTGTATGGCCTTTTTCTGAAATCTTTTCTGGCCATCTTGTAGAATCTCTTAGCCAGTAGACTTATGAGCTCATCATTTCCTGTGGCTTTATCTTCAGGCTCCTCTTCTGCAGCCCTGAAGGCTATGGTCTTTTCTTTTCTTATGGCTGGAGAGGCAGCCTTCTGTTCTTCTTCTCTATTTTTAATGAGCAGCTCATAGGATTTGAGCTTGCCCAGGAGAGCTTCAGTGGTAATCTCATTCAGACTTCTGGCATCTTTGATTGGCCAGATTCTTGAATCCCAAGTGCTGGGAAAGCACATCAGGATTTTATCATTTAGTTCAGTTAAAGAGATTTCCTTGTCCAAAGTCTTTAGCTCATTGACAATTAGACTTAGTCTATTGTACATGTCAGCCACTGATTCAGCTTCTCCTTTCTTGAAGTTCTCATATTGACTTATCAGATGAGACCTTCTATCCTTTCTTTCATCAGCAGATCCTGAGACAATTTCAGAGAGTTTGTCCCAGGTTTCTTTGGCTGAGTTGCATTCAGCTACCTTTTGAAAAATATCATCAGACATAGTTTGGGCTAAGATGTTCATAGCCTTAGCATCTGCAATCTTCCACTTCTTTATATCTGCATCTATTCCAGAAGGAGGTGGAACAGCACTTGTACTTGAGCTTGCTGGTGGAGTTGGACACACTGTCAAGACAGAATTAAAGATATCCTCATCAATAGAATTCATATATAATCTAATCCTTGCCTTCCAGAGTGCAAACTTGGAGAGGTTGCACACTGGTGGTCTGGTGCTTGCATAATCTTTGTTCTGTGCCATGTCTCTAAATGAGTAGATAGATGTATAGAAAGTAATCCTCTACAGAGATTGATCTTATCAGGGATCTTTTGGTTCAGGTGTTAACCAGTATGAGCAACCAACCTCCCTCTGATACCAATTGAAAGTGAGGGTAAGATCTATCTCAACTCTAGAGGGGGGTGAATAGAGTTTACTTATAATAATTTTTCACAGATTAATAAAATAGCACAAATTAAAATTCTATTTAAGCTATAGTGTAGAGTGCTAACAGAAACTTAAAAACTGAAAGGAAAAGGGACACAGCACACAGCAGACAAATCACACAAGCACAACCAGAAGACACAAGGGAATATAGTGGTTCCCCAAAACTGGGTACATCCACTCTTCTACCACCCTTGGTAGGAATCCACTCAGGACTGAGTTGATCAGGTGTCCTGACACCAATGAGCTTTTGATAAGGTGCTCAAAAACCAAAGCTAGATTTTTTGATAAGGTGTCTTGCCACCACTGAGTTTTGACAAGGCTCTCAGAACCAGACAGAACTTTTGAAGGGAGTTCAAGAACCCTTTTACAGCAGGAAAAGAAAAAGTAAAAGTTGAAGTTGTCTTCTCTGTTCTCAGTCAAATGAGAGAAGCACTAGTGGATTGAAGATGTCAAAGCTCCCCCTGAGATGTAGAGAGGTTCAGGCAGAGAAGCTTTGCAGAAGGGTGATAGGTCTTCAGAACTTGATCTCCAGCAAAGAATGGTTTCAGCAGGACAGCTGAAAGATGATGTGTCTGGAGATCTAAGATGAGGATGCAAGAACACTTAGTCAGCTAGAAGATCTTGATGTTGTAGTTTTCTTGTTCTTCTACTAACAGTATTCTTCTGTGTGTTTTCTCCTTTTTTTTTGTCTATCAGCTCTGTCTATTTTTTTTGTTGTTGTTGTTCTGTATATCTAAGGACCATAGAAATAGAATTGATTTTCTGAATATTCTCCTTGTCCAAAGATGGCCGTTAGTCAGTCATAAATGTTTTCCATAAATGGTCTTGTCTTTTAGAGGAAAGTCCAGCAAACAATCTCTAAATGATACCTTGAAACTTGCTCCAAACGGCTGGGAGATCTTCTGTCATAAATGCTCCATCTCAAGATCCAAGGCACCGGCTAGACCCACCGTTCCAAGAGTGAAGCAGGAGCCTAGGAAACGGTACAACATGTTTGATTGTTAGTGCTGTGGCAAAGTTGGTCACTTTGCCGTGGATTGCTGGTTTAATCCAAGATTCAACGAGACTCCTCATGTTAGCAATGCGAGGCCGACCACTCGTAGGGTAAACCACCCGAGGTGGAGTATGTTAACAAGGAATCTAGGACCCAAGTTTGATTGGGTTCCTAAGGGAAACTAATTATGTTTTACAGGTATGTCCAAAGGCCACCAAAACGCTAATCTGATACTTGAAGAGTGGATGTTCCCGGCATATGACCGGGTCAAGAAGCCTGTTGTGTGATTACTCCCCAGTCGAAAATGGACCCAAAGTCATCTTTGGAGGATCTGATTGAGGAGTCACCAGGGGTTATGGTATGATTTCCCACGGTGTATTCTCTATCACAGACGTGGCCTATGTTGAAGGGTTAAACCATAACCTGATCAGTGTAAGCCAGTTGTGTGATAAAGGATACGACGTTAAGTTCTGCAAGGAAAAGTTCTTGATAATATTGCGTGCCTCTTTGGAGACGGTATTAACTGGCATTAGGAGTAGAAATATCTTTTGCTTAGATTTTCTTAGCTTAGACTCTTCTACCCCCGTGTGCCTAGTAACAAAAGGCAGTGCCTCTCTATGTGAAAAATGGCACAAGAGATTAACACATATTAATTTCAAGACTATTAATAAGTTGTTTTCCAAGAATTTAGTAATGGATGTCCCTACTATTAAGTGCATCAAAGATAGCCCTTGTCCTGCATGCAAGAAGGGCAAACAGACTCGGGCTACCTTTAAGGGCATTGCAGACAAAGACTCTTCTAGATGTCTTTATCTTCTGCATATCGACTTGTTCGGTCCAGTGCAAGTTTATAGCTTAGGAGGCAAATCGTATACGCTAGTGATTGTTGATGATCACTCTTGGTTTACGTGGGTGTTCTTCTTGAAACGAAAGTAAGATACATTTGACATCTTCACTAATTTTGTCATGCAAATTCAGAACGAACTTGACTGCTCCGAAGTCAAAATCAGAAGTGACCATGGAACAGAATTCGAGTCTGGTGCTATGACAAAATTCTATGAAGAACATGGTATCTTTCATGAGTTTTCCTCCCCTCGTACTCCTCAGCAAAACGGAGCTGTGGAGAGGAGAAATAGAATGCTCATTGAAGCATGTACGACAATGTTGAATGACGCTTCTCTTCCAGAATACTTCTAGGCAGAGGCTGTCAATACAGCTTGACATGTGCAGAACCGGGCATTGATCAACAAGATTCATCGTAAGATGCCTTATGAGCTACTGAAAGGCAGGAAACCGACCATGTCCTATTTAAGGATTTTTGGCTGCAGATGCTATGTACTCAATAATGGGAAGTACCCACATACTAAATTCGGAGAAAAATGCTTCGAAGGCATCTTCATGGGATATAGTAGCCATAGTCGGGCATATAGGGTCTTCAATAAGAAAACCCTAGTTGTAGAGGAGTCCATTAATGTTGTTTTTTATGAAGGAAGCTTGCTTCATAGCAATTCTTCCAGTGGCATTCTTGAAGATGCAGGTGCAAGGCTTGAACAACTAAGTCTCGATGAGTCTGCAAAAGGTGCAACTCCCAAGTACGCCAAAGTTTCCACCTCAATGCCAACTGGAGAAGTTGACGATCAGGATGGAGAAAATCTTCCAAAAGAAGGAGAAGCCCGAGAAGCTGCCAGAGCTCTAGATGCTAGACTCCTAGAGCTCAAACACGTGAGGGATCATCTTAGAGATCAGATCATAGGAGATCCTCGTGACGGTGTAAGAACTCGGAGAGGTACAACTAACGAAATTTTGCACCTTATTTTTCTATCACAGGTTGAGCCAAAGAAGTTTGACGAAGCGAACAAAGATGCGTCATGGATATTGGCCATGCAAGATGAAATGCATCAATTCAAACAATGCAACGTCTGGACGCTTGTTCCCAGACCAAAGAACCAGAATATGATCGGCACCAAGTGGATCTTCAGAAACAAACTGGATTAACATGGTGTCATCATAAAGAACAAGGTCAGGCTGGTGGCTCAAGGTTACAGACAGGAGGAGGGGCTTGACTTCGAGCAAACCTTTGCACCAGTTGAGAGGCTCGAGGCAATGAGATTGTTCCTGGCGAATGTTTCTCACAAAGGATTCACTGCCTATCAAATGGACGTGAAATCTGCGTTCCTAAATGGAAATTTGAAAGCGGAAGTATATGTCGCGCAAACCCCAGGTTTTGTTAATCCTACATTCCCTAATTATGTTAATTTTCTTAATAAAGCATTATATGGCTTAAAACAAGCTCCTTGAGCTTGGTATGAGACTCTGTCTAGTTTTCTTCTTGAGAACAATTTCTCGAGAGGAAAAATAGATAAGACATTGTTTCTTAGGGAATTAAAAGGCAAGATTTTGCTAGTGCAAATCTATGTCGATGACAAAATATTCGGCTCAATGGACAACAAACCTGTGCAAGAAGTTTTCTAAACTTATGCCAGGGAAGTTTGAAATGAGCAGCATGGGTGAGCTGAAGTACTTCTTGGGACTTCAAGTGAAACAGTCTGAGGATGGAATTTTTATTTCTCAGACAAAGTTCTCAAATGAACTCCTCAAGAAATTCAGAATGGAGAATTCAACCTCTATGAGGACTCCAATGGGATCCACTGTGTCTCTGGAAAAGGATGAGAAAGGGAATCCTTTTGATGAAACCAAATACAGAAACATAATTGGATCCCTGCTCTACCTTACTTCTAGTAGACCGGATATTATGTTTTCCACATGCGTTTGTGCAAGATATCAGGTGAACACTAAGGAATCTCATTATGTCGCTGCAAAGCGAATTCTTAGATACCTTAAAGGTACACCAAATCTTGGCTTATGGTACCCAAGAAACAATGATGTCGAGCTGATAGGCTTTTAAGATACTGACTTTGCAGGAAGCAGGGATGATAGGAAAAGCACTTCCTAGACGTGTCAATTCCTCGGAAGAAGGCTTATTTCGTGGAACAGTTAAAAGCAGAACTGTGTCGCAACCTCTACGGTTGAATCTGAGTACATCTCAGCAGGCAGCTGTTGCACACAACTTCTATGGATCAGAAATCAACTCGAAGATTATGACTAGCAGTTCAGAGAAGTTCCTATGTATTGCGACTCCTCGAGCGCAATAGCAATTGCGAATAATCCACTGTCGCACAGCAGAACAAAACATATTGAAGTACGCTACCACTTCATTCGGGAGCATGTGGTAAACAAAGATATCTCTCTCTGCTATGTCTCCACGGATAAGCAGATTGCAGATATCTTCACAAAGCCCCTAGACGAGGCCAAGTTTAGTCTCTTCAAAACTAAACTCGGCATGCTGAACTATGAAGATTGAAGACTGAAGGGCTCCAGGCTCTTGTATCAAGGGGGAGCATCAGCAAGGAACTCAAGATTAGGCACAAATGCAAGAACTGAGGGGGAGCTTTGAGCTCCAAGTGAAGTCCCATATTTGCAGAAGACAAAAAGGGTGAGATTACCCTCTCGGCTAAGGCTAAGGTGGCTTCCAATGCTAAGTATGCTCTCAAGAGAATGGTAATGGATTTCACACTTAACTGCATTTTCATTTTATGATTTTCATTCCCATCTGTTCAATTCACCTTAGCTTGTAGGGTTTAGGCTTCTTCAAATAGGGGAGATTGTTGGGTATTGTATCCACAATGGACCTGATTTGAAGAAGCCCCTAAACAAGCTAAGCTGAATTGAAAATTTATTTGACGATCTTCTATCAAGTTGTGCTTGCAGCTATTCCATGCTAAGTACACACCAATGTTAGGGTGCAGTGGGTCAATATACACGGGTCTGCGAAATGTAATCCCTTGTTGAGTAGATCTTAGTGTTGACTCATGTGTGCTCTCTCTATTGGAGTGTACTTATTTTCAAGTACATGGTTAATGTTGGAACCCTAGGTTTTGATTTGAGTTCAGTCCTCTCTTTCTGTCTCTTGACCTAAGATTTATCTATGGTCAAAGGTTAGTTGATAGTTTAGATTCCCTAGTTGTGTAGAATTGCTTTTCCAGATGAATATTTGGTTAAGTAGTTTTTCGTTCGACTATAGTCGAACGTCGCTCGACTTTCGTCTATCGGCTGATCGACGATCGTCTATCAGTTGGTCGACGTTCTGTCTGCGTTGATAGCTCGACTATCTGTTGATAGGTCAACTATCTGTTTGCTTTGATAGTTTGACTATCTGTCCTGATAGTTCAACTATCTGATAGCTCGACTATCTGTTGATAGGTCGACTATCTGTTTGCTTTGATAGTTCGACTATCTGTCCTGATAGTTCAACTATCTGATAGCTCGACTATCTGTTGATAGATCGACTATCTGTGTTGCTTTGATAGCTCGACTATCTGTTGATAGGTCGACTATCTGTTTGCTTTGATAGTTCGACTATCTGTTGATAGGTCGACTATCTGTGTTGCTTTGATAGTTCGACAATCTGCTTGGATAGTTCAACTATCTGATAGTTCGACTATCTGTTGATAGGTCGACTATCTGTTTTGTTTTGATAGGTCGACTATCTGTTTTCTGTGATAGGTCGACTATCTGCTTGATAGGTCGAATATCTGTTTTGCTTTAGTAGTTCGACTATCTGTCCGGATAGATCGACTATCTGATAGCTCGACAATCTGTTCTGATAGGTCGACTATCTGCCGAGGTAGTTCGACTATCTTCTTTGATAGTTCGACTATCTGGATCGTTCGACTATCTGTCCGATAGGTCGACGATCTCCGTGCGTTGGTCGACGATCTCCGAGGGTCGTTCGATGTTTTGCTGTTTGATTTAAATAGCTTTTGTCGTCTTCTGTGATGTGACTAATTTCATAATTATTTTGGCATATTTTATAAAAGATTATCTGAGTAAATTGTGATATTACTTCCATGCAATATCTATTCTATTCTTTATGCATGAGCTAATCTTTTCTGACAAAGTTGTTTGTCTTATAGCTGAGATCTGATTTCTGCCAGGCTGTCCTTTATAGTTGTTAGACTCAAAAAGTCTTCCTTGGCTGTAAAGAGTCTTTTCTGATGTGACTTTCTCTTATATTATTTCATCAGAGTAATTTGCAGCTTCTTAGAAAGCTTTATCCTTTTATAGGATATCTGCCTGCAGTATTTTGTTTTGCTTTATGCTTTTTGCAGCCCAGCTTGCAGAGTTCAGTAAAAGACAAGATTCAAACTCAATTAGAGCCATTGCTGCTACTGATATATAAAGACTTCTTTGAAGAAAGAAATCAACTATTTCTCAGATAAAAATTCATTCAGCAAGCTTACAGCAAGATCAAGTTTACTGCTCTCAGCAATCTTCACTCAACTGAGAAGTGTTAGCTCTTCTGCTCTTCTTCAACCTGAGTTCTCCTGTTTCCAGGAAGTTCTGATTCAGAGATCTTTTGAAGAAGAAGAAGAAGAAGATAGCTGCTAGAAGATTTTCATTTCTTATTTTATATCTTCTTGTAATTCTTCCTTCAGTATTTACTGAAGTGTTTCTGCACTGAAGCAAGACTTCACCTGGACGTTCCTTGATCCAGGGGGAGCCTTGATTCTTTTAGAGCTTTCCAGCTCAGTGCAAGTTATTGTGCTTCTCTAATCTATTGTAAAATAGAGAAGACACCTTAACCTCCTTTCCCCCTCCTGTATAGGGTTATTACTCCCTTCAAAAGTATCCCTTGGTGGCAGGGCACCTGATCAAAAACCTGTGTTGGTTTTTAGACACCTGACCAAAAGTCTAAAGGGTTTCTTGATCTACTTGAAGTAGATCTTGTTGGTGGCAGGGCACCTGATCAAAAACCTGAGTGGATTCCTACCTTGTTGGTAGAAGAGTGGACGTACCCAAGTTGTTTGGGAACCACTATAAATTCCTTGTGTAGTCTGGAGTGCATTATTTAATTACTTGCAATGTGGCTGTGATTAGATCTTAACTAGGTTTGCTAGTTGCTGTTTAGGTTTCCTAGCTTCAACTATAATTACAGTTGGCTGCCTTTTTGTGCACAACACTTGTGTTAGGCTCTAAGGTTTAATCTCAAATATCTATAACTTTCATTCCGCATGTAACTCCAAGGGAGTTGAGTAGAAAGTCAACTTTGCTAGTGCAATTTTTGATTACTCTATTCACCCCAACTCTAGAGTAGTATCTATCCCTTCTCTTTCAATTGGTATCAGAGGGAGGTTGACTGACTGAATAGGCTAACACCTAAGTCACAAGATCCTGATAGATACCAAAGTTTATAGATATTCACTTTCACTATCATGGCCCAGTCCAAGGATTATTCTAGCACCAGACCTCCAGCATGCAACTTGGCTAAGTTTGGCATCTGGAAGGCAAGGATCAAATTATATATGAACTCTATTGATGAAAGTATTTTTGCTTCTATTTTGACAGGACCACCAAGAGCACCTGCTGCTGCTACTGGCTCATCATCATCTGATATGAGTGCAGTGCCTCCTCCAGACTACAATGATGAGTACAAAAAGGCAAAGATAGCAGATGCCAAGGCAATAAACATTCTGGCTCAGACAATGTCTGATGAAGTATTCCAGAAGGTTGCTGACTGCTCCTCAGCAAAAGCTATGTGGGATACACTGAACCAGATTATAGCTGGTTCAGCTGATGAAAGGAAGGATAGGAGGTCCAACCTTATCTCACAGTATGAGAATTTCAAGAAAACTGATGTTGAATCAGTTGAAGCTATGTACATAAGGCTAAGCTCAATCATCAATGAGCTGAGGACCCTTGACAAGGATATTTCATTGACAGAGGTCAATGATAAGATTCTTATGTGCTTCCCTAGCACATGGGATCTGAGGATCTGGCCTATCAAGGAGGCCAGAAGCACAAATGAAATCTCAACAGAAGCCCTTCTCGGCAAGCTCAAGTCTTTTGAGCAAGTGCTGAAGTCCAGGGAAGCTGAAGCTGAAGCAAAGACCCCAACTCCTACAAGAAAAGAGCAAACCCTTGCTCTTAAAGCTGCTAGCACTTCTGAAGGCAGCCAGTCCAATGAGGAACTGATGGCATTATTTGCCAAAAGGTTTCTCAAGATGGGAAGGAAGGAATTCAGAAAGAAATCTTCAAAGTATGAAGATAAACCAAGGTATGATCGTACCCCTTCTAAAGAAATAATCTGTTATGGTTGCAGGAAACCTGGACATATTCTTCCAGATTGTCCAGAGGAAAAGAACAAAGATAAAAGAAAAGACAAGGATCAGCACAGGAAGCACTCCAAGCCATCCTCCTACAAGGACAAAAAGAAGGAGAGAGGCTTTGTTGCTGAAACCTGGAGCGATTCTGATGAGGAATCCTCTTCCTCAAGCTCTAGTGAGGATGAAGAAGAAAAGAAGGCAAAGGAAGTTTGCCTGATGGCAATTAATGCCTGCAGCAATCACTCAGCTGCAGAGATTTCAGATTCAGATGAAGAAATGCCAACAAAAGATGAGGTACTATCTTCTTATGATTTCACGTCTGCAGAATTTAGATTAGAATTTAAATATTTATGTTTAGATTTAATTAGTTCTGGAAAAGAGATTAAAGAACTTAGACATAGGCTAGCTGAATCAAAAATCATATCTATTGAAAACATCAAGTTAAAAGAAGATCTCACTAATTCTAGTGAAGAAATTAAATTTCTTAAGAATGAGTTAGCTAAATCCAAAAGGTTAGAAGAATCTCTAAATGGTAGAAGCCTTAAGTTGCTTGAAATAACCAGCATGTCTAACACTAGGACAGACAATAACAAATTAGGCTTAGGAGCTTCTTCTAGTGAACCCCCAATCATTCTTAAAAACCATCTTTCAACTCCAGTGAATTTTATCTCAGCTGATGGGATAAAGAACACTAAGCAAGTCAATCAAGTAAATAGAGCTTTAAATAAAGCTAAAAGAGAGAAAAGAAAACAGAAATTTAAGGATTTACAAAAAACGTCGAACGCTGCTCGACGATCTCAGGCTCAGTGGTCGAACGAAGCTCGACGATCTGAGCATCTATCGTCGAACGTCGATCGACGATCGCAAGTTCAGTGGTCGAACGGAGATCGACGATCTGAGCAGCCATCGTCGAACGCTGGTCGACGTTTCCAATATGAATTTCAAAATTACACCCAGAACTTTAGAAACCTGAATATGAATAGAAACCCTAGGTTCATTGACCCATCATCTGCATGGAGAATCCCACCTAGGAGATCTTACCCATTAGGTTATCACCCTCAGCCTACTTATTCATTTATTTCCAGTTTTTCTTATGTGAAAAACAAGGGACCCAAGGTTACCTGGGTCCACAATGTTTAAATTGATTTATTTGCAGGTGAAGACTTATCCTATCACTCAAAATAAGTGGTATTTGGATAGTGGTTGCTCCAACCACATGACAGGAAATAAAGAACATCTGTCAAAGTTCAAGGCAAAGCTTGGCCCAAAGGTAATCTTTGGAGATTCAAGCTGTGGTCAAACTGAAGGCTATGGCAGGATGACAATTGGAGCTGTTACATTCAAGAGAGTTACTTATGTGACTGGACTGAAGCACAATCTAATTTCAGTAAGTCAGTTATGTGATGCTAGATACCAGGTATCATTCTCTAACTCTCTTTGTAATATTACTTTAAATAATAATGTTGTATTAGTAGGAATTAGACAAGGTAACATTTATTTAGTAGATTTTAATTCAACTCACTCTGAAATCTGCCTGTTTAATGAAGTAACTAATAATAATACTCTATGGCATAAAAGGCTTAGCCATGTTAACCTCAAGAATATATCTAGGTTATCTAAACACAACCTTGTTAGAGATTTACCTTCTTGCCCCTACAAGAAGGAGAGCCTATGCAAGGCTTGTTAACTAGGCAAGCAAACCAAGAACTCTTTTAAATCAGTAAATAAAAGCGATTCTCCTAGAATCCTGTATTTATTACATTTGGACCTATTTGGCCCAATAAATGTACAGAGTTTAGGAGGGAAGTATTACACCCTAGTCATTGTAGATGACTTCTCTAGGTTCACTTGGGTGTTCTTTTTGAGAACTAAGGCTGATAACTTCAAAGCCCTTACATACTTTCTATTATATGTGCAGACTGAGTACTCTACTCATGTGGCCTTGATCAGAAGTGATCATGGTACTGAGTTTGACTCTCTTCTCATGCAAGAATTCTGTGAGAGAGAAGGTATCAAACATAGCTTCTCAGCTCCTAGAACTCCCCAACAAAATGGGGTAGTTGAAAGGATGAACAGAACACTAATTGAAGCTGCTGGCACATTGTTGGCAGATGTTAATATGCCTCTTTCCTATTGGGCAGAAGCTGTTAGCACAGCCAACTATGTCTTGAATAGAAGTCTGATACACAAACTTAAGTGTAAAACTCCTTATTAGTTACTTAAAGGGAAGAAACCTAAAATAAATTATTTTAGAGTTTTTGGCTTTGTTGTTTATATTCATAATAACAATAAAGAATACCTTAGAAAATTTGAAGCAAAGGCTTCAATGGGAATTTTTCTTGGATATTCCAAAGTAAGCAAAGCTTATAGGGTATTTAATAAATCATCTTCTAAAATTGAAGAGTCTGTTCATGTGTCCTTTGATGAATCTCAAATGTTTTACAAGGAGAAGGAAACTTCCCCTTCCTCAAGTTCATTATAGGTACAAGAATCTTCCAAAGATGTCTCTCAAGAAATCCTCCATCTTTCAACTCTTCATATCACTGAATCAGACAGTGATGAAGACATTGCAGAAGTTGTTGTTGTACCACCAATAGTAGATCAAATTCCTCCTGAGGAATTAATCCCAACTATTGCTGAAGATCACAACCCACCTGCTGATGTTGTCACACAAAGAGATCATCCTACATCTCAAGTGATAGGAGACATATCAGCTGGTGTTCAAACAAGACATCAGTTAAGACAGGATGTGATGCATGCTTGTTTCCTCTCATAGATTGAGCCCCTCACCATTAAAGATGCTGAGCTAGATCCCCACTGGATCATTGCTATGCAAGAGGAACTCAATCAGTTTGAGAGATGTAAAGTATGGACTTTGGTTCCAAGACCTAAAGGCCAACTGATCATAGGCACCAAGTGGGTGTATAGAAACAAGTTGGATGCAAATGGAATCATTGTAAGGAATAAAGCTAGGCTTGTAGCTCAGGGCTACAGACAGGAGGAAGGTATAGATTATGACCAAACCTTTGCTCCTGTTGCAAGGCTAGAGGCAATAAGGATCTTCTTAGCCTATGCAGCCTATATGAAGTTTAAGGTTTTTCAGATGGATGTCAAAAGTGCTTTTCTTAATGGTGAGCTAAAGGAAGAGGTATTTGTTGAACAGCCACCTGGTTTTGTTTCTTCAACTCAGCCCTCACATGTATTCAAGTTGCAGAAAGCTCTTTATGGACTAAAACAAGCACCAAGAGCCTGCTATGAGACTCTAGCTAGTTTCCTGTTAGAGCACAACTTTGTTAGGGGAGTAGTTGATAGAACCCTCTTCGTCAAGCACCATAAGGACACAATCCTGGTTGTTCAAGTGTATGTGGATGACATTATTTTTGGTTCCACTGATCCCAAACTATGCAAAAAGTTCTCCAACTTGGTGCATTCTAAGTTTGAGATGAGTAGTATGGGTGAGCTGTCTTACTTTCTTGGTCTCCAAGTAAAGCAAGATGCTGATGGCATCTTCATCTCCCAATCCAAATATGCCAAGGAATTGGTAAAGAAGTTTGGGATGGCAGATGCTTCAGTAATGCATACACATATGGCAACTAATATAGTTATTGATTCTGATGATCAGGGAAAGCCTGTTGATCAAAAGAATTATAGGGCCATTGTTGGATCCCTATTGTATTTAACTGCAAGTAGGTCAGACATAATGTTTGCTACATGCCTTTGTGCTAGATTCCAGGTCAACCCCAAGGAATCTCATCTGATTCTTCTCAAGAGAATCTTGAGATACCTGAAGGGATGTCCAAATCTAGGACTTTGGTACCCAGCTGAGTCAGAATTTGAATTAATTGGATATTCTGATTCTGATTATGCTGGGTGTCGAGTTGACAGGAAAAGTACCTCAGGGACTTGTCAGTTCCTGGGAGAGAGATTGGTCTCTTGGTTCTGTAAGAAGCAGGCCTCTGTCTCAACTTCAACTACAGAAGCTGAATATATAGCAGCTGCTAGTTATTGTTCACAGATCCTGTGGATACAAAATCAACTTTTGGATTATGGGAACTCACACAAGAACACTAAAATCATGTGTGACAGTACAAGTGCTATCTCCATTGCACAAAATCCAGTGCACCACTCTAGAACGAAGCACATTGAGATTAGACACCATTTCCTGAGAGATTGTGTGGAAAAGAACAAGATCAGCCTTGAGTTCATATCCACAGACCTTCAGAGAGGTGATATATTCACCAAGCCCTTAGATGAATAAAAGCATCTGTTCTTTTTAGTTCAACTAGGCATGATCAATGGAAGAGACTAAGTGTGACGTCTGCCTTGTTGAAATCTGTTCGAAGATAGTCGAACGACGTTCGACGATAGTCGAGCGGATCAAGCCTATCGTCGACCTATGGTTGAAGATAGCTTATCTGCTTGAAGATCGTCGACCAGCGTTCGAAGATAGTCGAACAGGTCGAGCTTATCGTCGATCTATGGTTGACGACAGCTTGCTGTTTGTGAAGACAGAAATAGTCGAATGATTGATCGACTACTCTGCTTCAGGACCGATCGTCGAACGACCGTTCGACTATCGTCTCCAGTATCTTTTAAATCGATTGACGATCGCTGTTTTAATATAAAGCCGATAGTCGACCTAGGTTAAAAGATAGTTGCTCTTATCGTCGACGGAGAGCGTCTTTTCGCATTCCGTCTTCCCGCTTGCTCTTTGTCTTGCGCTCCGTCCTCGCCGTCTCTCTCTCGTCTTCTCCAGCTTTCTCGATGGCGATTGCTCCAGCGCTTCTTGTAGTAGTAAAGTTTGATGCCGGTTTCAGCGTAGATTTCGATGCCTTCAGCTGCTGCGAACCAGGGATAGTGGAGATTCTGAATCTGTGTAGAGATCAAGGATTAGAGAAACTCATGTCTTACAGAATAAAGATAAACACTCAAGAGATCAAAGAGTGGGCCTTCACTTCATCTTCTACTGATGATTCAATGACTGGAACAATTAGCGGAGAAGAGGTAATATTGACTCCCGCAATTCTGACTGAAATTTTTGGATTAATTAATGGTGAAGAAGAGTATGAGCAAGATGCTCCTGAATTCGGAAGAATGTTAACTGAGCTAGGACATGCCGAAGGCATTCCCTCCAAGCTGCTCAAGGTGAATTTCCCGTTCAAGATCAAGTTTCTTGCGGAAATTGTTGGAAAAGTGCTACTGGGAAAGCACTCAGCCCACGATAATATTACAAGGCAACAATTTGAACTAATATGTGCAATTGTTAATAAGAAGCAGATAAATTGGGCAGACATTATGTTCGATTTAATCAGGAAAAAGAATGGAAAGAAAGAGGTTACCCTAGGAAGGGTAGTTGGAATTTTTCTGAAGGAGAAATACCCTCACCTGCTTGTATCAGCCGCCGCCTCCATCAACGCAAGCAAGAAGATGGATCCATCCTTGTTCTCAAAATGGAAAAGGACCTTCCTGAAGCCCGCTCCCGCAGGGGTTGCTCCAGTTACTTCTGAGAGCACTAGGTGTAACATCCCATTTCCAACTAGACTCCTAAGAGTGGTTTTGTCATGACAAAACCCTAGGAAGCCCAAGAAAGAGTTAAGTGGACCTGGTGGTGTGGATAGGGCCACTATGGTCTGCACTTAGCAGATCTGTAAACCTTGGTTAAAAGTGATCATGGGGCTTCACCAAGACTCCAAGACCCCACCCATACCTTCTTAGACCTAGTGAGAGGTCAATGGGTCACTAAGGACTCATAGAGAGTAGTCAATAGGGCTAAGTTGATCAAAGTCAACTATGACCCTAATTGAGTCAAATTGACCTACACAAGGGTCAATTGCAGTCCCTTAGCCCAGTAGACCCCACCCATACCCTCATAGACCTAGGGAGAGGTCAATGGGTCACTAAGGACCCATAGAGAGTAGTCAATAGGGCTAAGTTGACCAAAGTCAACTATGACCCTAATTGGGTCAAATTGACCTACACAAGGGTCAATTGCAGTCCCTTAGCCCAGTAGACCCCACCCATACCCTCATAGACCTAGGGAGAGGTCAATGGGTCACTAAGGACCCATAGAGAGTAGTCAATAGGGCTAAGTTGACCAAAGTCAACTATGACCCTAATTGGGTCAAATTGGCCTACACAAGGGTCAATTGCAGTCCCTTAGACAAATGGACCCCACCCCTACCCTCATAAGCCTAGTGAGAGGCCAATAGGTCACCAATGACCCATTGGGACCATTCAAAAGGGCTAGTTTTGACCAAAGTCAACCCTTGACCTAAAATGGCCAAAATGCCCTAGTTAAGGGCCAAGTGACCTCCAAGGGCCAATCCAACCCCACCTTGACCCTAGGGGAGGCTAATGGGTCACCAAGGACCTATTAAGGAAATCTCAAGGATCAAATTAACCTAGGTGGGCCCTAGTCCAACTTTGGGTCAAGTTAGCCCAAATGGGCTAACTCAAGCTCAAGCCCATTACATTGGGGCTAACCTTGACTTAAGTGGTCAAATGGATTTATGGGCTGACATGAGACATGTAGGAGCCAAAAATTCAGGCATGGTGACTAGGAGAGAGAAAGTCACCCATGGAGGAGAGAGAAAGAGAAGAAAGAAGAAGGAAGGAGGACTTTGTGCTCCTCCATCCCCCTCCCCAACCTCCCCATTCATTTCAGAAGGACAAGGGGGAGTGCAGCAGCTTTTGTGTACTGTTTAGAGCAAGCTCCACCCCCTACCAACCTAGCCGCCAACCTTGACCATGGCCAAAAATGGCACATGGCTTTTCAGCCACCTAACACCTCCCCTCTCCACCTTAAAAGCTTCAGTGAGGTCCAGGGATGAATTCCCACCAGTTTCCTGAAGAGGCCAAGCCCTAACTTGCATTTGTGAACAAGCCGACCACCACCAGCCACCACCATGCCAATCCGGCGATCAGCCAGGCTACAGCCGCCACCACAGGTCCTCCTCCACTCCTTCTTGAATGGTTAGATCCTTAGAATCCATAGGGCCAAGGTTGGAGCTCAATCGAGCCCAATCGGATTTTGAAAATCATGGATTTTCCATGAAATTACATCCTATCGGGTTTGCCGGAATAGGGTTTCCCGGCGGCCCAGCCGCCGCCTGGAGATAGCCCGACCACCACGAAGGTGTCGGCGGCGGTGGCAGGCCGGGGAGGTTGCCGGAGCGCCGGCGGCAGCCGCTGGAAATCAGCCCAGGCAGGATAGATCCTAGCCGTCGGCTGGAGGTAGAAGATGACGGGATACCGTCGAAAGCGCACCAAGATTCGTGCTAATATATAAATATAAACTATAGGTTATGTGTATTATCATTTCATTTCTGTCACAGTTTTTACATTTATTGGTTTTAATTATTAAAAATATCTGGAGCCTTGTTCAGAGAAAATGGTCAACACCAAAAATGTAGCCCTATGGATCTATTGTCTGACAAAATTGGTTTGAACCAATTTGGGTGATTGGTTTGACCAGGGCACTCAATTTGGTGGGGTCTATACAAATGACTAGGCAGCCATTAAACTAGTTGCCCACATTTCATCCTTGGTCCAAATGAGCTGAAATTTTGGCAGGGATTTACCCTACCCTATACCTAGACCCTGCCCAAAAATGGGAATTTTTGGGAATAATTTTCCTATAGTTTTGTAAAACATTTAATTATGCTAGGGTAAATTAAATTATGGGTCAAATGAAGTCCAATTTTATCCAAAGTTTAGTGGGATGGATAAGAGGTCAATATAGACCTCTGGTTAAAATTTCATTAAGTTTGGAATTGATTTGAATGGGATTCAAACAAACCCTAGCCTTGCCCTAAGAAGGGTATTTTGGTCCAAAATGTAATTTTGGCTTTGAGTGTCCAATTCACCTCAACAGAGGTTCAAATTTGGTACAGTGGTTTGGCATGACAATATACACCTCACAATGAAAACTTGGGGGCATTGGAGTTGATTTGGCCCAAGATCCTAGGTCAAACCCTAAGTAAGGGCTTTTGTACCTTGTGAAGGACATATGGCCAAAACACCTTGTATGGCTATGAAATTTTGTAGGAGTGGTATTATGGTAACTATACCCCTCTGGTAAAAATATTAGGATATTTTGGAAGGTTTAGGACCCTCAAAATCCTAACCCTAGTTTAGGGCATAAATATGGTGGGATAGGAATGGGTTAGCTAAACCCCTTAAAATGATATGAAATTTTGGTAGGATGGTCATAATAATATTAAGAAGCTTTGGTTATTTATTTAGAAATTTTGGAGTATTATTTATAGCACTTCATTTGTAACACAAGAAATGCCTCACTTTAGTAAATAAATTATTATGCTACCTCTGACACTTGAGAGGTCATGAAATTTTGGACGAGGAGGTTTTGAATCATTATGAGCTTATATAAATTTTATAAAAATACTTAGACACTTATTTGAAGTTGTTACTTCACAAGCTTGCTATATGATGGAATTATTCAATAAATTATTTAAGTCCATTTACTGATAAATAAATTATGAAAGTTGGCCCAAACCATTTACATACCATTAGATTCATACTTGAAATTTCTCTGAATTTTTGGAAGCAATATAGTATTTTATAATTCTTAAATGAACTTTCAAGGATTTAAATATAATATTGATTTAAGGATAAAACCTTACTGAAAAGAATTAGATATTTTGGAAGATAAGTTATAACATTATTTTTAGTAAAATATAAAACTTGTAGAATGATGTCTTGACTGAAAATAGTACTTCATGTTCATTATTGGAAATTTTAAACATTAAAATAATTAAATAAATTATTAAATAAATAAGGGAAATTTTGGAACTCTGGAGGTAGGACTTAAAGGTCATAATGGACCTCCATTAATTATTATAGGGGTGTTGGATGATTATTTGATATACTTCCCATTTTACATGAAGTTTGACTTGGTGGTCTGCGTTTAGCAATTTTGGAAAATTATTTATATAGTTTGTTTGAAGTTTATCATTCCTTAATTCACTTATGATATTTATCCCAGAGCATTTATATGCCTTTGTTATCATGTTGGAAGTTACTTAAAATTTTAGGAGTAATATTACCCTATTTATTTATTTTAATGAAATATGGTGAGAAAATTTTAAAAAAATAGAATCAGTGGCCTAAACCTTGCTGAAAAATCAAGAGATCTTGGATATTATGTTAATTGTTATATTGAAGTATAACATAAATTTAAGGGAATTTTATCTTGTCAAAATTTGGTACCTTCAGTTCAATCTTGGAGACTTTGACCACTATAAATATTTAATAAATTCCTAGATAAATAGGAAAATTGTAAAACTCTGGATTTGGGCAATAAAGGTCATAATGGACCTCCATAAATTATTACAGGAGTATTCGATGATTACTTGATATACTTCCCATTTTACCTAATATTAAACCTTGGTGGTCTGCATATAGTAATTCTTCAGAAATAATCTGGAGTACAAGTTAGGTACATAAGAGTTCATCACTCAAGGTTGGATAAGATAGGAATGAGTTTGACTAAATGTTGGATGATGTTTTGGGATCGACGAAAGATCGTCTTCCCCATAAAGTGGAAGGTCAAATCTCCTTAGGTCTAGTCACTATAATATGGAAATGAAAGGGGTAAAACCTAAGTCGTAGGCATAGAGTAAATAGTAAACTTAGGGTCTCACACATGCACACCCCAGTGTCCCGGGAGATAGTATGGGTTACTGGGGCAATAAGCCCGGTAGTTATTGGGTATGATAGTCCAGGGAGCTTTGGCTCGGTAGTAGATTATGACGGACGGGATTGTCCGGTGAGCTTTGGCTCGGTTGACGGTTATGACGGACGGGATAGTCCGGGAAGCTTTGGCTCGGTGGTAGATTGTGACGGACGGGATAGTCCGGGGAGCTTTGGCTCGGTTGTAGATTATGATTGACGGGATTGTCCGGTGAGCTTCGACTTGGTTGGTTGTTTGACTCATAACTATTGCATGTGCATAAAAGGTTTAAGGTGGTGGGTCTTCGATATTGGGGAGTTCGATGCACCGACACCAATATCGTTGGCTCGGCAAGTGTGGTGAGCACTTTGCCAACAGAAGTCCGGTGCGCCAGTCGGCAAGAGTACGCAGGCATCCGCTTAGTGCACCAAGCGTTGAGGCGTACGATAGGTCTGACCAGTAGTGCTTTACTGGTTTAGAGGTGGGCGAGGCCCAACCCACTGCTTCCGTCTGCCACTACGGAGGTATCCTGGGAGGTAACGGCTCCGAAAGGGGGAACTAAAGGTCTGTGTTGTAACACCCATATCCGTCGCATAGCATATAACAGTAGGTCCGGCCGGGGCCCGACGCCATATACTACGGACAGACCGGTTGGTTACGCGTTGAAACCACACAACCAATCAGAGCGTCCTACACAACACCTAGCGGAAGCAATTATATTAAGTTGCAAAAAGATAAGAACCCTGCCACAGAGCATGAATGTCCACTACAACCCAGGAATGAGTACATACACAAAAGAGTTCACGGCCTTAAGGCCTTACAAAAGTGTTCGCTTAACAAGATAGCGTCTTTCATACATCGGCACGCAGGCCGGCCATACATGAATATGAAAAAGCTAATAAATAAGCCTTCGAGGGCTGGCGCTGCAACTTGGGCTTTAGCCCGCTATTTGCCGCTTGGCTCCGCAGCAGCACCTGCAGGAACAACCCACCCAAGAGGTGGCAATACAAAAGGGCAACGGTCAGCAAAGCTGACCAAATTATAACGACCCCGTCCCGTTTCTCGGGACGGCGGTGCTCCTTCCCTGCATATAAAACTATCATAGCAATTATATAAAGCATTCTATTCACCACAAGTGTCGGCACGCACGGCCGCACACTCCGTGCTCTCAGGGCACTAATCGGTGAACCCGGTCCGGACCCAGCCCGACACCGCGATTCCACCACCATCCCTCGGATGGCAACACTCGTGAGCATTTAGCCCTTTCGGCCGAAGCCTAGGCTCGTTTCCAGCCCCCCGGGAAGTCCCATGTACTTTAGGTCGCTTCTACCGAGACCACTTGGAATGGGTAGAGTTCCACCCGCCCGTTGCTCACTTCACCACGGCCATTTAGCCATCGGTGCGGGCCAAGTTTCTCCTCATTCCCACAATCGATCAAAACACGCACATAACCCCGTTATGTACCGATTTGCCCTCCAAGGCAACATCGTGGCGGCAATGCGATTCCGCCCAAGCTTTCCGGGTGCGCCTCGAGGTTAACCCCCAAGGATCCCTGTATGCAATCTACCGCGTAGAATTTTCGGAAAACTAAATTCACCGGCGCGGAGTCTTCTCCGGCCATGCAATGCAAACATCACCGATCCGGGTTAAACCCGAATAGGCTTCACACACAATGCCTACGCCCGTACTCCGATTCCGGGCTCTAACAACGGGGACTTTACATATCTACCCGAAGGGATTCCGCACCTCAACGCTCACTCGCGAGAGGGGGATTTCCCCATGCAAAGAAAGAAGGGCGACTACACATGCCCTATGAAGAGGATCGTTACCCTCGCATTTTTCCGCGGTGCCATGAAGATGTAGTCGGATGGAAAGCTTCGCCTCGCCCTTGCCTTCGAGGATCCGGACTCGGATCGCGAATCGGTGCTCCGGTGCTCCGCCGGCGGCCGGATCTTGGGCTCCTCCTTCCTCTTGCTCTCCATTCTCTCTAAACACTTAGAGAGAGAGTGGACCAAAGAAAATGGGGATACAAAACCCTAATCCCGGCTAAAAACCCCCCAGGAGCAGTCCCCACCGTCGGATCCAGATCCAAGGGAACGAACGGCCGAGATTAGATCCAAAATCCCAAAAACTGGGCCGAACACGGCTTGACACACGGCCGTGTGTCTGGCCGTGTAACTCATTCGCCGATCGACACGGCTCCTGACACGGCTGTGTTCGAGGCCGTGTGCCCCACACACGGCTTGAGACACGGCCGTGTGTCTCAGGCCGTGTCCTTCTCTGACTCGAGACTGCACAAAAACGCATTCGACCACTGAACACGGGTAGGCACACGGCCGTGTGCCTGGCCGTGTGCCCCTGAGATGACCTCAAATCGAAAAGTGGTCAACATGAAAGTTGTAGATCTCGTCGAGACGAACAAAATTCATGTTGACCATTTTTCCACCCGACACCGTTTTGACCCTCAAAACGGTGCCCGAACGCGATCATCTCCGAGGTTGGGGTCTTACAACTCCCTCCCCCTTAAGAGAATTTCGTCCCGAAATTAAGAACAGAGACTACACAAAATAAACATAACGAGTACCTGAGGGGAACAACTCGGGGTACTCCTCGCGCATCGTCTGCTCTCGCTCCCAAGAGAGCTCCTCGTGCCCGCAGTTATCCCAACGGACCTTCACCATTCTGATCTCCTTGTTACGAAGCCTCTTGACCTCACCATCTTCGATACGAATGGGCTTGACTCTAGTCGTCAACCCTTCGTCCACCGGCACTTGATCATCCGCGATCACCTGCGAAGGCTCTTGCACCGCCTTCCGCAACACCGAGATGTGGAACACATCATGTAATCCACTCAACTCCACTGATAGCTTCAAACGGTATGCAGCTTCGCCGACTCGCTCCAGGACCTCAAAAGGTCCAAGGTACCTTGGGCTCAGCTTCTTCAAGCGTCTCACCCGCGAAACCCCTTGAACGGCTTCACTTTCAGGTATACCCAATCGCCTACCGCGAACTCCACGTTCCGGTGCTTGGCATTGTAATACTTCGCTTGCCGGTCCTGAGCGATCAACAAGCGCTCCCGAATGATCCGCACTAACGAGGTAGCACTCTCCACCTCCTGCTTCTTGTACAACCTTGCCTCACCCGCTTCAAGCCACGATAACGGCGTGCGACACTTCCTACCATACAGGGCCTCGAAGGGCGCCATTTGTATGCTCGCTTGGTAGCTGTTGTTGTACGCGAACTCCACCAAATAAAGGTGGTCTTCCCAATGCTTCCCGAAGTCTAGAACACACATGCGGAGCATGTCCTCCATCGTTCTATTGACCCTCTCGGTCTGCCCATCCGTCTGCGGATGGAAAGCTGTGCTGAACTTTAACTTTGTTCCCAACATCTGCTGCACCAACCTCCAATCATTTGACGTGAACCGCCCATCGCGATCACTCACAATGCTACGAGGCACACCATGCAGCCTAACAATATTGTCAACGTACAACTTCGCCAATTTCTCCACTGGATCATCCTTCCTATGCGGAATGAAATGCGACACCTTAGTTAGCCGATCTACGATCACCCAGATGGCGTCGTTCCCCTTCTGCGACCTTGGCAACCCGTGCACAAAGTCCATAGATATATCGTCGAATTTCCACTCCGGTATAGGCAAGGACTTCAGAAATCCTCCCGGCTTTTGGCACTCCGCCTTCACCAAGGCGCACGTTTGGCATTTAGCCACGTACAACGCCACATCTTTCTTAAGCCCCGGCCACCAAAACAACTTCTTGAGATCACGATACATCTTCGTGCTCCCTGGGTGGATTGAGTACTTGGTATGATGAGCCTCGTACATCAACTCCGCCCGGAGGTTACCCCCACTCGGGACGCACAACCGATGACCCTTCCTTAACAAACCATCTTCCACCGAGAACTGGGAATTTGACCCATCCAGAGCGGCCTCCAACAGCTCCTTCATGGAGTCATCTAACTCCAATGCCTGCCGAACCCGGTCAGCCAGGTCATACTGCACCTCTGTCCAGTTTAACATTGCCTTGGCGCTCGTCTGCTTGTCAACGCAACAGATCTCAAGCTCCTCCAACTCCCGCACTAGCCGCTCATCATGCACCGACAACCAGTTGGCTCGGGCGGGAGCCCTGCGGCTCAGCGCATCCGCAACT
Organism: Platanthera zijinensis; assembly: GCA_039513925.1. Taxonomy (NCBI): domain Eukaryota; kingdom Viridiplantae; phylum Streptophyta; class Magnoliopsida; order Asparagales; family Orchidaceae; genus Platanthera; species Platanthera zijinensis. The sequence continues at coordinate 190,966,648 of CM077087.1, forward strand.
GCGTTGCCCTTCCCGGGTACATAATGTATCTTGAAGGTGTAGTCCCCAGGAACTCCATCCACCTTCTCTGCCTCATATTAAGGTCCTTTTGATCCAACAAGTATTTTAGGCTCTTGTGATCGGTGTATATATCGACTCTTACGCCGTATAGGTAGTGCCTCCACAACTTGAGTGCAAAAATCACGGCCGCCAACTCCAAGTCGTGCACCGGATAATTCCTTTCATGCACTTTCAGCTGACGCGATCCATACGCGATCACACTTCCATGCTGCAACAACACGCAGCCCAAGCCACTACCCGAAGCGTCGCTATACACCTCAAAGCCCTCGGTCCCACTCGGCGAACTAAGCACTGGCGCCGTGGTCAACCGCCTCTTCAGCTCCTCAAAAGCTTGCACGCACTCTTGCGTCCACAAGAATTTCTGATCCTTCCTTGTCAACTTCGTGAGAGGTAACGCTACCCGCGAGAAGTTCTCTACGAAGCGCCTGTAATATCCGGCAAGCCCGAGAAAACTACGGACTTCCGCGACAGAAGATAACGCAGGCCACTCCCGTATCGCAACAATCTTCGCCGGATCCACCGCTATACCTTCCCCACTCACTATATGACCAAGGAACGCTACCGAAGGTAGCCAGAACTCGCACTTGGAGAACTTTGCGTAAAGCTCATTCCTTCTCAGAGTCTCCAACACCAAATGCAAATGCTTGAAGTGGTCTTCTTCGCACTGCGAGTATACCAAAATATCGTCAATAAAGACGATCACAAAGCGATCCAGGAAGTCTCTGAACGTCCTGTTCATCAGATCCATAAACACCGACGGCGCATTCGTCAGTCCAAACGGCATGACCGTGAACTCGAAATGCCCGTACCTCGTACTGAACGCCGTCTTTGGGATATCACATTCCCTGATCCTCAGCTGATAGTACCCCGAATTCAAGTCCAACTTGGAGTATACCGACGATCCGACTAACTGATCAAAGAGATCATCAATCCTCGGGATCGGGTACTTATTCTTTTCCGTCAACTTGTTCAATTCTCTGTAGTCGATGCACAGCCGCATACTACCGTCCTTCTTTTTAACGAAGAGGACCGGTGCGCTCCAAGGCGACGAACTTGGACGCACATAACCTTGCTCCATCAGTTCCTCCAACTGAACCTTCAACTCCGCCATCTCCTTTGGCGCCAATCTATAAGGAGCACGTGACACGGGTTTGGCACCCGGCACGAGCTCGATCGTAAAATCAATCTCTCGCTGCGGTGGGGCTCCGGGAAGGCTATCCGTGAACACATCGGGGTATTCGCAAACCACGGGGATGCTATCCAACGGGGACTTTGGCTCCACAGCCCCCACTATCGCAAAGAACAGCTCTGCACCAGCACGAACCGCCTTCACCACCTGAAGAGCAGACATTAGTGTCTTGCTCGACCCCTTAAGCCCCTCAAAAGTAGTCTCCCGCCCTACACCCAGCTTGACCTCCTTACGGTCGCAATCGATCGAAGCCTTCTGCTCTGACAGCCAATCCATTCCAAAGATAACATCGAACTCTACTAGCGGCAGCAATGATGCTAGCAAGTCGAACTCTTGGCTCCCAATGTGAACCTTCACGGCGCACACTCTGTCCGCACGCATCGAGCACCCATTTGGTAGCAACACATCTAGCTTGTCCTTTGCCATCGAAGAAGGGACTCCGATGCGCGATATAAACTGTTCGGACAAGAAAGAATGCGAAGCACCAGTGTCGAACAGTGCTCGTGCCGGACTATCGCTAATCACCACAAAGCCTAAGCAAAAGACATTAGCTTAACAAGCAATAGGTAATAGTATTCTCAAGTCAACTTGCATAAATTAACTCATACCTGTCACCACATCCGCTTGCGTGATGGCCTCCTGCTGGCCCAAGTTGTAGACTCTAGGCTGAGTCGGAGCATAGTGGGACGCGGTCGACTCCACCGCTTTGCCCTTTTCCTCGTAGGTAGCTCCTTGTTTCCTTTCGGACTTTGAGCGTCCACTCCAGCAGTCACGGGCAAAGTGCCCCGGCTTTCCACACGTGAAGCAAGCGCCCGGGGTTCGATTGGTAGTTGCCCCCGAGGCACCTGTAGAAGGAGCTGGACCCGACGTCCTAGACTTCTTGGAGAATCTGCGGTAGCCCGACTTCGACGTAGTCGGCGCCTTGAACTCTGATCTCTTGCCACCAGATTCCCTCTCCTTCTTCGCTTGCACGTTTCTCATATCCTTCTCCAAGGACCGGGCCGAACTGACCAGGGTCATGAAACCCTGAGTCTTGGGCCCCGACAGCAGCAATCTCAAATCATCCCTTAGCCCTTCATAAAAGCGGCTCGTCTTGCGCTCCTCGTCTGCAAAGGTAGCGCCGGCATATCTCCCCAACCGAGTAAACTCGTGGAGGTATTCATCAACGGTGCTATCACCCTGCGCCAACTTCTGGAATTCGCTCTCTAGCGCGATCCTCTGCGCCGAGGGGAGGTATCGAGCCATAAATAGTCTCGCAAACTCCTCCATCGGGACTTCGGCCAATGGCCTTCCCCTCAACTGATGCAGCTCTAGGCCCTCCCACCACAGTCTTGCGTCCCCATCCAAAAGGAACGTCGATATAGTGGTCTTCTGCCACTCTTCAGTTTGCGTCGCAGTCATCACCCTGTTGACCCTTGAGAGCCAATCCTCTGCTTGGGTCGGGGTTTCTGCCCCCGTGAACACTGGTGGGTGAAAGCCCATGACATGCTTCAGTTGTCTTTCAGTTGCTCTCCTAGGCAACTCTGGCTCCAAAACTACTTGCTCAACCCTCCTTCGCTCTGCCGTCTGAACCGGTACTTGCTCCACAGCAGGAGCAGGCTGCTGCACCTGCCTTGCAGGCTGCGCATTGATCATTGCCATGACCGCTTCTGCCACCAACCTAATGGTCTCAGCAGACAAAGGTGTTGCAGGCGCATCGCTTGGCGCACTGCTCGCCTCAGAACCTGGCCGTTCAGACGGCCCAGCACCACTTCTGGTCACCTAAAATTGTGCAAAACACCGATAAGCGACCCAAAAATTACTGCAAACAGCAATTATAGGAACACGCAGGTTCCTCAATCATGTGTATTTTCATTCCTAAGTGGACATTCATGGGTTCTTTTCATGTTATAACGATGACGCACACCATGTGCTCACCACCCCTTAAAGTGAATTCGTCCACGAATTCATTTAAGCTTGACCGAAACTAGAAGTCTGATACCAATTTGTAACACCCCTATCCGTCGCATAGCATATAACAGTAGGTCCGGCCGGGGCCCGACGCCATATACTACGGACAGACCGGTTGGTTACGCGTTGAAACCACACAACCAATCAGAGCGTCCTACACAACACCTAGCGGAAGCAATTATATTAAGTTGCAAAAAGATAAGAACCCTGCCACAGAGCATGAATGTCCACTACAACCCAGGAATGAGTACATACACAAAAGAGTTCACGGCCTTAAGGCCTTACAAAAGTGTTCGCTTAACAAGATAGCGTCTTTCATACATCGGCACGCAGGCCGGCCATACATGAATATGAAAAAGCTAATAAATAAGCCTTCGAGGGCTGGCGCTGCAACTTGGGCTTTAGCCCGCTATTTGCCGCTTGGCTCCGCAGCAGCACCTGCAGGAACAACCCACCCAAGAGGTGGCAATACAAAAGGGCAACGGTCAGCAAAGCTGACCAAATTATAACGACCCCGTCCCGTTTCTCGGGACGGCGGTGCTCCTTCCCTGCATATAAAACTATCATAGCAATTATATAAAGCATTCTATTCACCACAAGTGTCGGCACGCACGGCCGCACACTCCGTGCTCTCAGGGCACTAATCGGTGAACCCGGTCCGGACCCAGCCCGACACCGCGATTCCACCACCATCCCTCGGATGGCAACACTCGTGAGCATTTAGCCCTTTCGGCCGAAGCCTAGGCTCGTTTCCAGCCCCCCGGGAAGTCCCATGTACTTTAGGTCGCTTCTACCGAGACCACTTGGAATGGGTAGAGTTCCACCCGCCCGTTGCTCACTTCACCACGGCCATTTAGCCATCGGTGCGGGTCAAGTTTCTCCTCATTCCCACAATCGATCAAAACACGCACATAACCCCGTTATGTACCGATTTGCCCTCCAAGGCAACATCGTGGCGGCAATGCGATTCCGCCCAAGCTTTCCGGGTGCGCCTCGAGGTTAACCCCCAAGGATCCCTGTATGCAATCTACCGCGTAGAATTTTCGGAAAACTAAATTCACCGGCGCGGAGTCTTCTCCGGCCATGCAATGCAAACATCACCGATCCGGGTTAAACCCGAATAGGCTTCACACACAATGCCTACGCCCGTACTCCGATTCCGGGCTCTAACAACGGGGACTTTACATATCTACCCGAAGGGATTCCGCACCTCAACGCTCACTCGCGAGAGGGGGATTTCCCCATGCAAAGAAAGAAGGGCGACTACACATGCCCTATGAAGAGGATCGTTACCCTCGCATTTTTCCGCGGTGCCATGAAGATGTAGTCGGATGGAAAGCTTCGCCTCGCCCTTGCTTTCGAGGATCCGGACTCGGATCGCGAATCGGTTCTCCGGTGCTCCGCCGGCGGCCGGATCTTGGGCTCCTCCTTCCTCTTGCTCTCCCTTCTCTCTAAACACTTAGAGAGAGAGTGGACCAAAGAAAATGGGGATACAAAACCCTAATCCCGGCTAAAAACCCCCCAGGAGCAGTCCCCACCGTCGGATCCAGATCCAAGGGAACGAACGGCCGAGATTAGATCCAAAATCCCAAAAACTGGGCCGAACACGGCTTGACACACGGCCGTGTGTCTGGCCGTGTAACTCATTCGCCGATCGACACGGCTCCTGACACGGCCGTGTTCGAGGCCGTGTGCCCCACACACGGCTTGAGACACGGCCGTGTGTCTCAGGCCGTGTCCTTCTCTGACTCGAGACTGCACAAAAACGCATTCGACCACTGAACACGGGTAGGCACACGGCCGTGTGCCTGGCCGTGTGCCCCTGAGATGACCTCAAATCGAAAAGTGGTCAACATGAAAGTTGTAGATCTCGTCGAGACGAACAAAATTCATGTTGACCATTTTTCCACCCGACACCGTTTTGACCCTCAAAACGGTGCCCGAACGCGATCATCTCCGAGGTTGGGGTCTTACATGTGTACACAGAGTCGAGTTGGTGAGTTGCACTTGCATGTTCACATCATAGCATAATTGTATTTCATAGCATAACCATTGCATAAAACCCGACACCTAATGTATAAGCGGTATGGGACTCTCTATACATTAGGCCTTGCAAAACGACCCCTTGGCCTATAAGTTCGTGTGAGCGTGCTTATAAGTCAAGGTTCTCTTTCAATATTATAAGCCTGCTAATAGAAACGACACCCTATCGTATAAATCGGTATGAGACTTTTTTATATGATAGGAGCCCTGCAAAAGATCCCTTAGCTTATGTGTACCCACATAAGTTAAGGTTACTTATTTAATTTTGTATAATTATTATCATGCGTACACTGTTAGTTTAGTTCCGCTGCCATCTGCCATTTGATATTCTCTACTTTCATGTCCTTTCCTTTCCTTCTCCCCGCTCGGTGCCTAGGAGCCATGGGGGAAGGGGCGGGGGATGATAGGACTTAGTCTTTTAGACTAACGGTTTTCGAACCACATCATTTAGGCGACCATGGAGCCCAGCATGGAGGAGCAGCCCCGGAGGTCGGCTGTAACACCCCAAAAAGACTCAAAATTGAAATTGAGGTGCAGGTTGCTTAACACGGCCTGGGACACGGGCGTGTCCCAGGGCATGTCGGGGTACACGGCCTGGGACACGGGCGTGTCCCAGGGCGTGTTCAGGTTAGTCGATGATCGGAGGTCGACGATAGTCGAGCCTGGGACACGGCCTTCGACACGGGCGTGTCCCAGGGCGTGTCAGTCAATAAAATACCGTATCAGGTCAGAAATGTACACGGCCTGGAACCAAGGCTTGAACACGGCCGTGTCAGTTTTGACACGGGCGTATCAGAGGGCGTGTGCCTATCCGTGTACTGCTCTGACTGGATTTAGCTCTCGTTGAGTACCGTGTAACAGGTGTGACACGGGCGTGTCACATGACCGACACGGGCGTGTCACATGACCAACACGGGCGTGTCAGGTTCGACACGGGCGTGTCGATGCCCGTGTTCTGGTAATTTGTAGTCGGTGCGAGCGCCGCGTGTGCCGCTTAAGGGTACACGGCCTGTGACACGGGCGTGTCACAGGCCGTGTCGGCCAAAAAGTTCAATAATTTGGGGCAGATCTTGGCCGTCCATTTTCCTTAAAGAGGATCCTGTGGCTGGGGATCATTCCTGGGCTGATAAGGCCGGGAAAGAAGGAGGAAAGGCTCATTTTGAGTTTCATCTTCTCTTTCTAACTTTTAAGAGAGAGGTGAGAGCAAGGTGAGGAAGAAGAAGTGGAGTCCGGCTGCCGGTGGAGCTACGGTGGTCCAAATCGCGAGCCGAGTTCGGATTTGCGAAGGCAACGCTGCTGCGAAGGCTTTCATCCGTCTCAAATTCCTCTCCATGGCTCCGAAGCAAACTCCTAGGTTAACGATTTCCTGCTTGGACATGTGAAGTCCTTAATTCCTGCATTGCATAGGGAAAACCCTTCCCCGCGAGTGTGCGGTGGGTTGTGGCGTCCCTTGGGGTAGATATGTGAAGTCCCCCTTGTTAGAGTCCGGAATTGGAGTACGGATCTAGGCATGGTGTGTGAAGCCCATCTGGACATGGTCTGGATTGGTGATGCTTGTTTGCATATCGGAGAAGACTCCGTGATTCTTGCTTGTAGGCATGATGGATAAAGTACTGGAGGAAGTCCAGGAAATATTGAGAGTTGGACTCTCTTGTAGCCGTGAGTTGCTACTTTGTATGAGGTTGAGCCGTGGGGCTGCAACTAGGAAATGGTGGAACGGGCAAGGTGAAGCTGTACCCACGTCAGTCCAGGCGTGAGTCTGACGATTTGAGCAACGGGAAAGGTGGATCTGTACCCGCGTTATGGTTGTCTAACCTTGGGTGCTTAAGACCCTGTTAGGATCACATTGCGAGAGTCGACGGTCTATGAGCCGATCAGACTAGAATGCTCATATTGAACCGTTATGTCTGGGACCTCTGAACGGTGGTGTGGCCGTGGAAATACGGAACACCGATAATGTGCCCTGAGTGCACGGAGCGTCGGGTCGTCGTGCCGGCATTTGTGATATGTGACTGTGCGGGCGTGCACGTCTTGCTTAAATTGCTATATATATCATATTGGAAGATTGCTATGCAGGGCTGGAATTCCGCTGCCCTGTGCTAGGGGCAGGGTCGTTATAATTGGTCAGCTGAATGCTGACCGTTGCCCTTTTTGCCACCGCTTGGTGGATTGGTTATTACAGGTACTGGAGGTGCTGGTCCGAGCGGGACTTAGCGGGCTGAAGCCCAAAGCTGCGATGCTGCCCTCGAAGGCATTGTTTTGTTTCTTTTGTTCATGTGTGGCCGGGCTGCGTGCCGATGTCTGTAATCCACACTCTTGTTAAGAGAAACTGTTGTAAGGCCTTAAGGACAAACTCTTGTGATGTTTATATAGATTCCTATGTTTTAGTGGACAATGTTCATTATCTTGAGTTCAATTATTCAACCGTGAAACTTCCGCTAGAATGCTCTGTGTTAGGATGCGTGATTTTGATATTATTTCGTAGCGTCTCCGCCTGTTTGTGGAATATGGTGTGGGGCCCCGGCCGGACCCTCTATTATATTCTTCTTGACGGGTAGAGGTGTTACAATTTGGTATCAGCTTGTTGGTCGATCTCTTCCGAATTCGCGGTCGAATTCTTTTACGAGGTGGCGAGCACGTGTCAGTGCCGTCGTTATAACACTTAATTTGAACTCAAGATTGTCCACTTAGGAATGTAAATACACTTGTTTGTTGAACTTGTGTATTCTTTTTGTATGGTTGCCGTTTTCATTGGTCGTTAACCTGTGTATTTTACACATATAGGTGACCAGAAGTGTTGCGGGTCAATCCGAACCATAACGTTCTGTTGAGAGTGCGGCACCAGCCGAGGTACCCACAACTCCTCCATCCGCTGAAACAGTCCATCTCATCACGGAAACGGTGCTTGCGGTGATGAATGCTCAGCAGGCTGGGCAGGCACGTCCTGCAGTGGTGCCAACGCAAGCGGGGGTACGGCAAGAACCGGTAGAAGCTGAAGTTGATCCACGGGTAGCAGATCAACAATGGAAGCAATTCTTGAGCTTCAACCCTCCGCAGTTTCATGGGGCGGGGACACTGGCCCAAGCAGAGGATTGGCTTGCAAGAGTCAAGAGGATTATGAGAGCTATCAAGGTTGAGGAGGAACAGAAAGTTATGTTAGCCTCTTTCCTACTGGAAGGAGAGGCGCGATTGTGGTGGGATGAGATTGAAATGCATCACTTGGCTGGCAGACAATTGGCAGAGGTTACAATGGATGAATTTTCTCGATTGTTCTTAGCACAACATCTGACGATGCAGCAAAGGATATCGATGGAAATGGAATTTCAAAGGTTAGCGCAGGGAGATCGAAGTGTGGATGACTACCTGCATGAGTCCACCCGGTTGGGAAGATATGCGGGCACGATCTTCACCGAAGAAGAGCGTAAGACTAGTCGGTTTTATGCGGGACTGCGAGATGAGCTGCGGTATTTGCTCTCGAGTTCTGTGAGTCAGGGATTCCAAGCCTTAGTCTGTACAACTCGTTCTTTGGAGACGGACATGAAACGGGGGCAAGCAAAGGGAAACTTGGCGGTTGTGAAGCCAGAGTTTAAGCCGCCGCGTCCGGACAAGTTTGGCTACCGAAAGAGATGGAACAAGAAGTCTAAGTCTTCTGGACAAGCTCCTTCTGCGACTGTGACGAATACATCTGGGTATGGATCTCGTGCTTGTTTTACGTGCGGGAAGGTTGGACACTTCGCACGTGAATGTCGATTTGGTCCTCCAAAGGGTGACAAGAAGACGGAGCGTCTTATGCGGAGAAGGGGAAGGCTGTGGTGGAGTCTTCTGCCTCGCACGCGCAGCCCAGGGTCTTCAACCTTGGACAACATGTTGGTACACTAGTTTGATTTGAGTTTAGTCCTCTCCTTGTGTTCCTTGACCCAAGAATTATCTATGGTCATTGGTTAGTAGTCTAGCTGTAGAGTCCTCACTTTTCCAGATTGAGAATTTGGTTAAGCTGTTTGTTTGTTCGACTATCATCGAACGCCGCTCGACTATCGTCGACTAACTGTTCGACGATCGTCTATCAGTTGTTCGACTTTCAGTCTGCGTGGATAGTTCGACTATCGGTTGATAGTTCGACTATCTGTGTGCTTTGATAGTTCGACTATCTGCTTGGATAGGTCGACTATCTGATAGTTCGACTATCTGTTGATAGGTCGACTATCTGTTGATAGGTCGACTATCTGTTTGGTTTTGATAGTTCGACTATCTGTTGATAGGTCGACTATCTGATAGCTCAACTATCTGTTGATAGTTCGACTATCTGTTTGTCTTTGATAGTTCGACTATCTGTTGATAGGTCGACTATCTGTTCTCGCTTGATAGTTCAACTATCTGCTTTGATAGTTCGACTATCTGATAGTTCGACTATCTGTTGATAGGTCGACTATCTGTTTGTTTTTGATAGTTCGACTATCTGTTGATAGGTCGACTATCTGATAGCTCGACTATCTGTTGATAGCTCGACTATCTGTTTTGCCCTGATAGTTCGACTATCTGTTGATAGGTCGACTATCTGATAGTTCGACTATCTTCTGGTAGTTCGACTATCTGCTGTGATAGTTCGACTATCTCCTTTGATAGTTCGACTATCTGGATCGTTCGACTATCTGCCCGATAGTTCGACGATCTCCGTGCGTCGGTCGACGATCTCCGAGGGTTGTTCGACGCTTTCTGTCTGCCTTTAATATTTTGTATTTATTTATTATATTTAATTAATTAATACATTTTCTGGCACATTGTTTTAGTTGTTTTATGATAATATTTCCAGGCATATCTGCTCTATTCTTTTTGCCTGTGTAAAATCTTTTTAGATAAAGTTGTTTGTCTTATTAGCTGACATTATAATTTACTTTATCTGCTGTCAGTTCTTTATAGCCGTTAGACTGAAAAGTCTTCTTTTTGCTATAAAGAGTTTGTTTCTGATATGACTTTATTTAGTACTTTATTATCAAATTGCTTCCTGTAGCTCCTAGAAAAAGGGTTATTCCTTTTATAGAATGTTTCTGCTGCAGAGATTGTTTTGTCTTCTTGATATTTACAGCCCAGGTCTCAAGTCTCAGAAGAAGACAAGTAATTCAAATTGAAGAGAGCCGTTGCTTGCTGATGTTATATAAAGGACCCTTTGAAGAAGGATTCAAGCTAGCTAACTAGTTACCCAGATATTTTCAAGCATTCAAGCCTTCATCAAGATCAAGTCTTCTGCTCTCAGCAATTTCCATCTAACTGAGAAGTGTTAAGATCTTCGACTCTTCTTCAACCTGAGTTCTCCTGCTTTCAGGAAGTTCAAACTCAGAGTTCTTTTGAAGAAGAAGAAGAAGAAGATAGCTGCTTGAAGATCTTTATTTTTATTATTTTTATCTTCTTGTAGTTTTTCCTTCAGAGCTTTTTGAAGAGTTTTCTGCACTGAAGCAAGACTTCACCTGGACATCTTTGAGCCAGGGGGAGCCTTGATTCTTTAGAGCTTTCTAGCTCAGTGCAAGTTTTTGTGCTTCTCTAATCTTTGTAAAATAGAGAAGACATCTTAACCTTCTTCCCCCTCCTGTACAGGGTTATTACTCCCTTCAAAAGTATCCCTTGGTGGCAGGGCACCTGATCAAAAAACTATGCTTGGTTTTTAGACACCTGATCAAAAGTCTAAAGGGTTTCTGGATCTACCTGAAGCAGATCCTGTTGGTGGCAGGGCACCTGATCAAAAACCTGAGTGGATTCCTACCATGTGGGTAGAAGAGTGGACGTACCCAAGTTGTTTGGGGAACCACTATAAATTTCCTTGTGTCGTCTGGATTCACTTGTTTAATTCCTGTATTGTTGCTGTGAATAGATATAACTAGGATTGCTAGTTGCTGATTAGGTTTTCCAAGCCTTAACTGTAATTACAGTTAGCTTGAGTTTGTGCACATCACCTGTGTTAGGCTTTAAGGTTAAATCTATATCTATAATCTTGTCATTCCGCACTTCACTCCAAGGGAGTTGGGTAGACCATTAAGTTTTGTCTAGTGCAAAATTTGATAACTCTATTCACCCCCCTCTAGAGTAGTATCTATCCCTTCACTTTCAATTGGTATCAGAGGGAGGTTGACTGACTGAATAGGCTAACACCTAAGTCACAAGATCCTGATAGATACCAAAAGCTTATAGATATTCACTATCATGGCCCAGTCCAAGGATTATTCCAGCACCAGACCTCCAGCATGCAACTTAGCTAAGTTTGGCATCTGGAAGGCAAGGATAAAATTATATATGAATTCTATTGATGAAAGCATCTTTGCTTCTATTTTGTCAGGTCCCCCAAGAGCACCTGCTGCTGCTACTGCCTCATCATCTGATATGAGTGCAGTGCCTCCTCCAGATTACAATGATGAGTACAAGAAGGCCAAGATAGCAGATGCCAAGGCAATGAACATACTGGCTCAGACAATGTCTGATGAGGTATTCCAGAAGGTTGCTGACTGCTCCTCAGCAATGGCCATGTGGGATACACTGAACCAGATTGTAGATGGTTCAGCTGATGAAAGGAAGGACAGGAGGTCCAACCTGATCTCACAGTATGAGAACTTCAAGAAAACTGATGCTGAATCAGTTGAAGCCATGTACACCAGGCTCAGCTCAATCATCAATGAGCTGAGGACCCTTGACAAGGACATATCATTGACAGAGGTCAATGATAAGATTCTTATGTGCTTCCCTAGCACATGGGATCTAAGGATCTGGCCCATCAAGGAAGCTAGAAGTACTAATGAGATTTCAATAGAAGCCCTCCTCGGCAAACTCAAGTCTTTTGAGCAAATGCTGAAGACAAGGGAATCAGAAGCTGAAGCAAAGACCCCCACTCCAACAAGAAAAGAGCAATCTCTAGCTCTTAAGGCTGCAGATGCTTCTAAAGGCAGCCAATCAAATGAGGAACTAATGGCATTGTTTGCCAAGAGGTTTCTCAAGATGGGGAGAAAGGAGTTCAGAAAGAAGTCTTCACGCTATGAAGACAAACCAAGGTATGATCGTTCTCCTGCTAAAGAAATTATTTGTTATGGTTGCAGGAAGCCTGGACATATCTTGCCAGAGTGTCCAGAGGAGAAAAACAAAGACAAGAGGAAAGAAAAAGAACAACACAGGAAGCACTCCAAGCCATCCTCCTACAAAAACAAGAAGAAGGAGAGAGGTTTCATTGCTGAAACCTGGAGTGATTCTGATGAAGAATCCTCCTCATCAAGCTCCAGTGAGGATGAGGAAGAGAAGAAGGCAAAAGAAGTTTGCCTGATGGCAATAGATGCCTGCAGCAACCACTCTGCTGCAGAGAGTTCAGATTCTGATGAAGAGATGCCTACAGAAGATGAGGTACTCTCTTCTTATGATTTTACCTCAGCTGAATTTAAATTAGAATTTAAATCTTTATGCTTAGATTTGATTAGCTCAGAAAAGGAAATAAAAGAACTCAGAAATAAGTTAGCTGACTCAGAATCAATAGCTACAGAAAATGTTAGGTTAAAGGAAGATCTCACTACTTGTAGTGAAGAAATTAAATTTCTTAAAATGGAGTTAGCTAAGTCTAAGAGGTTAGAAGAATCACTTAATGGTAGAAGCCTTAAGTTGTTAGAAATTACCAGCATGACTAACACTAGGTCAGGTAATGACAAACTAGGCTTAGGAGCTTCTCCCAGTGAACCCTCAGTACTACTTAAAAATAATCTTTCAACTCCAGTAAACTTCATTTCAGCTAGTGGAATGAAGAACACTGAGCAAGTAAACCTAGTTAATAAAACTCTAAATAAAGCTAAGAGAGAAAAGAGAAAGAATTTTTTTAAAGAAATGCAAAGAGCGTCGAACGCCGCTCGACGATCGGAAGCTCAATGGTCGAACGAAGCTCGACGATCTGAGCGCCCATCGTCGAACGTCGATCGACGTTTTCAACATGATTTTCAAAATCATAATCAGTACCATAGAAACCTAAATGAAAATAGAAACCCTAGGTTTGTTGACCCATCATCTGCATGGAGAATCCCACCTAGGAGATCTCACCCACTAGGTTATCACCCTCAGCCTGCATTTTCATATATTTCCAGTTTTTCTTATGTGAAAAACAAGGGACCCAAGGTTACCTGGGTCCACACTGTCTAAATAAATGTCTTGCAGGTGAAGGCCTATCCAATCACTCAAAATAAGTGGTATTTGGATAGTGGATGCTCTAAGCATATGACAGGAAATAAAGATCTTCTGTCAAAGTTCAAAGCTAAGCTCGGCCCAAAGGTTATCTTTGGAGACTCCAGCTGTGGCCAGACAGAAGGCTATGGCAAGATCACAATTGGAGCAGTTACTTTCAAGAGAGTTGCATATGTCAATGGACTGAAGCATAATTTGATTTCAGTCAGCCAGCTATGTGATGCTGGCTATCAGGTTTCATTTTCTAACTCCTCTTGCAATATTACTTTAAATAATAATATTGTTTTAGTAGGTATTAGAATAGGTAATATTTATTTAGTAGATTTCAATTCATCTCATTCTGAAATCTGCCTGTTTAATGAAGTAACAATTAATAATAATTCTTTGTGGCATAAGAGGCTTAGTCATGTTAACCTTAAAAATATATCTAGGTTATCTAAACACAATCTTGTTAGAGGTTTACCTTCTTGCCCCTACAAGAAGGAGAGCCTATGCAAGGCTTGTCAGCTAGGCAAGCAAACCAAAAACTCTTTTAAATCTGTAAATAAGAGTGATTCTCCTAGAATCCTGTATCTATTACACTTGGACCTTTTTGGCCCAATAAATGTACAGAGTTTAGGAGGGAAGTATTACACCTTAGTAATTATAGATGACTTCTCTAGGTTCAGTTGGGTTTTCTTTTTGAGAACTAAGTCTGATAACTTCAAAGCCCTTACAGACTTTCTACTATGTGTGCAGACTGAGTACTCTACTCATGTGGCCCTGATCAGAAGTGATCATGGTACTGAGTTTGACTCTCTTCTCATGCAAGAATTCTATGAGAGAGAAGGTATCAAACATAGCTTCTCAGCTCCTAGAACTCCTCAACAAAATGGGGTAGTTGAAAGGAAGAATAGAACACTCATTGAAGCTGCTAGCACATTGTTGGCAGATGCTAACATGCCTCTCTCCTATTGGGCAGAAGCTGTTAGTACAGCCAATTATGTCTTAAATAGAAGTTTGATACACAAACTTAAGTGTAAAACTCCTTATGAGTTGCTTAAAGGAAAGAAACCTAAAATTAATTATTTTAGAGTTTTTGGCTGTATTGTTTATATTCATAATAACAATAAAGAATATCTTAGGAAATTTGAAGCAAAAGCTTCAATGGGAATCATGCTTGGATATTCCCAAGTAAGCAAAGCTTATAGGGTTTATAACAAATCTACCTGTAAAATTGAAGAATCTGTGCATGTGTCTTTTGATGAGTCTCAGATGTTTTACAAGGAGAAGGAAAATTCTCCTTCCTCTAGTTCATTGCAGGTACCTGATGCCCCTCAAGAAATTCTTCAACTATCAACTCTTCAGATCACTGAATCAGACAGTGATGAAGACATTGCTGAAGCAGTTGTTGTTCCACCAACAGTAGATCAAATTCCTCCTGAGGAATTAATCCCAACTGTTGCTGAAGATCACATCCCACCTGCTGATATTGTCACACTTAGAGATCATCCCACATCTCAAGTGATTGGATACATATCAGCTGGTGTGCAAACAAGACACCAATTAAGACAGGATGTGATGCATGCTTGTTTCCTCTCACAGGTTGAGCCCCTCACCTTTAAAGATGCAGAGCTAGATCCCCACTGGATCATTGCTATGCAAGAGGAACTCAATCAGTTTGAGAGATGTAAAGTTTGGACTCTGGTTCCAAGACCTAAAGGCCAACTGATCATAGGCACCAAGTGGGTGTATAGAAACAAGTTGGATGCAAATGGAATTATAGTAAGGAATAAAGCAAGGCTTGTAGCTCAGGGCTACAGACAGGAGGAAGGTATAGACTATGACCAAACCTTTGCTCCTGTTGCAAGGCTAGAAGCAATAAGGATTTTCTTGGCCTATGCAGCCTACATGAAGTTTAAGGTGTTCCAAATGGATGTCAAAAGTGCATTCCTGAATGGTGAGCTTAAGGAAGAGGTGTTTGTTGAACAACCACCAGGGTTTGTTTCTTCAACTCAGCCCTCACATGTGTTTAAGTTACAGAAAGCTCTATATGGACTAAAGCAAGCTCCCAGAGCCTGGTATGAGACTCTAGCTAGTTTCCTTTTAGAGCACAACTTTACTAGGGGAGTAGTTAATAGAACCCTTTTGTCAAGCATCACAAGGACACAATCCTGTTAGTTCAGGTGTATGTAGATGATATTATATTTGGCTCCACTGATCCCAAACTTTGCAAAAGGTTCTCTGACCTGATGCACTCTAAGTTTGAGATGAGTAGTATGGGTGTGATGTCTTACTTTCTTGGTCTCCAAGTTAAGCAAGATGCTGATGGTATCTTCATCTCCCAATCCAAATATGCCAAGGAATTGGTAAAGAAATTTGGGATGGCTGATGCTTCAGCAATGCCTACACCTATGGCTACTAATGTAGTTATTGACTCTGATGATCACGGCAAGCCAGTTGATCAAAAGAATTATAGGGCCATTGTTGGTTCCCTATTATATCTAACTGCAAGTAGGCCTGATATAATGTTTGCTACATGCCTTTGTGCTAGATTCCAGGTCAACCCCAAGGAATCTCATCTGATTCTTCTAAAGAGAATCCTGAGATACCTGAAGGGATGTCCAGATCTAGGACTTTGGTACCCAGCTGAGTCAGAATTTGAATTAATTGGATATTCTGATTCTGATTATGCTGGTTGCAGAGTTGACAGGAAGAGCACCTCAGGAACTTGCCAGTTCCTGGGAGAGAGATTGGTCTCTTGGTTCTGTAAGAAGCAGGCTTCTGTCTCAACTTCAACTGCAGAGGCTGAATATATAGCAGCTGCTAGTTGTTGTTCACAGATCCTGTGGATTCAAAACCAGCTTGTGGATTATGGTTACTCACACAAGAACACCAAAATTATGTGTGATAGTACCAGTGCTATTTCAATTGCACAAAATCCAGTGCACCACTCTAGAACGAAGCACATTGAGATTCGGCACCATTTCCTGAGAGATTGTGTGGAAAAGAACAAGATTTGTCTTGAGTTCATATCCACTGAGTTTCAGAGAGGTGATATATTCACCAAGCCTTTAGATGAACAGAAGCATCTGTTCTTTTTAGTTCAATTAGGCATGATCAATGGACGAGACTAAGTGTGACTATATCTGCCTATGTTGAAACCTGTTTGAAGATCGTCGAACGATGATCGAAGATCGTCGAACGGATTAAGCCTATCATCGACCTCTGGTTAATGATAGCTTATCTGTTTGAAGATCGTCGACCGGCGTTCGAAGATCGTCGAACAGGTCGAGCTTATCGTCGATCTCTGAACGACGACAGCTTGTTGTTTGAGAAGCCAGAAATAGTCGAACGATGGCTCGACTACTCTGCTTCTGAGCCGATCGTCGAACGGCCGTTCGACTATCGGGTCTAGTATCTTTTTAATAGATCGACTATTTCCGGTCTAATATAAAGCCGATAGTCGACCTAGGTTAAAAGATCTTTTGCTTTTTCGTCGACGGAGCGTGACTTTTCGCATTCTGCCTTCCCGCTTGCGATTTTCTACCGTTTCGTCTCCTTCGTCTTCTCCATCTTTCTCCAGCGATTCTCCAGCGAATCAATGGCGGTCTCTCCAGCAGTTCTAGCAGTTGTGAAGTTTGATGCAGGCTTTAGCGTTGATTTTGACGCGTTCAGTAGCTGCGAAGCCGGGATCGTGGAAGTTCTTCAGCTGTGCAGGGATCAAGGACTAGAGAGGTTAATGTCGTCAAGAATAAAGATAAACATCTCAGAGATCAAGGAATGGGCCTTCACGTCGTCCTCCACCGACGACTCGATGACTGGCACCATCGGCGGAGAAGAGGTAATCTTAACTCCGGCCGTTCTGACTGATATTTTTGGTTTGATAAATGGTGAAGAGGATTATGAGCAAGATGCTCAAGAATTTGGAAGAATGTTAGTTGAGCTGGGACATGCAGAGGGCATTCCCACGAAGCTGCTCAAAGTAAATTTCCCTTTCAAGATTAAGTTTCTTGCTGAGTTGGTCGGAAAAGTGCTCCTCGGTAAGCACTCTGCTCATGATAATATCACAAGGCAACAATTCGCACTGATGTGTGCGATTGTTAATCAGAAAAGGATAGATTGGGCGGGAGTAATGTTTGATTTAATAAGGAAAAAGAATGGTAAGAAGGAAGTTACCCTCGGAAGGGTTATTGGAATTTTCCTAAAGGAAAAATATCCCCAGCTGTTGAGTTCAACCGCAACAACAATAAATGCAAGCAAGAAGATGGATCCAAACCTGTTCTCCAAGTGGAAGAGAACCTTTGTAAAACCCGCTCTCACAGGGGTTGCTCCAGCAACATCTGAGAGCACCAGGACCGATTCGGTCGCTCCTCACCCTGTTGAAGCTGGCTCAGCTCTTTCCCTTCCCTCTTCTTCTGCTATGTTGTCTGCCTCAGTTGAAGTACCATCAACTTCAGTTGAAGTAAGACTTTCCCCTTCTCCTGTTAGAGAAACAACTACGATTGTTCTTCCTTCCCCTCCAGCATCTCCTCTTCCTTCTCATCAGGCTAGGATATCTGCTCCTAGCTTTGATTTGTTAGGATCTGAGAGGATTCCTACTCCTCCTCTGTCTCCCATTCATTCCCCAGTTAACTCTCCTATTAACTCTCCAGCTCCATCTCCAATTCAATCCCCAGTCCACACCACTCTTCATCCCAGCACTTCAACCATATCTGCTGCAGCTCCATCCACTACACTTCCATCATCTTTTGAGATTACTCCTGAACATATCTCCCGCATTGTGGAGTTGATTACCCCTTCAATCAAAACCATGATTGAAGAGGCAATCGCTCCACTTGCCTCCTCCATTGATATCTTAACCGCTACCATCAAATCACTTTCCAAATCTGCTGAGCCATCTTCCTCAAGGGGCCTGGTTTCAGTCTCCACTGAAATCAGGCAGGGGAGATGTTCTGTGAAGATGCCTCAGAACCTCCTGCCTCCCTTCCAGCTATAACAGATACTGTAATGACAGCTCTGGAAGAGTCTGCTCCAGCTGAAAAAGAAGTAGTTCCAGTGTTATCTGACAAGGAAATAGCTGATGGAATTATGCTATCTGAAATTGCTGTAAAAGTCTGCTTAGAAGATCTCACCACTCCCGTGGTTGCTCGATTCCTAGAAGGTATTATAACTTCATATCTAGATGAATCATGGGAGATGGTCAAGTATGAAGGTAATTCACTTATTCGATTTATTGACGAGTCAATTAATTTGCTAGCTAGTGAATACCTTGAAGGAATGATTATTGCTTATTTAGCAGATCTGTATTCATAATTCTATAGATTTTATTAGAGAAGATTTATCTGCTCAGATCATAGTAATTGTCTCAGAAGCTGCCCCAATTGTTCCTGATATCCAAGTAGATCCAGAATTGGATTCTTTTTAGATGATAGAGAAGATGAGTCTGAAAAACAAGATGAAATCAAAGATGACACTCCTGTTCTGAGTGTGGAAGAAGTAAAAGCAAGAGCTGCTGGATTCAAAGAGTACAAGATTCTTTAAAAGAGAAAGGAAAAGAGCTGCAAATTGAAAAGTCATCTATCTGGGATGATTCACCAGGGTTGGACTTAGATTTCCTTCTGGCTCAAGATGCCATGGAAGAGGAAAGAGAGAAATCAGCTCTGAAGTTAAAAGAAAAGGCTGTTTCTGAAGCCTATGATCCTTATGATAATCCTCCATCATCTCACTCTGATGATGAGGATGATTCTGATGTATCTGAGAAATCAAGGAAAAAGAAAGCTGCTCAAAAGAAAAGGAAAGCTGCTGCTCCTCCTCCTCCCAGTAAAGACAATGATACTCCTTATTATATTCTGAAGGGCATTGACCCTAAGTCAAAGGAATTTCAGCACTAGATGTGGTTCTCCAAGAACCAGCAGAAAGAGAGGAAAAGATCTAAAAGATATGATAGTCCTGGTTCAAGATGGACTCCCAGAGGTCCTCCTCCTCCTCCTCCAGGTGCAGGAGCTTCTGGTAATCTTTCTGCCAACCCTTCTGCCTCTTCAGGAAAATCTGCTCCATCAGCAAGATCTGCTTCTTCTTAGCATCAATCAAGGAAAAGCTCTCACAGTTCTCATGGAAAGTCTCATTCTGGCAATCAAATGCATGAAGCTGAAGTGAAAGAACAAGTTAAGGAGGTTGTGTATCTAAAGCCAACCTTTTCACCTCCTCCTTCTCCTAAGAGAAAGGTTTCAACTGCTGTACCAGTTCATGTTGATAAGAACACTGTAAAAGGAAAAAGAACTGTCTTTTCTGAAAATTCAAGTAAAAAGTTTGCAGAGTTTGCTCCTCCGTCTTCTCTTGTGATTCAAGAAGTAAAAGATTCAGCTGATAGTTTGTTAGATTTGTCTACAAAGTTTAAAGCTGTTAAGCTAGTTGATACTTCCTCTGAAAATCTGTATGAAAGCCAAGAACTAGATCCTGACTACAGGATGGCTAGGTTTCTTGAGACAGTTGGCTCAGCTCAAATTCAGAAGGCAAAAGCTGAAGGTAAAGATTCTACAGGATTCACTACTATGTCTAGATTCAGAATGAAGGAATTGGATAAAATCTAGGTTAGCCCTGAAGTTTTTGATCCTTCAAAATATATGGAAAAGCATCCTGAAGCAGTAGTCCCAAGAGCTGCAGAATTGAAGATCATTGGTGTGCAGGACTTGAAGCTGTCAAAGAAAGAAGCTGTTGATCCTCTAAGGAAAATTTCTTTTGTTCCTAGTTCCTCTGACCCTTTGCCAGATTCTGTAGACTCTTAATAGTTTGATTGACTGCTGTGTTATATTTGTCTATTATCTATCTGTTTGATAATTGCTAGTTAATTGCTATCTATTTCCTGTATTGTTTATAGTGTTCTATAGCGAGCTCTGTGTTTTAGTTTTTAAGAGACTTAACTCAAATAGGGGGAGATTGTTGGTACCCTAGTTTGATTTGAGTTTAGTCCTCTCCTTGTGTTCCTTGACCCAAGAATTATCTATGGTCATTGGTTAGTAGTCTAGCTGTAGAGTCCTCACTTTTCCAGATTGAGAATTTGGTTAAGCTGTTTGTTTGTTCGACTATCGTCGAACGCCGCTCGACTATCGTCGACTAACTGTTCGACGATCGTCTATCAGTTGTTCGACTTTCAGTCTGCGTGGATAGTTTGACTATCGGTTGATAGTTCGACTATCTGTGTGCTTTGATAGTTCGACTATCTACTTGGATAGGTCGACTATCTGATAGTTCGACTATCTGTTGATAGGTCGACTATCTGTTTGGTTTTGATAGTTCGACTATCTGTTGATAGGTCGACTATCTGATAGCTCAACTATCTGTTGATAGTTCGACTATCTGATTGTCTTTGATAGTTCGACTATCTGTTGATAGGTCGACTATCTGTTCTCGCTTGATAGTTCAACTATCTGCTTTGATAGTTCGACTATCTGATAGTTCGACTATCTGTTGATAGGTCGACTATCTGTTTGTTTTTGATAGTTCGACTATCTGTTGATAGGTCGACTATCTGATAGCTCGACTATCTGTTGATAGCTCGACTATCTGTTTTGCCCTGATAGTTCGACTATCTGTTGATAGGTCGACTATCTGATAGTTCGACTATCTTCTGGTAGTTCGACTATCTGCTGTGATAGTTCGACTATCTCCTTTGATAGTTCGACTATCTGGATCGTTCGACTATCTGCCCGATAGTTCGACGATCTCCGTGCGTCGGTCGACGATCTCCGAGGGTCGTTCGACGCTTTCTGTCTGCCTTTAATATTTTGTATTTATTTATTATATTTAATTAATTAATACATTTTCTGACACATTGTTTTAGTTGTTTTATGATAATATTTCCAGGCATATCTGCTCTATTCTTTTTGCCTGTGTAAAATCTTTTTAGATAAAGTTGTTTGTCTTATTAGCTGACATTATAATTTACTTTATCTGCTGTCAGCTCTTTATAGCCGTTAGACTGAAAAGTCTTCTTTTTGCTATAAAGAGTTTGTTTCTGATATGACTTTATTTAGTACTTTATTATCAAATTGCTTCCTGCAGCTTCCTAGAAAAAGGGTTATTCCTTTTATAGATTGTTTCTGCTGCAGAGATTGTTTTGTCTTCTTGATATTTACAGCCCAGGTCTCAAGTCTCAGAAGAAGACAAGTAATTCAAATTGAAGAGAGCCGTTGCTTGCTGATGTTATATAAAGGACCCTTTGAAGAAGGATTCAAACTAGCTAACTAGTTACCCAGATATTTTCAAGCATTCAAGCCTTCATCAAGATCAAGTCTTCTGCTCTCAGCAATTTCCATCTAACTGAGAAGTGTTAAGATCTTCGGCTCTTCTTCAACCTGAGTTCTCCTGCTTTCAGGAAGTTCAAACTCAGAGTTCTTTTGAAGAAGAAGAAGAAGAAGATAGCTGCTTGAAGATCTTTATTTTTATTATTTTTATCTTCTTGTAGTTTTTCCTTCAGAGCTTTCTGAAGAGTTTTCTGCACTGAAGCAAGACTTCACCTGGACATCTTTGAGCCAGGGGGAGCCTTGATTCTTTAGAGCTTTCTAGCTCAGTGCAAGTTTTTGTGCTTCTCTAATCTTTGTAAAATAGAGAAGATATCTTAACCTTCTTCCCCCTCCTGTACAGGGTTATTACTCCCTTCAAAAGTATCCCTTGGTGGCAGGGCACCTGATCAAAAACCTGTGCTTGGTTTTTAGACACCTGATCAAAAGTCTAAAGGGTTTCTGGATCTACCTGAAGCAGATCCTGTTGGTGGCAGGGCACCTGATCAAAAACCTGAGTGGATTCCTACCGTGTGGGTAGAAGAGTGGATGTACCCAAGTTGTTTGGGGAACCACTATAAATTTCCTTGTGTCGTCTGGATTCACTTGTTTAATTCCTGCATTGTGGCTGTGAATAGATATAACTAGGATTGCTAGTTGTTGATTAGGTTTTCCAAGCCTTAACTGTAATTACAGTTAGCTTGAGTTTGTGCACATCACCTGTGTTAGGCTTTAAGGTTAAATCTATATCTATAATCTTTTCATTCCGCACTTCACTCCAAGGGAGTTGGGTAGACCATTAAGTTTTGTCTAGTGCAAAATTTGATAACTCTATTCACCCCCCCTCTAGAGTAGTATCTATCCCTTCACTTTCACAACAGGAGGCCATTAAGCAGGCGAATGTCGTCACAGTTGCGCGTAGATTTTAATGTTCTTGTTGTTATAATGTGCTGTGCTTGCTTTAATTGTAATGTTATAGGGTTTGTCCTTATATGAGAGTATCCGGCGCGAGCACTGTTCGACACAAGTGCTTCATATTCGTTTCTGTCTGAGGACTTTGTCTTTCGTGTTGGGGTGCCGATCCGGACCACGACAGACAATGTAAAGGTGTTGTTGCCTAACGGATGTTTGATGTGCGCGGATCGATCTTGCGGTCTTGAGGTCAAGATAGGAAGTTGGGAGTTCAAGGTGGAAACATTAGTATTGCCGATTAAAGAGTTTGATATAATCTTTGGTATGGACTGGCTTTCAGAGCAGCGTGCCTGTATAGATTGCACTTCAAAAGAGGTCACACTTGGGCAAAATACCGAACAAGAGACCAAGTTCATTGGTATGCAAGGGATGAGTGGGATGTTGTTATCCGCTCTCCAAGTTGTTAAGGCAGTTCGGAAGGGTGCGGAGTTGTTCTTCACACTCATAGAGGCGGTGGCGCCGAAGGCCAGTGTGAGTGAAGTGCCGATTGTGTCGGAATATACGGATGTGTTTCCAAAGGACCTTCCGGGGTTACCTCCCCAAAGGGAAATCGACTTCACTATCGAGTTGGTGCCGGGTGCGAAACCTGTGGCCCATTCGCCGTATCGGGTAGCGCCAAAAGAAATGGCCGAATTGAAAGTTCAGTTGCAAGAGTTGTTGGAGCAGGGATACATACGCCCAAGTATGTCACCTTGGAGCGCGCCTGTTCTTTTTGTGAAAAAGAAAGACGGTGGTTTGCGATTATGTATTGATTATCGCGAACTGAACAAGCTGACGGAGAAAAACAAGTATCCAATTCCACGGATCGATGACTTGTTTGATCAGCTAGCATGCTCAACCGTCTATTCGAAGTTGGATTTGAAGTCCGGGTATTACCAGTTGCGGATTAGGGAAGGTGACATTCCCAAGACAGCGTTTGGCACACGCTATGGTCATTATGAGTTCACAGTGATGCCGTTCGGCTTATGTAATGCGCACTCGGTATTCATGGATCTCATGCATCGAACGTTCCGCGAATACCTGGATCTGTTTGTGATTGTGTTTATTGATGATATCCTTGTATATTCACAATCGGAGGAAGATCATGCAAACCACTTGCGATTAGTATTGCATACCTTGCGAAGGAATAAGCTGTATGCCAAGTTCTCTAAGTGTGAGTTCTGGCTCTCGTCGGTGGCTTTTCTAGGCCATGTGGTAAGTGGAGAGGGCATAGCGGTGGATCCGGCTAAGATAAGTGTCATTCGTGATTGGCCAGTGTTGTCTTCGGTGGCCGAAGTCAGGAGTTTCCTTGGACTGGCGGGCTACTATAGACGGTTCGTGGAGAACTTCTCCCGGATTGCTTTGCCTCTGACTACGTTGACGAGAAAGGACCAGAAGTTCGTTTGGACGCCGGAGTGCGCACGAGCTTTTGATGAGCTGAAGAATCGTTTGACCACAGCGCCCGTTTTGACGTCGCCATGTGGTACAGATGGATTTGAAATATACAGCGATGCGTCAGGAAGCGGCTTAGGCTGCGTTCTCCTGCAGTTTGGCAAGGTGATCGCTTATGGCTCACGTCAATTGAAAGTGCATGAGCGTAATTACCCCGTCCATGACTTGGAGTTGGCGGCGGTGATCTTTGCGCTAAAGTTGTGGCGGCATTATCTTTATGGCGTGAAAGTGGATATTTATACAGATCATAAAAGCTTAAAGTATCTGCTTGATCAAAAAGAATTGAATATGCGACAAAGAAGGTGGATGGAATTCCTTGGGGATTATACCTTCGACATTCACTATGTTCCCGGAAAGGGAAATGTGGTCGCTGATGCCTTGAGTCGTTTGACTCCGGTACGGGCAAATTGGTTGCGGATACATGATGAGCGGTTAATCCAGGAGTTGGAAGCTTTGGAGATATCTTGTGTGGAAAGAGATTCGTCAACTGTTGCATGCGTGAACTGGTTGGAGGTTCAATATGACCTTGCTGACAGGGTTCGGCAGGCAACGGAGTTGGATGAAAGCCTCCAACGCTATGCAAAGGAGGGGTCTGATGATCAATTCTCCTGGGATGACGGTTTATTACGAAAAGATGGCCGATTGTGCGTCCCTAGTACGGGTAAATTGCTAGAAGGATTGCTATATGAAGCACACTTTACAAAGTATTCAATTCACCCTGGGAGCACAAAAATGTACAAGGACATGAAGAAACTGTTCTGGTGGCCTGGTTTAAAGAAGGACATAGCCGCGTATGTGGCTAAATGTCGCACTTGTGCTTTAGTAAAGGCAGAATGTCAACGGCCGAGTGGTTTCCTGAAGTCGTTGCCGGTTCCACAATGGAAGTTTGAGGATATTTCTATGGATTTCGTGCATGGGTTGCCGAGATCTCAGCGTGGCCATGACTCAATCTGGGTGATTGTAGACCGGTTGACAAAGGTGGCTCACATTATCCCGAACAAGCGGGACGATTCAGTGGAAACGTTGGCAAAGCTCTATGTGGAGCAGATTGCTCGATTGCACGGTGTTCCCCGGAGCATCGTAAGTGACCGAGATGGGCGCTTTACCTCGAAGGATTGGAGATTCGTTCATCAGATGTTGGGTATGAAGTTAGCATTCAGTATGGCCTTTCACCCGCAAACGGATGGCCAAACTGAACGAACCAATAGAACGATGGAGGATATGCTCCGTATGTGCGCCCTGGACTTCGGTAAGAATTGGGAAGAGCATCTTGTTATGGTGGAGTTTGCATATAATAATAGCCATCAAACGAGTATAGGCACGGCCCCGTTTGAAGCGCTGTATGGTCGGAAGTGTCGTACACCGCTAGCTTGGGCAGAAACTGGCGAGACTAAACTTTTAGGCAAAAAGGAAGTTGAGGATGCTACCTCAACAATACGCTCTATTCGAGAGAGGCTCCTAATAGCCCAAGATCGGCAAGCCAAATATTACAATGCGAAGCACCGGAACGTGGAGTTCGCAGTGGGTGACTGGGTCTATTTAAAGATTAAGCCCTTCAAAGGCGTATCTCGGATTAGGCGGTTGAAAAAGCTAAGTCCGCGATACCTTGGTCTGTTTGAAGTGGTGGAGCGAGTTGGGAAGCCGCCTATCGGCTAGCTCTTTCATCGGAATTGAGTGGATTGCATGATGTGTTTCACATCTCGGTGCTACGCAAAGCAGTCAAGGATCTAGCTCAAGTAATTAACAACGATCGAGTGCCGGTAGACTATGGGCTAATAACAAAGGTGAAGCCTATACGGATCGAGGATCGAGCCGAGAAACAGTTGCGAAACAAAGTGATCGGGATGGTCAAAGTCCGATGGGACAATTGTGGCCGAGAAGAGCTAACATGGGAGCGCGAGCAGACCATGCAAGCCGAGTTTCCCGAGTTATTTTCGTAACTTGTTTGCTCGTTATATATGTAATAGAAACATATAACTGTTTTGTTATTTTTCTCCCTATTGTCTGCAAATTTCGGGACGAAATTTTATTAAGGAGGGGAGGGTTGTAACACCCCAAAAAGACTCAAAATTGGAATTGAGGTGCATGTTGCTTAACACGGCCTGGGACACGGGCGTGTCCCAGGGCGTGTCGGGGTACACGGCCTGGGACACGGGCGTGTCCCAGGGCGTGTTCAGGTTAGTCGACGATCGGAGGTCGACGATAGTCGAGCCTGGGACACGGCCTTCGACACGGGCGTGTCCCAGGGCGTGTCACTCAATAAAATGCCGTATCAAGTCAGAAATGTACACGGCCCGGAACCAAGGCTTGAACATGGCCGTGTCAGTTTTGACACGGGCGTGTCAGAGGGCGTGTGCCTACCCGTGTACTGCTCTGACTGGATTTAGCGCTCGTTGAGTACCGTGTAACAGGTGTGACACAGGCGTGTCACATGACCGACACGGGCGTGTCAGGTTCGACACGGGCGTGTCGATGCCCGTGTTCTGGTAATTTGTAGTCGGTGCGAGCGCCGCGTGTGCCGCTTAAGGGTACACGGCCTGTGACATGGGCGTGTCACAGGCCGTGTCGGCCAAAAAGTTCAATATTTTGGGGCAGATCTTGGCCATCCATTTTCCTTAAAGAGGATCCTGTGGCTGGGGATCATTCCTGGGCTGATAAGGCCGGGAAAGAAGGAGGAAAGGCTCATTTTGAGTTTCATCTTCTCTTTCTAACTTTTAAGAGAGAGGTGAGAGCAAGGTGAGGAAGAAGAAGTGGAGTCCGGCTGCCGGTGGAGCTACGGTAGTCCAAATCGCGAGCCGAGTTCGGATTTACGAAGGCAACGCTGCTGCGAAGGCTTTCATCCGTCTTAAATTTCTCTCCATGGCTCCGAAGCGAACTCCTAGTGTAACGATTTCCTGCTTGGACATGTGAAGTCCTTAATTCCTGCATTGCATAGGGAAAACCCTTCCCCGCGAGTGTGCGGTGGGTTGTGGCGTCTCTTGGGGTAGATATGTGAAGTCCCCCTTGTTAGAGTCCGGAATTGGAGTACGGATCTAGGCATGCTGTGTGAAGCCCATCTGGACATGGTCTGGATTGGTGATGCTTGTTTGCATATCGGAGAAGACTCCGTGATTCTTGCTTGTAGGCATGATGGATAAAGTACTGGAGGAAGTCCAGGAAATATTGAGAGTTGGACTCTCTTGTAGCCGTGAGTTGCTACTTTGTATGAGGTTGAGCCGTGGGGCTGCAACTAGGAAATGGTGGAACGGGCAAGGTGAAGCTGTACCCGCGTCAGTCCAGGCGTGAGTCTGACAATTTGAGCAACGGGAAAGGTGGATCTGTACCCGCGTTATGGTTGTCTAACCTTGGGTGCTTAAGACCCTGTTAGGATCACATAGCGAGAGTCGACGGCCTAAGACCCGAGATTTTTATTATATGTACAATCTGTGGACACTCCCTTCGTGGAGTTTATTTCTATATATGTGATTTCTGTGGACTTGCATCTTTTCTTATGCTACAGTTACGATCGAATTTGGCCGGCAGAGTCGGCGTCTTGTAGTGATGACCTTCGCGGGTGAGATGGTATCACCGTAAGGCGGCAATTCTGGGCCTAAGACCCCGGTGTCGAAAAAGAAAAAAAAATGGGGGTCTTACAAGTGGTATCAGAGGGAACCTCGATCAGAAAAGTAGCAGTCCACTAACCCTGGGACACCCCTGCTCGAGTTTAGTTTGGGGACAAACTAAGCAGCGGAAGCAGTGGTGGGCCCATATGGGAAATCACATGAAAATTGTCCACTTTTAGTTAAATCTGTGAGACTTCTTATATTTGACTTCTATTTACGCAGCCCCCAGCGCAGCCAACACCACAAGGCGGAGTTCGGCAGACCCCGACTGTTGCACCACCTTCCCCGGTCCCCACTCCATTCCTACACTCGGAGATGGGTCAAACGTTGACGGCCATTCTAGATGCCTTCAGGGCTCAACAGGCTCCGGCTCCGCAACCAAACCCGGGGGCCAATTGGCTGAGCATCTTTCGAGGACTCTCTCCTCCATCCTACTTGGGGACAAAATCCGCCGTATGGACAGAAGAATGGCTAGATATTATGTACAAAATGCTGACTGGGATACGGTGTCCCTGGGAGGAGAGGGTGGCCTTGGTTGTCTCCTGCCTAGAGTCCCATGCCAAGAGGTGGTGGAAGACGCTGCTAGACACAAGGTTTGCTGATAGGGAGGTTGCGGAAGTTACCTGGGAAGAGTTCAGGACCGCGCTGCTGGAGCATTTTGTTCCGCAGTCGGCCAGGGATAAGTTGGAGGAGCGGTTCTTACAGCTGAAGCAGGGCACCCGGACAGTGGTAGAGTACCACGGGAGTTCGACCATTTGGCTCGATATGCAGATTCTTACCAGCTGGACGAAGCGGGATACATCAAGAGATTCTATAAGGGCCTGCGGGAGGACTTGAGGGAGGCTTTGTTGTTTGAATCCGACGGGCCTATCTCCCGGATTTTGGAAATGACAAAGAGGATCGAGGCCGACTGGCACACCACTCGGGGCCAGAAGCGGCAAGCGGAGGATCAGGGCCGGAGAGCCAGAAATGATCAGCGGCATGGTGCTGTACCAGGTGGGAGAAGGACAGAGGACCACCCTCGTCAGGAAGTGAGGAAGGAGCCGAGGGAGCAGGTGATATTGGCCCCTCAGCCTCTTTAGATGAGGGAGGCACCGAGACCCGGGGGTATGGCATTTCCCCCCACCGGAGTGCTACAACTGCCACCAGGTTGGACACATTCGGAGAAACTGCCCCATGAGGGGAGCACCCTTACCAGCACCCCAGGATGCCCCGCATGCCCAACAGTTTGGAGGACGAGGACGTGGTCGAGGACGTGGTTTCCAGGGTGCAGATCGTAGGCAGCAGAGGGAGCAAATTTATGCACTGGATCTGGCTCAGCCCCGAAACCCGGAGCAAGTAATCACTGGTACGTCGGAAAATTTTGGTTTAAGTTATTCCTCATGAACTTAAATTTTATATAGAAGTGAAAATCTAGGAAAGAAAACCATATCTAGAATTATGAGACATTTAATTTTTCCCAAAATCCCAGGAATAGTTTTCATCAGCGGCAAACCCGCTTATACGCTATTTGATACGGGTGCTTCGCACTCATTTGTATCGGAGGCCTTCATAGAAGGATTGGAAGGCGTGGAACGATTCACGGGTCTGATGATGAGGATACGACTACCCGACGGATCAGAGTTGTTCACCTCTGCCCACTGCAACATGGAGGCGGAGATCGGCGGAAGGATATTTGAAGCTCCAGCGACGATCATAAAGATGCCAATCTTTGATTTGATCCTAGGGATGACGTGGTTGAACTGGAATCATGCTTAAATTGACTGCACGTCCAAAAAGAGTTACCGTAAGACATGGGGATTCCTACCTCGTCATTGAAGGTATTAAATCTATTCCCCCTCTCATATTGTCGTCTGTACAAGCCGTCAAGGCTCACTTACAGGGGGAAGAAGTGTATGAAGTAATATTTTAGATGACTAAGACCAAGGTCTCCACCTCGGATATTCCAGTGGTGCGAGATTTTGCTGACGTATTCCCAGAGAAACTACCTGTGCTACCCCCGCACCGGGAGCAGGATTTCCGGATACAGCTGGTGCCGGTGGCTAAGCCGGCAGCTAGGGCCCCTTACCGGATGGCCCCGAAGGAATTGACAGAGTTTCGAAGCCAACTCCAAGAACTGGTGGAGGCTGGATTTGTCCGACCGAGCTCTTCGCCTTGGGGATCCCCGGTCTTATTCGTTAAAAAGAAGGACGGAACTCTGAGACTGTGCATCGACTACCGAGCACTAAACCGATTGACAGTCCGAAACACATATCCGTTGCCAAGGATAGATGAGCTGTTTGACCAGCTAGAATGTGTGCATTTCTTTTCCAAATTGGATTTGAGGTCTGGTTACTACCAGCTAAGGATCCAGGAGGAGGACATTCCGAAGACTGCTTTCAGTAGCAGATATGGGCTATATGAATTTATAGTGATGCCCTTCGGGCTCACAAATGCGCCATCAGCATTTATGAGCCTTATGAATTAGGTGTTCGAAGAATATTTAGATGTGTTTGTCATCGTGTTTATCGATGACATCCTCATTTACTCAAGGACAGATGAGGAGCACACTCGACATCTGACGCTGACTCTAGAGAGACTACGGAAGCACAAGCTTTTTGCAAAGATCAGCAAATGCCAGTTTTGGTTGAAGGAGGTGGCCTTCCTAGGCCATATCATCAGTGGTGCTGGGTTGGCAGTGGACCCGACCAAGATCCAAGCAGTCCGGGACTGGCCACAGTTGAAGACGGCCACAGATGTACGAAGTTTCCTAGGACTCGCCGGTTACTACCGGAAGTTTGTGGAGGGATTCTCTCGTATCGCCCTTCCACTCACATCTCTGACAAGGAAGGAGGTGCCCTTTATCTGGACCCCACAGTGTGAGGCGGTCTTTCAAGAGCTAAAGGGGCGACTCACTTCGGCCCCTATACTTGCTCTCCCTTCAGGGAAAGAAGGATTTCAGGTCTACACCGATGCCTCCTACCAGGGCATGGGTGCAATGCTTATGCAGAATGGCCATGTGATAGCTTACGCTTCTCGGCAGCTGAAGAAGCACGAGCAAAATTACCCAGTCCATGACTTAGAGATGGGAGCTGTCATCTTTGCACTAAAAGTCTGGTGTCATTATCTGTACGGTGTCCACTGCGACATATACTCCGACCATAAAAATTTGAGATATGTGGACACACAAAAAGAGCTGAACATCAGACAGAGACGATGGGTGGAATTTTTGGCAGACTACCAGTATGAGATGCACAACCACCCGGGAAAGGCGAATGTGGTAGCAGATGCACTGAGCCGAAAGACCGCAAACACTGGAATAGGAACACCATTGATGGCCTTGCAGTTAATACAGATGTTTGATAAGATGCAAATATCCCTGGTGTCTGAGGATCACCCTGAGTTATACCAAGAATATCTGTCGTCATTAATCGCCACGGATGACATACGAGAATGGGTCAAGGATGGACAGAGACAGGATACCCAGCTAGAGCCAATATTCTGGTCCTTAGAAGCAGGCACTGCGGGAGATTACACACTGAGGGATGACTTAGTATGCTTTAGAGGACGGGTCTACATACCAGAGGGAGGCCAGGCCCGGGAGGATATCATGATGGAGGCTCATTGCAATCGATATTCGGTACACCCGGGGATTACGAAGATGACTGCAGATCTAAAGAAGACTATGTTCTGGCCCGGCATGAAGAAGGATATCACCTACTTTGTGACCCATTGCAAGGCATGCCAGTTAGTGAAGGCGGAATGCAGAAACCCCGCAGGATTATTACAGCCACTCCTAGTACCAGAGTGGAAGTTCGATGATATCGCCATGGAATTTATACACGGACTTCCTCGATCAAGGACAGGGAATGATTCGATCTGGGTGATCGTCGACCGGCTGACAAAGGTATCAAGGTTTATCCCAATCAGGAAGGATGACTCGGTGGGCGTGTTAGTCCGAAAGTTTGTGGAGCAATTCGTCCGCTATCATGGCATACCCAAGACGATTGTGTCAGACCGAGATGGACGATTTACATCCAGGGAGTGGAGGTCTGTGCAGACTTACTTGGGCACTCGACTAACATTCAGTACGGCTTTTCATCCCCAGACGGATGGACAGACGGAACGAACCAACCGGACTCTGGAGGATTTACTACGACTCTGCATATCAGATCGCGGTGAACCTTGGGAGAAGTTTTTACCACTGATCGAGTTCTCGTATAATAACAGCTACCAGTCTAGTATAAAGATGCCTCCTTATGAGGCGTTGTACGGACGGAAGTGCAGGACTCCACTGTCATAGATACAGGACGAGGACCCTAAGGCATTAGATTCGGAATTTGTTGAGGACACCGAGGCTCAGGTGAGATTGATACGGGACAGGATGCTAGAAGCACAGAGCCGGCAGGCTAAGTATTACGACGCTCGGCACCGTCAGGTGGAATTCCAGGTGGGAGATCAGGTGTTCTTGAAGATCCGACCCATGCATGGAGTTACTCGGGTATGCGGACAGAGGAAGAAGCTCAGCCCAAGGTACATGGGGCCTTATAGGATCCAGGAACGGATCAGTCCCTTGGCATACAGGACGGAACTGCCACCGGAGCTGGCGAGTCTGCACGACGTGTTCCATATATCCTCTCTTAGGAGAGCTCTACTATGTACAGCGCAGCAAGTTACAACCACAGATGGACTGATAGCATCTGATCGGTCAGTTCACCTAGAACCGGTCCGGATTGACGACAAGGGGGTACGAGTTTTACACCACAAGAAGGTTCCGTTAGTCAAGGTCCTGTGCAGAAATCACGGAAGAGAGGAGCACACATGGGAGCCCCAGGACTTGATGCGACAAAGATACCCAGAACTCTTCAGTCAGGTATTCCTCACAACCACTCAAGATGTTCAATTTACCTTCATATTTTAAACTAGTAAAACTGAAATTTCAAGGATATGGGCTAAACTTTTGTTTATTGGGGTCTAGACTTTGCCAATTGGGCAAATTGGTCTTAAAATTGACAAACACCTTTGAATCTCACATAATAAACATGGTGTCGTGACGTAAAACTTTCAACTCTCATGGGATGTTACAAATTTCTCGCTTCCTGACAGGAGTCCCCATAGGCTTAACCTTGATTTCGGGGACGAAATCTTTGTTTTATTTATTGGGATTTGTAACATCCCATTTCCAACTAAACCCCTAAGAGTGGTTTTGTCATGACAAAACCCTAGGAAGCCCAAGAAAGAGTTAAGTGGACCTGGTGGTGTGGATAGGGCCACTATGGTCTGCACTTAGCAGATCTCTAAACCTTGGTTAAAAGTGATCATGGGGCTTCACCAAGACTCCAAGACCCCACCCATACGTTCTTAGACCTAGTGAGAGGTCAATGGGTCACTAAGGACCCATAGAGAGTAGTCAATAGGGCTAAGTTGACCAAAGTCAACTATGACCCTAATTGGGTAAAATTGACCTACACAAGGGTCAATTGCAGTCCCTTAGCCCAGTAGACCCCACCCATACCCTCATAGACCTAGGGAGAGGTCAATGGGTCACTAAGGACCCATAGAGAGTAGTCAATATGGCTAAGTTGACCAAAGTCAACTATGACCCTAATTGGGTCAAATTGACCTACACAAGGGTCAATTGCAGTCCCTTAGCCCAGTAGACCCCACCCATACCCTCATAGACCTAGGGAGAGGTCAATGGGTCACTAAGGACCCATAGAGAGTAGTCAATAGGGCTAAGTTGACCAAAGTCAACTATGACCCTAATTGGATCAAATTGGCCTACACAAGCGTCAATTGCAGTCCCTTAGACAAATGGACCCCACCCCTACCCTCATAATCCTAGTGACAGGCCAATAGGTCACCAAGGACCCATTGGGACCAATCAAAAGGGCTAGTTTTGACCAAAGTCAACCCTTGACCTAAAATGGCCAAAATGCCCTAGTTTAGGGCCAAGTGACCTCCAAGGGCCAATCCAACCCCACCTTGACCCTAGGGGAGGCAAATGGGTCACCAAGGACCTATTAAGGAAATCTCAAGGATCAAATTAACCTAGGTGGGCCCTAGTCCAACTTTGGGTCAAGTTAGCCCAAATGGGCTAACTCAAGCTCAAGCCCATTACATTGGGGCTAACCTTGACTTTAGTGGCCAAATGGATTTATGGGCTGACATGGGACATGTAGGAGCCAAAAATTCAGGCATGGTGACTAGGAGAGAGAAAGTCACCCATGGAGGAGAGAGAAAGAGAAGAAAGAAGAAGGAAGGACTTTGTGCTCCTCCTTCCCCCTCCCCAACCTCCCCATTCATTTCAGAAGGACAAGGGGGAGTGCAGCAGCCTTTGTGGACTGTTGAGAGCAAGCTCCACCCCCTACCAACCTAGCCGCCAACCTTGACCATGGCCAAAAATGGCACATGGCTTTTCAACCACCTAACACCTCCCCTCTCCACCTTAAAAGCTTCAGTGAGGTCCAGGGATGAATTCCCACCAGTTTCCTGAAGAGGCCAAGCCCTAACTTGCATTTGTGAACAAGCCGACCACCACCGGCCACCACCATGCAATCCGGCGATCAGCCAGGCTACAGCCGCCACCACAGGTCCTCCTCCACTCCTTCTTGAATGGTTAGATCCTTAGAATCCATAGGGCAAGGTTGGAGCTCAATCGAGCCCAATCGGATTTTGAAATCATTTTTTCCATGAAATTACATCCTATCGGGTTCGCCGGAATAGGGCTTCGCGGCGGCCCAGCCGCCGCCTGGAGATAGCCCCGACCACCACGAAGGTGTCGGCGGCGGTGGCAGGCCGGGGAGGTGGCCGGAGCGCCGGCGGCAGGCGCTGGAAATCGGCCCAGGCAGGATAGATCCTAGCCGTTGGCTGGAGGTAGAAGATGACGGGATGCCGTCCAAAGCGCGCCAAGATTCGTGCTAATATATAAATATAACTATAGGTTATGTGTATTATCATTTCATTTCTGTCACAGTTTTTACATTTATTGGTTTTAATTATTAAATATATCTGGAGCCATGTTCAGAGAAAATGGTCAACACCAAAAATGTAGCCCTATGGATCCACTGTCTGACAAAATTGTTTGAACCAATTTGGTGACTGGTTTGACCAGGA
Source organism: Platanthera zijinensis (assembly GCA_039513925.1). Classification (NCBI taxonomy): domain Eukaryota; kingdom Viridiplantae; phylum Streptophyta; class Magnoliopsida; order Asparagales; family Orchidaceae; genus Platanthera; species Platanthera zijinensis. The sequence goes on from CM077087.1 coordinate 191,001,447, forward strand.
CACTCAATTTGGTGGGGTCTATACAAATGACTAGGCAGCCATTAAACTAGTTGCCCACATTTCATCCTTGGTCCAAATGAGCTGAAATTTTGGCAAGGATTTACCGTACCTTATACCTAGACCCTGCCCAAAATGGGAATTTTTGGGATAAGTTCCTATAGTTTTGTAAAACATTTAATTATGCTAGGGTAAATTAAATTATGGGTCAAATGAAGTCCAATTTTATCCAAATTTTGGTGGGATGGATATGAGGTCAATATAGACCTCTGGTTAAAATTTCATTAAGTTTGGAGTTGATTTGAATGGATTCAAACAAACCCTAGGCTTGCCCTAAGAAGGGTATTTGGTCCAAAATGTAATTTTGGCTTTGAGTGTCCAATTCATCTCAACAGAGGTTCATATTTGGTACACTGGTTTGGCATGACAATATACACCTGACAATGAAAACTTGGGGCATTGGAGTTGATTTGGCCCAAGATCCTAGGTCAAACCCTAAGGAAGGCTTTTGTACCTTGTGAAGGACATATGGCCAAAACACCTTGTATGGCTACAAATTTTGTAGGGGTGGTATTATGGTAACTATACCCTTCTGGTAAAAATATTAGGGTATTTGGAAGGTTTTAGGACCCTCAAAATCCTAACCCTAGTTTAGGGCATATGGTGGGATAGGAATGGGTTAGCTAAACCCCTTAAAATGATATGAAATTTTGGTAGGATGGTCATAATAATATAAGAAGCTTTGGTTATTTATTTAGAAATTTAGAGTATTATTTATAGCACTTCATTTGTAACACAAGAAATGCCTCACTTTAGTAAATAAATTATTATGCTACCTCTGACCCTTGAGAGATCATGAAATTTTGGCAGAGGAGATTTTGAATCATTGAGCTTATATAATTTTATAAAAATACTTAAACACTTATTTGAAGTAGTTACTTCATAAGCTTGCAATATGATGGAATTATTCAATAAATTATTTAAGTCCATTTACTGATAAATAAATTATGAAAGTTGGCCCAAACCATTTACATGCCATTAGATTCATACTTGAAATTTCTCTGAATTTTTGGAAGCAATATAGTATTTTATAATTCTTAAATGAACATTCAAGGATTTAAATGTAATATTGATTTAAGGATAAAACCTTACTGAAAAGAATTAGATATTTTGGAAGATAAGTTATAACATTATTTTGAGTAAAATATAAAACTTGTAGAATGATTTCTTGACTGAAAATAGTACTTCATGTTCATTATTGGAAATTTTAGACATTAAAATAATTAAATAAATTATTAAATAAATAAGGAAAATTTTGGAACTCTGGAGGTAGGACTTAAAGGCCATAATGGACCTCCATTATTTATTATAGGCGTGTTGGATGATTATTTGATATACTTCGCATTTTACATGAAGTTTGACTTGGTGGTCTGCGTTTAGCAATTTTGGAAAATTGTTTATATAGTTTTGTTGAAGTTTATCATTCCTTAATTCACTTATGATATTTATCCCAGAGCATTTATATGCCTCTGTTATCATGTTGGAAGTTTACTTAAAATTTTAGGAGTATAATTACCCTATTTATTTATTTTAATGAAATATGGTGAGATAATTTAAAAAAAATAGAATCAGTGGCCTAAACCTTGCTGAAAAATCAAGAGATCTTGGATATTAGGTTAATTGTTATATTGAAGTATAACATAAATTAAGGGAATTTTATCTTGTCAAAATTTGGTACCTTCAGTTCAATCTTGGAGACTTTGGCCACTATAAATATTTAATAAATTCCTAGATAAATAGGAAAATTGTAAAACTCTGGATTTGGGCAATAAAGGTCATAATGGACCTCCATAATTATTACAGGAGTATTCGATGATTACTTGACATACTTTCCCATTTTACCTAACATTAAACCTTGGTGGTCTGCATATAGATAATTCTTCAGAAATAATCTGGAGTACAAGTTAGGTACATAGAGTTCATCACTCAGGGTTGGATAGATAGGAATGAGTTTGACTAAATGTTGGATGATGTTTTTGGATCGACGAAAGATCGTCTTCCCCATAAAGTGGAAGGTCAAATCTCCTTAGGTCTAGTCACTGTAATATGGAAATGAAAGGGGTAAAACCTAAGTCGTAGGCATAGAGTAAATAGTAAACTTAAGGTCTCACACATGCACACCCCAGTGTCCCGGGAGATAGTATGGGTTACTGGGAATAATCCCGGTAGTTATTGGGTATGATAGTCCCAGGAAGCTTTGGCTCGGTAGTAGATTATAACGGACGGGATTGTCCGATGAGCTTTGGCTCGGTTGACGTTTGACGGACGGGATAGTCCGGGAGCTTTGGCTCGGTGGTAGATTGTGACGGACGGGATAGTCCCGGGAGCTTTGGCTCGGTTGTAGATTATGATGGACGGGATTGTCCGGTGAGCTTCGGCTCGGTTGGTTGTTTGACTCATAACTATTGCATGTGCATAAAATGTTTAAGGTGGTGGTCTTCGATATTGGGGAGTTCGATGCACCGACACTAATATCGTTGGCTCGGCAAGTGTGGTGAGCACTTCGCCAACAGAAGTCCGTGCGCCAGCAGGCAAGAGTACGCAGGCATCCGCTTAGTGCACCAAGCATTAAGGCGTACGATAGGTCTGCACCGTAGTGCTTTACTGGTTTAGAGGTGGGCGAGGCCCAACCCACCGCTTCCGTCTGCCACTACGGAGGTATCCTGGGAGGTAACGGCTCCGAAAGGGGGAACTAAAGGTCTGTGTACACAGAGTCGAGTGGGTGAGTTGCACTTGCATGTTCACATCATAGCATAATTGTATTTCATAGCATAACCATTGCATAAAACCCGACACCTAATGTAAAGCGGTATGGGATGCTCTATACATTAGGCCTTGCAAAACGACCCCTTGGCCTATAAGTTCGTGTGAGCGCGCTATAAGTCAAGGTTCTATTCAATATTATAAGCCTGCTAATAGAACGACACCCTATCGTATAAATCGGTATGGGACTTTTTTATACAATAGAGCCCTGCAAAAGATCCCTTAGCTTATGTGTACCCACATAAGTTATGGTTACTTATTTATTTTTATATAATTATTATCATGCATACACTGTTAGTTTTAGTTCCGCTGCCATCTGCCATTTGATATTCTCTACTTTCATGTCCTTCCCTTTCCTTCTCCCGCTCGGTGCCTAGGAGCCTGGGGGAAGGGGCGGGATGATAGGACTTAGTCTTTTAGACTAACGGTTTTCGAACCACATCATTTAGGGGACCACGGAGCCCAGCATGGAGGAGCAGCCCCGGAGGTCGGCACGCTTGGAGATCGGACAGTCTAGCACTGGAGTCCAGACAGCAGGGACAGTGAGTCCCGAACTATAGTAGTTGTATTAGTTTGCTTCCGCGATGATGAATTGTAGTGAGGACTTGATTACGGGCATAAGCCCGAGATTTTTATTATGTACAATCTGTGGACACTCCCTTCGTCGAGTTTATTTCTATATATGTGATTTCTATGGACTTGCATCTTTTCTATGCTACAGTTACGATCGAATTTGGCCGGCAGAGTCGGCATCTTGTAGTGACGACCTTCCCGGGTGAGAAGGTATCACCGCAAGGTGGCGGTTCTGGGCCTAAGACCCCGGTGTCGAAAAAGAAAAAAAATGGGGGTCTTACACTAGGACTGTCGCAGTCTCTCCCCCCTTTCTAGCAGCTAGCTCAACAAATTTCTCTTCCATCTTCTTCATCAGTTCTGCCGTCTACTTCAGTGAAGTTCCTTCAACTTCAATTGAAGTACGACATTCTGCTTCTCCTCCAGCTTCTCCTCTACCTCCTCATCTTGCTGGGATATCTCAACCCAGTTTTGATTTGTTGGTGTCTGAGATTTCCTCTCCTCCTCAGTCACCAATTCCCTCTTCAGATCATCTTGATCACCCTGCATCCACCCATGTATCTCCACATCATTCTGTAGCTCCATCTCCAGTTCCATCTCCAGCTCATTCTCCAGCTCATCTTGCATATACCATCACTGCTGCTCTTCCACCCTCTGAAATTCCTCCATCATCATCATCATCTTTTGAAATTACTCCTGCATTTATATCTAGTATTGTGGAGTTAATTACCCCCTCAATCAAAATTATGATTGATGAGGCAATTGCTCCCCTTGCTTCTTCTATCTCCTCTCTAACTGCTGCTATTCTGAAACTCTCCAAGTCTGCTGAGCCCTCTTCTTCTAGGGCCTGGTTTCAGTTTCTACTGAAATCAGGCAGGGGGAGATGCTTGATGAAGACGTCTCTGAGCAGCCCTTGGCCTCTCCTCCAGCAGTTCATCTTGCAGTAGCAGAGAAAGCAATCGAAGATTCAGCTCCTCCTCCTCCTCTATCTGAACAAGAAATTCTGATGCAGTGTTGAAATCTGAATTCATTGTTAAAGCCTGTTTAGAAGAGAGTTCTACTCCTTGGTTGCCCTATACCTAGAAGAATCATCACATCCTTTCTAGATGAATTGTGGGAGTTAGGACATGCTGTGGTCGATTCTGAAGGTATTCCTTTACTTACTTTTTAGACTTGTTAACTGATATGCTAGTTTGGGAATATCTGGAAGGCATGATTCGATGTCATTTAGAACAATTTTATTCATAAAACTACAGATAAATTGGAAGAAATTCTAGAAGTTCAAGAACCTGTTATCCAACCTGCTCCAGAAGTTCAACCAGAATCAAGTGCTCAAATTTCTGAAGTTGCTCAGCCTGAAGTGCAAGCGAGACTGGTCACTTTGACAGTTTCTGAGATTCAAGAATCAGCTGCGGATGCCCAGATTGAAAAATCTACTATATGGGATGATTCCCCAGGCTTGGATTTGTGCTCTATTAGCACAGGATGCCATAGAAGAAGAACGAGAAAGAGTGCTCGAAAGGAAAAAGAAAGAGCTATAAAGAGATGCTATTGACCCATATGATCTACCTATCTCTTCTAATTCTGAAGATGAGATCGATTCTGATGAGTCTGCTGAGACTAAAGAAAAAGAATTGCTAAAAAGAAAAGAAGCTGTTGCCCCTCCTCCTGCTAATCCAGACAATGATACACCGTATATATATACTGAAAGGAATTGATCCAAAGTCAAAAGACTTCAGCATTGGATGTTGTTTTCTAAGAACCAGCAAAAGCAGAGGAAAAAGTCTAAGAGGTATGACTCTCCTGTTCCTAGATGGAATCCTAGAGGTCCTCCTCCACCTCCGCGGTGTAGGAGCCTCAGGAAATTTATCTTCTAAATCTGCTTCTCAATCTGAAAGATCAAATCCATCTCAACCTGCTCAAAGGAGAAGTTTGCAAGGATTCCAAGGTAAAAGCCAAACTGGCTATCAAAGACCTGATACTGTTAAAGAACAAGTTAAGGAGGTAGTATATCAAAGACCACCTTTCCCCTCCTCCTTCTCCAAAGAAAAAGTTTCATCTCCAAAGCCTTTCATACTGAGAAAGATGTTCCAAAAGGTAAGTAATTTATTTTTTAACTAAAAATTCTAGCAAGAACTTTGCTAAGTCTGCTCTCTTTGTTATCTAGTTAATCAGGATAAAGAACCAGTTGACACTTCTTCCGAGATTGTTTATGAAAGCCCAGAGCTTGATCCTAACTTTAGGATGACTCATTTTCTTGAACTGGTTGGAGCAGCGCAAATAAGGAAAGCAAAAGCTGAAGGAAAGGACACTGCAGGATTAACCACAATGTCTAAATTCAGAAAGAAGGAGCTCGAAAAATTCCAGGTCAGACCTGAGATGTTTGATCCTTCAAAATATATGGAAAAGCATCGTTGGCAGTGGTCCCAAGGACAACAGAACTGAAAATTATTGGAGAATAAGACTTGAAGCTATCGAAAAAAGAAGCTCTAGATCCTACAAGAAAGATTACTTTGTTTCTAGCTCTTCTAATCCTGAATCTAACTCTGAAGCACCTTAATTATTCATTGATTGACAGTTAATTTCTTATCTGATTGATTGATGATATCTGCTTAGTTGTTTCTTTTTATGCATTTTATTTATTTTCTATAATTAGTTTTGTTTGCTTTATTTGTTGAGAGACTTAACTCAAATAGGGGAGATTGTTGGAACCCTAGGTTTTGATTTGAGTTCAGTCCTCTCTTTCTGTCTCTTGACCCAAGATTTATCTATGGTCAAAGGTTAGTTTGATAGTTTAGATTCCCTAGTTGTGTAGATTGCTTTTCCAGATGAATATTTGGTTAAGTAGTTTTTCGTTCGACTATAGTCGAACGTCGCTCGACTATCGTCTATCGGCTGATCGACGATCGTCTATCAGTTGGTCGACGTTCTCTCTGCGTTGATAGCTCGACTATCTGTTGATAGGTCGACTATCTGTTTGCTTTGATAGTTCGACTATCTGTCCTGATAGTTCAACTATCTGATAGCTCGACTATCTGTTGATAGGTCGACTATCTGTTTGCTTTGAAAGTTCGACTATCTGTCCTGATAGTTCAACTATCTGATAGCTTGACTATTTGTTGATAGATCGACTATCTGTGTTGCTTTGATAGCTCGACTATCTGTTGATAGGTCGACTATCTGTTTGCTTTGATAGTTCGACTATCTGTTGATAGGTCGACAATCTGTGTTGCTTTGATAGTTCGACTATCTGCTTGGATAGTTCAACTAACTGATAGTTCGACTATCTGTTGATAGGTCGACTATCTGTTTTGTTTTGATAGTTCGACTATCTATTGATAGGTCAACTATCTGTTTTCTGTGATAGGTCGACTATCTGCTTGATAGGTCGACTATCTGTTTTGCTTTGGTAGTTCAACTATCTGTCCGGATAGATCGACTATCTGATAACTCGACTATCTGTTCTGATAGGTCGACTATCTGCCGAGGTAGTTCGACTATCTTCTTTGATAGTTCGACTATCTGGATCGTTCGACTATCTGTCCGATAGGTCGACGATCTCCGTGCGTCGGTCGACGATCTCCGAGGGTCGTTCGACGTTTTGCTGTTTGATTTAAATAGCTTTTGTCGTCTTCTGTGATGTGACTAATTTCATAATTATTTTGGCTATTTATAAAAGATTATCTGAGTAAATTGTGATATTACTTCCATGCAATATCTATTCTATTCTTTATGCATGAGCTAATCTTTTCTGACAAAGTTATTTGTCTTATAGCTGAGATCTGATTTCTGCCAGGTTTGTCCTTTATAGCCGTTAGACTCAAAAAGTCTTCCTTGGCTGTAAAGAGTCTTTTCCGATGTGACTTTCTCTTATATTATTTCATCAGAGTAATTTGCAGCTTCTTAGAAAGCTTTATCCTTTTATAGGATATCTGCCTGCAGTATTTGTTTTGCTTTATGCTTTTGTTTGCAGCCCAGCGTACAGAGTTCAGGTGAAAGACCAAATTCAAACTCAATTAGAGCCGTTGCTGCTGCTGATATATAAAGACTTCTTTGAAGAAAGAAATCAACTAGTTCTCAGATAAAAATTCATTCAGCAAGCTTACAGCAAGATCAAGTTTACTGCTCTCAGCAATCTTCACTCAACTGAGAAGTGTTAGCTCTTCTGCTCTTCTTCAACCTGAGTTCTCCTGTTTCCAGGAAGTTCTGACTCAGAGATCTTTTGAAGAAGAAGAAGAAGAAGATAGCTGCTAGAAGATTTTCCTTTCTTATTTTATATCTTCTTGTAGTTCTTCCTTCAGTATTTACTGAAGTGTTTCTGCACTGAAGCAAGACTTCACCTGGACGTTCCTTGAGCCAGGGGGAGCCTTGATTCTTTTAGAGCTTTCCAGCTCAGTGCAAGTTATTGTGCTTCTCTAATCTATTGTAAAATAGAGAAGACACCTTAACCTAACCTCCTTTCCCCCTCCTGTACAAGGTTATTACTCCCTTCAAAAGTATCCCTTGGTGGCAGGGCACCTGATCAAAAACCTGTGTTGGTTTTTAGACACCTGATCAAAAGTCTAAAGGGTTTCTTGATCTACCTGAAGCAGATCTTGTTGGTGGCAGGCCACCTGATCAAAAACCTGAGTTGATTCCTACCTTGTTGGTAGAAGAGTGGACGTACCCAAGTTGTTTGGGGAACCACTATAAATTCCTTGTGTCGTCTGGATTGCTTTATTTAATTACTTGCATTGTGGCTGTGATTAGATCTTAACTAGGTTTGCTAGTTGCTGTTTAGGTTTCCTAGCTTCAACTGTAATTACAGTTGGCTGCCTTTTTGTGCACAACACTTGTGTTAGGCTCTAAGGTTTAATCTCAAATATCTATAACTTTCATTCCGCATTTAACTCCAAGGGAGTTGAGTAGAAAGTCAACTTTGCTAGTGCAATTTTTGATTACTCTATTCACCCCCCTCTAGAGTAGTATCTATCCCTTCTCTTTCAGTTAAGGTAGATCAAGAGCAGAAGAAGGAGCAAAGATGGGTCAAAGACCAAGTCTTCAAAGGAAGGAAGAGAAAAATCTTCTAAGTAAAAATCGTTGGGATTCACTAAGTCATTCCCGCCGACTTTGACGATAGTCACTTGTGATTCCCTCCGACTTCGATGAGAATCGTTAATGATTCCCGCCGATTCGACGAGAATAAGTCTGCATTCCTGCCGACTTCTTCCGGCTGACAGTTTTCCAACAGGAATTCTGCCAAGGCAGAATCGACGGGAATCGTAAGTGATTCCCGCCGACTTCGACGGGAATCACCAACGATTCCCATCGATTTTGCCTTAGGAAAATTTCCTCCGTTCGCTTGACCGAACCAAGAGGCCGTGCGCTGTTTCGGCCGGGGCAAGGGTTTCTCCTTGTGGCTCCCACAACGGTCTTTAGGGTTGGCCTGTGGTATATATATACCCGTATTTTGAACCTCTACATTCAACTATTCATGCGAAATCAAAAGTAGCCGATGCCGTGCCCTAGCCAATCGCGGAAACCGCCGATCGCCTGTAGCCGCTCACAAGATTGTCGCCGCCGTTGATCTCAGTGCTTCTTTGATATTCCGACGACAGTACCGAGGCAAGCCGAGCATCTCACGCATCTCTCTTGATATCTCTTGTCTTCCGATTAATTGAACGAGATTTGATCTCCATTCCGAATTGGTTGAGACGACTGATCCAACTGAGATCGTTCGTAGACCTTGCTTGCTTCATCAAGAAGTTTGGATCTACAAAGAATCTCCACCACAATCACTTGCCGCCGCCGATCTTGGGAAGACCCATTCTAAGAGAGAACTCCGGTTGTGGACTCTTCGTATTTTTCGTCCAAGTTACAACGAACGAAGATGTACATCGAAATCTCCAAAAGCTTTGTTTGTATTTTCTTTTACATTCAATTTTGGTTTGTTGTAAAGGAATTTTCATTCCTTATTGTAAGGGTTGGGTGCAACCCGTGGTGGTGGAGTTGTGACACCTTTGTTGGAAGGGTTCCTTCCATAGTGTGAGGATTGGATTTCAATCCGTTTGGAGAAGTGACCGAGTTATCCCTTGGTGGGAGATAAGTCGAAGGGGGAAAGTGGACGTACCCAAATCGGGGAACCACTATAATTCTTTGTGTGTTTTCTGTGCTGTGTTTTGTTAATTTGTGTAGGTAAAATAATTCCGCAAAATACTGCACGACACCTATTCCCCCCCCCCCCCCCCCATAGGTGGATTTAGTCGACACTAGAGATTTTCAACTTTTGCATGTTTTGTAAAGATGGATGAATGGCCTCGGTTCATCTCCATCCACCAACCATCATATAAAGCACAAACAGCATCTCTCTTCCCCTTCTCCCTTATTAGACCACAGTTTTTCATGTGATCAAGTCTGCATTCTTCATAATAAATAGAGGTGATGATTGAAGACATTCATGCGGCGATCAATGCCCTATAACAAAAGTTCTACCGTGGTTCCTTCCTAGGAAATCTCCATTAAACTTCCAAATCAAAATCTCTTGAGCCGATGTCTCTCCTATACTTCTGATCTAAAGATCAAGCACCAAGGGAGAGGGTAGGAAACTCATCTGGTTTCCAGCCAAGGATCGTGTTCTCCTCATTGGCGGTATAGTATTCGATTTCTGGCGGTATCGTACTCGTTCGTCATTCTTCAGGAAGAGGGAAAAGATCAGTCGGCTGAAAAGAATGGTCTTTTGCGGCTAGGTTTCAGATGATCTTTTATAAAGAAGATTTAGGGTTAAAGATAACCTTGTCACGTGTAACATCCCATTTCCTATTAGACCCCCTTAACTTAAATTAGGTTAGTATATGTGGTGGGTGAATGAGTTTGGGCTAGGTTTGACCCATGGAGTTAGGGTGGATTCACATAAGGCCCACTATTGGGCTCAAGTCAACTCAAGTCAAACTAGCCCAAATTGGAATCTTAGCTACACATTGCCCCCACCACTATGTTCCTAACCCAAAAAGCAATCTTAGTGAACCAAAGACACATCATTGGGTCGCCTATTGACCCAAGTTGACCCAAGTCAACCCTAAAGACTAAATTGGTCAAACCCACACTTAAAGGCCCAATTAGTCCAAGTGGGCACCAACATGGCCCATCCCAAGTTGGGTGGTGCCATTGGATCCATGACCATCAAGTGGGCCAGCCCACTCATCATGTTGACCAAGTCCACCTAAAAAGTCAACAAGTCAACATATGGCTTAAAGAAAAGAAATGATATGAGCCAAGCTCATTCCCAATGGGCAAAGCCCATGAGCTAAGGCCCATGACCTGCCTAACTGGTCAATGACAGCCCCTACCCCTTTGAAATAGGAGAGAGAGTAAATGTATGGGAGTATTTTTTGAATTAAGAGGAAAAGAGGAGAGAGAAAAGAGAGGAGAATGGGGATGAAGGCCCTGTGGCCCTCCTCCTCTCTTCCCAAGCCCTCCTCTGAGCTCACACATCATTTTATAGCCATTTTAAGCAAGCTCCATGACACATGGAAGTCATGGTGAAGCATCCTATGCTAGGACAATTTACATATACTCAAAACTCCACAACCAACCCACTCCACACCCATTTGACTTCACCATTAGCTTTAGAGCACTGAGAGGAGTGGAATTTGATATGTAGATCGAAGCTTTTGGTGGAAAAATGAGTCTGGGAGCAAGCTCGCCGGAGAGGAGAAAGTTCATGGCCAACCGCTGCCATCGCCGACTTCGGGCACTGATTAAGGTACGTTTCACCTAACCTCACCTCGTGATAGATTTCTAGCTCAATTAGGCGAGACATCAGGCTCAATTGATCCAGATTCAATGTGAGTATTTCATGAATTTTTGGATTTTAATGAAGTTCATGTTCGCCGGAAACCGCCGCCTCCGGCTGCCAAGTCACCGCCAAACGCTTGCACCTACCTCAACGGAGGTGGTGGTGGTGGTGGCCGACCGGGGATATGGCCGTATGGCCGGGAAATACCAAGGGAAGTTGATATAGACGGTATGCATCTGGACCGTCGGCTGGAGGAGGAAGATGATGGGATGTCATTGATATTGTTTATATAAACTCTATGAAATTTTATTTAATTTTATTTTTTGTCACATGTTATACAAAAGATTGTAGATTAAATTTAGGCCTTTTAGATGGAAATCCAGAAATGATCACCAAAATTAAAATTGTAGCTCTATCTCTTACCTTTAATTTAGCACCCTAAACCTGCAATTTGAAGCACTGTAGCTCCATGTAGGGTCATTCTACCAAGACTGGTACTAGGCTAGGGCAGAATTTCAATTGAGTGCCAAGGCCAATCCCTAAGTCCACATGCCATGCAATTTTTGTCATGCATGTGATGAGGTTAGGCTTAGGTCCTGCCCAAAAATTAGAATTTCGGGGGATTTGTTTCTAATGTTTTTATAGATAATTCATTTATTAAATAAAATTGAAAATAGTGAGATTCCCTTATCCACATGTCCCCAAATTTTGTGGCATGGTCCTAAGATCACTATAAGGCCATGGTAGATATTTCTGATCATTTGGATCTTTGCATGTTGGGGAAACCAACATGCATGTTTAGGGTAGATTTGTAAATAATTGTGCCAAATGAAAAAAATGAGAATTTAGTCCATTTGGACAAATGCATGTCCATGAGATTCTGGACAGAGGCTCATAGGGATTAAATATACCTCCCATAGTAAGGTTGAGATTTTTGGGATCAAAAATCCCATTATATGGAATTATTGGAAAATATTCCTTGATAGGAAATAAATTTGAATTTATGGCATATGAATTTATTAAATTCTGAAATTTTGTCACAAGCTTTAGTAGAATGTATCTCACCTCTGAAAAATTTATGGGACTATTAGGTAATGTTAACTTGGATTTCAAGTAAAATTTACCATTTTTCTCATTATGGAAATTAATTAAAAATAAGGGAAATTATTGCTTAAATATTATGGAAAAATTTACAGTAGTTTAATTATGTGTTCTAATCCCTGTTAAATTATTTGAGAATTTTTGGATGTATATATAGGTTGGAAATCATAATAATGCAATTTTGTAATATTGATCATATGGACATATGTTAGTTCAAATCACTGTTTAACAGGTTGTAATTCTGTATTTAGTTTCATTATATCATTATGAAGCTCCAGTAATATTTCTAGAATTTTCTGATTGTATAAATACTTTGCTTCACTTGGAAAGTAGACAATTTGTGATTTTAATATTTAATGGATGTTAAATAAAAATTCATATGGGAAAATTATGAAACCTGGTAGAAAGTCAAATTTAACCTCATGGAACATCTGATAAATTTATTAGGTAGGATGAACCGTTATAGATAGTACATCATGTGCAAGGTGACCCAGGTCATTCAATTAAAAGAATTAATTTAGTCCCTTAATTCCTTAGAAAAATAGTGAAACCTGGGATGGTCAACATAATACATCTTAGCACACCATGATAAATAATTAGGGGCAGTTGGCCCAATAGTTTGGAAGTCATGTCATATGGGTCAACATTAGGTCATGGGTGCGCTTAGCATGAATAACATATAATACTAGAACCCATAGGGGATAATGTTGTCGGTTGAGATGGAATCTATGTTGGGAAGATAAACCCTGGTTGGTGTCCAATAGGTCACTTCTTTATAATGAGTGGTAGAGTGCAAAACCACAAGGACAGTAGCTAGAACAGAGACCGGCGGAAGAACATTGATTCCCTAATAATATCCTAAGTCATTAGGTTCGTTCCAGAGTAACAACGAGAGCTGGGTATGAATAATGGGCAAACACTAATAAGAGTAAGTGTCCTTGAGAAAGGGAGCTTGGGGCTTCAGCCCATCGTAGTTACTAGTGCCCCCGAGAGCCCTTTCACCGGGCATGCTCTGGGCAGTCTGGGAATAACCATAAATTGCTAGGTGTAACAATCCTTAGATAAGAGTAGTCTAATAGGCTAAG